>JAYESA010000012.1:49885245-50397745 GCA_036927795.1 Iris macrosiphon
ACTATTCCAGTCATTCTCTTTTCTCTGACTTACGGGGCTCCCAGAGCATTCTTCTTCTACTTTTTACTGATCATATTGTAGTTTCCTAGTTCAGGAACTGCCTTGGCAACCTAACGGTCCCGAAGACTTTCTATATTTTTATTACTTGGCTCGGAATGACTATTTTGATAGTCTTCCTGCCCCAAGTGAGTGAACCATTTTATGTGAAGTGCATAAAATTGTGGCATATTCTAGTAACGAGCATTGCATCGGTGTTAAGATTCAACATTATAAAGAGAATGTACAATAGTCTACTTGGAAACATAAGTAATCCTACTTGAACAAATATAAAGTAGCAGTGCAAAATTAAATTCTCGTAGCCGGTTCAATTTCTATATTCTATGCAAGTAATAGCATATGAGATTATTCCATTAACTAGGTGCGTTGAACTCTTTCATTAGCATGTATCAATATATTTTTCTAGCGACTAGCATGTATCATCCATGTTTTAAGGTGTGAAGGCCAAGCAAAGACAGGTTCATCGGAGCCATTGTAACCACGTAGATTTAGTAGACGGGTATTTTTTGTCATTTTACTAGTGCATGAATTTATATAGTAATAATAAAATAATATTATATTGTATATTAATTGTTATAATTATTTTGTTAGTTGTTAGTGGTTTGTTAGTGCTAATTAATGGCCATAGATTAGACTAATTAAATTAGTTAGTTGTCATGGAAGAAATATTTTCTATTAGTTGTAGAGATTCATAATTAATTATATTAGATTCCTTTCTCTCTCTAATTTGAATTTTAATCGGATGATAGAATGTCACAATTAGTAATTAGAATCAATTACAAGCCCATGTAGTGGCCAAACTTATCATGGAGAGATTTGAATTCTAATTTTCTCTCCAATTATTCCTACTTCTTTTCCAAGCAACACCAATTCGTTTCCCACCAAATATTAGAACTAGAATTTTAAGTCACATTTCATTCATTCACCAATTATATTCATTCTTCTTCTATTGGAGATCAAAGAGCTTGGAGCACTAGGAGGAGCTTGAAGAGGAGTCTGGGCCTTAGTGGATTGTATCTGACTCGTCCCCTCCGTGTCTAAATTCGGAATTCCTTAAAGGAGCCACAAAATACTATGTAATTTTCTCAATTTTATCAAATTCATGGTTAAGAACACCCCATGGACATGTAGGAACCTTTCCATGATTAGAATTGACTTACCAATGGTAGATCTAGGCTCTAGGAGCCCTCAATTTGGTAGATCTATGATTGTGTCATGTTGATTGTTAGTTTGGGGCTTAATTTGAAGAAAATCCTAATTGTGTCCATGTAGAGTTTGATTTGTGTCCTCATGAGGACTATTGGGGGTTTATTGGTTGTGTTGGTATTCTTGTGTCCAAAATTGGATACGGGGAGTCTGTATCATGATATGACATGATACGGTAGTGTAGGATTGGTAATTCCTTTGTAATTGTTTTTCATAGTGTCATTTTCCTATAAATACATTTATAATACTCTATTTTACTAAATTCTAGTTGTATTTTTATATATTAGTTATGTTCATGGTGATTTGGTAGTGTATCTTGGTGATTAGAGTGTGTATCATGAGAGTATCATGGATTTGGTGTGTGTTATGAGGTGATGCACACCAAGTGTTTGATATTATGTGGGGTGCTTATGTACTAGTGTGCTAGTGCCTATGTGTGGTTGATCTCACATACTTGTGTGATGTTGTATCTAGTGGTGTGTGTTTTTAGTGTGTGAGATGTGTTAGTGTCATTAGTGTATTTGTGTCAAGAGAAGTATGGAGGATACATAGTCAGGTATTATCTCTAGTGAGTGTTTGTTAGTTTTAATATGTGTGTGTGTGTGTGTGTGTGTGTGTGTGTGTGTGTATATATATATATATATATATATATATATATATATATATATATATATATATATATATATATGAGAGTGTAGGGTGTTGCAGCTGTGCTACTACTTGCATTGGCCTCAAAGCCAAATTGTAGACATCAACAGTGCACTACACAACAGTGATATTGCAAACACGTCACAGCAACACAGCTTGGCAACCTGTAGGAAGTGTTGGGCAGGTTGTTGCAGGCATGAGATTTGGGGGATCAGTTTCCTACAGTGGTCGGGCAATGCACCAGTAGCTAGTAGCTGCAGCATTGCAATAGCTTAGTACAAGCAAAATTAGCAACAAACAAAGGGGAAAGTATGTACCTTGTGTAGCTTGTGCATTGGTTTGGATGTGGCAACAAAGTGCAGTATGCAAGGCCACACTCCAGGTCAGCACAACAACCTCAGTGTTGTGCTTTAGGATGGTTGCCTGTCAGTGTTTGGCGAGGAAGAAGTTGAAGGCTCGGGTAGGACAACAATGCACAGGCAAGGGTTGAGGGCATGTAGGTCTGTGTTACTGCAGTTGCAGTTGTGTGTAGGGATTATCAGTATAGGTAAGGGGGCTCGGGTATAAGGCTTTATGTGTATCAATGATTAAGGTAGTGCATCCATGTGTCAATGAGTGTAGTATCCAAATGTTGGACATATGAATGCGTGAGGACAATATATGATTGTGGTATATAAGTGTTTGACAGTAGGATGAGGGATTGGACTGAGCAAGGGCATGAGTACACCTTGATACATAGGTATCAAGTGTTGATGTCTAGTATGCAACGGGGTAATGATGCATCATAGTATAGGTATTAGTGAGGGTTTGAGTATATAGTCTATGTATTAGAGATTACCTTGAGGATGTGTCTAGGTAAGTTGGTATTGGGTAATGTTAGTATAGAGTAAGTTGGTATTGGGTAATGTTAGTATAGAGTGTGGTGAAGGAGAATTAGAGTGGTACTATGATACCATGTACCAATAGGTATGTCAAGGTATTGGGTAATACTTAGGTATTGGAAGATAAGCTAAGGAGTTAAGCTAAGGTATTGGTTTATGGTGTTATATATATATATATATATATATATATATATATATATATATATATATATATATATATATATAAACTAGTATAATCTATAAAATCTAGTATTAGCAAGGTTTAACCTAAAATAAGCTAGTTAATTTTTGACTGGTTTGACTATATGGGCCAACCAAATGGACATCTTGGGACCCAAATTAGATAATTGACCTAGTTTGACCTAGTTTTGACCTAGTATTGACCTAGAGAGCTACTTTCAAGTAGTTAAGCTTCTTTTTTATTCTAAAATATATATTTGACATATAAATTAATATTTAGGTCTTTGAGGCATCGATACGGATACTGTTTGATATTCAACATCGGATTTTAGGCGAGTACATTCTCTGATAGTTTTTGTATTTAATAGCTTCTATGTTACAAGTCCTTAGTGATATTATATTTAATTTCTGATATGATGGTACACGAATTGGTATACCTTAGATCCCCGTCATAAAATATTCTTTCTCCCTGATTACTTTATTATTTCTCCATGATTATATAGACCGTGATCAGTGTGCATGATATTATAGACCATGCATAGTGATTACTGTGTCAGAACGTGTTATGGTTTGGATCCATTATACTAGTCGGGGACATGGGAAGTATTAGTTGGATATGTGATCATACCTTACAGCACGTGTGGTAATGTAGTCCGTGGCAACTAGCTAATCATACACTTCACGTATGGTCGAGCTAGCTCCTTTTATTATATTCCGTGTTAGGCCCAAGTCAATGACATATCGAACTAATATTTCAAAACACCAGCTTAGTATAGTTCTTCTTTATTTTACTTCATATATGATGTTACTTGTTATATTGTCTCTCCTTTACCTGTTTCTCAGTACTTGCCATGTATTATTCTCAGTTATATTTTTTTATCATTTATTTTTTTACTATTATTATTTCATAGCTTCTGTCATATATTAGAACTGCCATTAGGTTGTACTCGTTTTATCCTGACTGGATATATTTGTAGGTGACGATTTGGAGGAGTGGTCTCCGACTTATTATGGACCACAAGATGGAGAGGCTACTGAGGTTACACCCGCTACTCTAGAGGAGCATGGCCTAGATGAGGGAGACCTTATGCTTGAGACTGCTTAGATAGTAGCTAGTTGGCATTGTTTAGTACCAGATTTGTCTCCAACAACTATTATTATATTTGGATCTTATATTTGGTTAGACTTGGTGATATTTTAGTTGGATTCACTTTCTCTATATGATATTCGTGCCTTATCGTATTATTAGATCTGTGATTGAGTATTTCATATTATATTTGTCATCTTGCTCTCCTTATGGAGTTGAGATATATTATGTAAGATTGTGTTTAGATTATGAAACCTATTACATCATTCTACTGCTGACACTACGGCGTAGGCTGAACGTACTCATGGCCCATGCCAGATTATTCGAGAGTGGGTCATGACAGTGATGAATCATATCGGCCGAGCGAGACTCCGAGCGCATGACAAGCCTAAGTCTAAACTTCTTCTAAAGGGCCAAGTCCAAATACCTTTGCATCAAACGAGTCATCTCGTTGAGCGAACCACTGAAAACTCTAAGTCCAAACATTGTTTGCACCGTTGTGCTATTTTGAATCATCCTGCTGAACTAAGAGGAGCGGGTCGTTATACTGTAGAAATCAAGTAATAACTGAATTATCCTAAGTTCAATGTACTTGATGCTAAGGTAGATAATTTGAATGCTAAAGTCAATCAAACAAAAGCGATGCATGTTCTTAAACATTCCCACTAAAAATCATACAAGATCCATCTCATTCAAAAATTGGTATAACCTTTACTGAACCAAACACACCACTTGACACAAATTACAATGACATAGAAAATCATATTGGGTGTCTATCCGAGCCTTTGATACCCCTTGAACTATCACTATTATGACTAGATAGTCCAACTAGTAAGTCTGTTAAAATTATTGAGTCTGTCAGCACCTAAATTTCGCAAGTTGAGTTTGTGTCACAACATTTAACTCCTCAACACGTAGTAGTGAACAATAATTATTATATATTTGCCATATTTTTTTTATAAGTTACAAGATTGGACAATTGGACAAAAGATGCTTGCTATGACAACCAAGCACTACATCATGAGTTGCCTCTTAGTTGCATTGACATCTTCGAGAAAATTATATGTCCTTCCATTCTTTCAAGAGAAGCAGTTACTATGGATCCAAGAGTCGTGTTGTTGATTCCTACACCACGATTATCATACTATTGTGGTATCCTTCCGAGATTTCAGGATTTCTATGGTTATCATTTCCTCTAGTACCGTCTCTACCCCCTGGACATCATGGATACAAAATATTTTTGTTCTCACACTTCCATTAGTACACAATTTATCAAAAGATATATCTTTCAAAGCGAAGGAGAATGATAGATGACCAATATTAAATTAGTTTAATTTATTTGTTATGATTAAAATAATAATGAGAATTTTATCCCTTTAGATTAGTCGGATGGTATTTTGGGTGAGGAGTTGAGATTCTTTTATCTATTTGTTATTAGAAGGTTAGTTTGTATATGAAGCTTATCTTCCTTAAGATTATTTTATTTATCCTTGAAGTTATTTTGTGTTATCTTATAGTTGAATATATGGCTACAAAAAGAGCTAGAGTATTGTAAAAGAGGTAGAGATGAATAAAAAAAAATTTAAAATTTGAGTTTATATACGTTGGTGCGATGTCTAAGTAATTTAAACTTAAATTAAAAAAAATCATCTACCACAATCTTCTTCTGTGCGCTCTTTATAAACCCCTCTTTAATATTAGATTTCGGAATCTTCGGTATAGTTTAAAATCGTATTTAAGTTCATTAATAAATCTTTGAATCTTGTGATAATTTTTGTGAAATTATATTAATAATTTTGTTCATAATTAGGATTATCCTATAAACTCTAATTATAAAATTGGATTGGTTGAACTTAAGTCCCCATTCCGTGTCAATATCCACTTGCTCGGAATGTAGTATTTGTTATATTCATATTACTAACACAATATTTTCCCTATAGGAGCAATGTGATTGTTATATTATCTCTCTCATAGCATCGACTGGTGACTGCCTTACGAGGGGTATTATGGACTGTTACATATTATTATTATTCAAGCTTGTCCAGCCTTTCTTTGACGAATCGTTGTTATATATTAACTGGGATAACCCAAATATCAATATAGCAGTCGTAGGAACTAATTGGATGCCCTATTAAAAAGTTGTTATATTAGCCTAATTAATCATACATATATAAGGAATTTGTACATATGCATTTCAAAGTTGGATCCTATAAATTTGGACCCATGCCCATGGAACACGTACATCACATGGATCTTTTCTAACTCTGGGTCAAAACTTTCTTAGAGGCGGAAGAAGAAAAAATGACAGCCTAGCCGCATTAGTTTTTTCAAGTCATTCATTTAGTAGAACCTCATTTGTGGCTTGATTCTTGCTCTTTTTGGACAGGAAGGGAAAGTCCCAACTGACATCCTGAGCTCTACAATTACCAGTGTAACCTTTTTAGGTTCTAGATACTCTCATTCTGTTGAACGAGAGGTTACAATCTAGAGTGACCAAGACCCTTAGAATCCAATTGAGGGGCTTGTCGAGCAGCATTGGAAAGTTGGTAGCTGTGGTGGAGGATCCTAGGCTGTGAAAAGACTTTTCTCTGATTGGATATGTGCAAGTACGCTATGATGATCCAGAGAAACTTATGGTTTCTGAACCTATTGAGATGACCCAAGAATTTAGCTATTTCGATTCTAGCTTTCTTTCAACAGGGATGAGACGGTCACTAACCTCAATCCTGACCTTAATCTATCGCGTTGGGCAAGCCTTACTAAATCTGGACTCAAAACAAGGCTGCTTACGTACCTTTTGTAATCAACTCTATTGCTTCTTCAATAAACATTGGTTCTTTGATCAAGTTTTGAATGACTTTCTAGTCATATCGTTCCTGCGTTTCAGATAATCAGTCTCATTCGAATCTTTAGAAAAGGGTGCTGCGATAATAACTGACTAAGCCATGCCTCCAGGGGGCATTCTCTATCCGGGATGGGGCCAAGCCCAGAATGTATGGGTCACAGATCGGCCATAGGAGTACTCCGGGATATACACCCGGGCAAAGTCGACCATAATGCCTCTAGAAGCTTCTACAAAGATTTGCTTTCGGTAGAAGCTAGTCGCTTCGGTAGCTTGCCTGCCAAGTCTGTAGGCGAAGGGCCGAAGGATGGAGCGTGCAAAGTCAATCTTGCACTTGTCATGTGACCCATTGGTCCTAAGTAATGTCTTTCGTGAAGCAACCTACCTAGAAATTGCTCTCCTTTTAGAGAGGCACTAAAATGGAACTTCGATCTGATCTAGGTATCCAATCCAGCCACTGAGATATCCAGTGGATTCTGGGGCCTTGACGAATGGTCGTCCATCATTATTGTTAGAAGAGCAAAAGGCCCGGGGCATAGCATGATGAACCAATATGAATGAGTGTAAGCTTGGCAGCGGCTCTTAAAAATGGTAGGAATGAAGGGACCTTGCGAGGGAACAACAAAAAGTGCTTTATTGCAGCTAGTACGACTCCATGCATCGCTTTTTCAGTAAGAATTAGTCCTAATCTGAAAGATTGGAATTGAGTTACCCAACCTACTGAATACAACTATGGACCTGGAACGTTGTCTTTCAACTACTGGTGGTAAGGCAATCTAACCGTATAACACAAACAAATATGGTGTGAGAGGATCTCCTTGGCGAATACTATGCTCTAGGCGACTATAAAAGAAGATAAAATCCCTGAAAAAATAAAAAAGATCCTATGGAAAGAAGGAAAATGAAGAAAGAGAAGGAAAAAAAAAGAACATAAGAGTTTAAAATAACTAAAATTGAAAACTAGCCCAAATAATTGGTAAAGATGTAAAGATTAGGTATGAAAATTGTTCAACAAAATTATTTAAGAGTATGATTTCAGAGCATTATTATCTTTCTTGTAAAATCAAAATCTAATAAAAGGTAGTCTTGGAATAATACTCCCTTATTTTGAACGACTAACACTCTAACTAAACATCGAGTAAAGAGAAGATTTTTGATACCATTATCCTAAAGGCTAGAAATAGATTTTGAAGTGACATACAACTTTAAAATACTTATATACCATCCTCCCTTAGATAGTTCTATGAGTTCAAGCACAATAGGGGAACATACTAGTTCTTACCAATTTTTTGTGAAATTAATAAGTTAATTCACAGTCAATCACAATAGTTTTTTTAATACTATATCATATTTTCTTTAGGGGATATATTCATATTATATTGCCTCATCATCATTTTTTTAGTTACCTATGTACCCTTTCATGAAGAATATGAAGAGTTATAACAAGGTAAAATGAGGTATGATGTTTCATGTTTTCATAGGATTATTGTGTCAAGTAAGATTTAAAAATTACACAAATAACAACATGTTATCAACCTTTATTTCAAAGTTGTTGTGCAAGCTAAATCCATGATATTTGGTAACTCACAATGTGTTTAATAATCCATAATTACCAATCTATAAGAAAAAAAGGTTAGAGAAATTTTTTTAGAGAACTCAAAATTGATATTGCCATCTTAAATTATAAAATTCTTCTAATTCCTTACCTAAAGACATATTAAAAAAATCGGACCATTTCTCCACTTGAAATTCTTGATACACAAAAAAGAGTCTTTACAAGTGTGCACCTTGTATTTTTAACTAGGGATCCCTTGGATATACCTTCGTAATGTTGAAGTGTTGAATATAGGCTTGAATTGTAGATGTAAATCCATCGTAGCTAAATCATATATAGGTCTGCATATAATGAGAGAAATTGGAGTTAGTAACTATACTTATCATTATCAACAAGAAATATTGACTAGTATTCCTATCAAATGGCAAGAATATCCTCAAATTAGCTCATGAGATATGATTTAGAGTATTATAATAATTATATACTTAATTTAGACATTCTTATATACCAGATTACTACACGAAAAATGCAATATCAATCCAAATGTCCTTTTCATATCTAACATTAGAAAATGATAATAACAAGTTATTATAAATAAAGAACAAATTGATGAAATTTACACTATAGGAAATATTCATTTCATATATATATATATATATATATATATATATATATATATATATATATATATATATTACTGATTACAATTTTAAAGCATATACCATTAACAGTAAAGCAGACTGTTTAAGAATACCCCCATAGTCAATATTGCTGGCATCAGTCTCAATAATTTTAAACCAATCATGATTGGCTAAATGTAAGCAAGATAATCTTTTGACCTTTTGCTTAATAAGCTGAATAGCTTTAGTATGACCACTACTCCAAGGAGCTGGATTTTTTCTTAGTCTTTGATACAAAAAATTTGTGTCAATAGCAATATTTTTATAAAAGTCGGCCACTATATATATGCAAGAATTTATATTTACTCCAAATGTAAAACATCAAAAAATTTATTATTAGCCAAATGAAAGAAAGAAAAATATCCAAACTGAATGGAAAACCAAATGACCAAGGCCTTTGGTAGGGAACCCCTTTAACTCAAAACCCCCAAATTTTAAAAGTATCTCCTTCCTCCTCTCCATTCTTTATTCTTTTATTATTCTTATTTATAGACGATGGGGCCAATAAAGGATAACTAGGAGACACCACCAGTCATATTCCTTTAACCTTCCCCTCCTCCATTCTCTTGCCTCACGATCCTCCTCCTCGTACTATACTGCCTTCACCAATGTATATATTATTTTTAGATACTTGGTTTTCACCTTCTACAATATTTACTTCTCTTCCCTTTAAATATATTCCTTCCTATTTGTCCTACCATTTTGTTCTCATACCTCTTTTCATGCTTCCCTATTCATATATGCTGTAACACTAAAAGGAAGGTGCTTGAGATAATAAGGGAAGGTAGGAAAAGAAGAAGAAAAAAATCACACAATAGTTTAGAAAAAGAAATAAAAATCTTATTCTGCTTTAAATTATTTTACTTATCCAAGAGTGTGTGCTAGTCTCTTCAATACAATTTTATTTTAGTAATTAACAAAATGAGATAAAAGAAAATATGGAAGCTTTTTATTTTCTACACTAAAATTTAAAGTTTTTTATATTTCATCAACATTGGTTATCACAAAAGGTAGAACAATCAATTATGCTTAAAATGAATTGGAACATCTTACTTAGTCACACTAAAATTGAGAGAGAGTTCATTTCGTCCCAAGTTGGTGACAAGATAGACAGACATATAATTCATTGTATGGATCTATATCAGTGGATTACTAATCAAGTTAATGACTTACGTCAAAGATCAAATTTAGAAAATGATCCTGGTTAACACAGATGGTCTTCCCTACACAGATGCTCTGGTTGAACATAAACTATGATAAATTGAGAAACAATATAAAAATGAGGTCTTTTTGAACTATAAGAGACATGTATATAAGAAAAACTAAAATAGTTGAATATATCAAACCTGTGCTAGTGTCATCACCTATACCACGGCCATTATGTACTTCGTTTACATCCCAAAAGAAAATAGAATAGAGAAAGTAAGAAGGATAGATGTAGAGAAAAAGGAAAGGTAGGAGGCGACAGACTCGAAGATAGTGGAGAGAACGAAGATGAGTAAAACAAATTATTATTCTCCTCTTCTTCCACGTGGAGGAAAAGAAAAGAGACAAGGACAAAAAAAGAGTGAATAATGGTTTACAATGTGCTTAATAGCAGTAGAAAGGTAAAGTAAAAGTCAAACTTAGATGTTACTTCAAAGTGACATCATAACAAAAGAGTATTGATAATATGCTTATTGAAACAATTCAACTCCTTTTATAGATAACTAAATTATAAATATTTTTCTCCTTTAAAAGATGACTAATATATAATTGGTTGTGAAGATGATATTTATTTTGCATCAAGACCTTGTTATGTTCCAAATGTCTAGAACCCATAATCCTACTTTAAATGATTTGAAGTAAGATTGTGTATTGAGTTTGGGAGAAGTCCAAGATTTTGGTTTCAATCAAAACCATTGTATATCACGAAATATATTTTTCCATAAAACTTATTATTATGGAATAACAAATCCGTAATTATGTTTGACATAATTAGAAACACTTTAATTGTTTTAGACATGCTAATTTGGAAAAAGGGTTGACTAAAAATTCTAGGATAGTTTACGTAGATAATGATTACGATAAATGGATAAACCACATAAAATTTATGTTTTCCTTATATCATAGAGGTATAAAAGAAAAACTAAAATCCTAAAAAACAAATATGTACTAATAATTCCACATATCCCACTGTCAATACCCTCTTTTGTATTCTAAAACAGGATGGTAATGAAGATGGGGTATATAGGAAAAAGAAAAGTTTAAGGACTCAAAGATAATGAAGAAGATGAAGAAAAAATAGATTTCTTCTTATCTTTCTTGCATGTGAAGATAAAGAAAAGTGATCATGACAAAACCAAAGTGAATGAAGGTCTACTGTGTTCTTACACATAGTAGAAGAAGATTTCTAAATAAAATGTAGCATCTGCTACTGTAAAACATTAATTTGGATATTAGTTTCATATGTAAACGGGAAATGGATAAAAAATTTATTCGAAAATGAGTTATCGAGACGACGTATTTAAGCTTTAATAACCAACTATTATGGTATAGCCTAGAAGTGACCCTAAAGACCCATACTAGCTAAAAAATACTGTAACGGTCCACGTCCGGTTGATCGAACATGAAACCTTGAACACGTCCAACCTTTGTTGCAGTATCATTTGTAGTCAGCTGTTCTAGACCTCAATAGTCACCAAATGATCAAAAATCAATCTCACTCTACATATAAACTAAGAAAAATAAAGTAGGAACAAAAATCCACACACCCATACGATCACCACAGTCTACTATTATAGTTTTAGTACGTCATACAATACCATATCTCCGAAGACAAATTCGGTGTAATAGCCATATACATGCCTTATCAAATATACATTAATTGTATACATAATCTCCCAATAATATCCCTCTATCCAAGTGCCAATCTCTATTACCTCTGGTCCAAAGCTAGTAGAAGTTGCTCCTAGTCCACATCAGAGGGGAGTGAAATCGGTCTGGTGGTGCTCACTCGGCGCCTAACCACAGCCGTGCTCATTGGAGACGACAGATAGAAGCTGCATGACCTCGGATCCGAAATGATTGGTTCAAGATCGATGGAGGTCGTGTCGTCCACTGGAGATGCGACTCGAGATGCGATGGTTATAGGCAGAGCCGAGCACGACGATTAAGGATTTGAGCTACCCATAAGTAGAAAAGTCGGCTAGGGCACCGCGATCAAGTCTCGGGGTCGAGAAAGTAGAGATCCAACAGGGATTGTTGGCAGATCTAGGAAGAAGGAAGCCGACATTAAGGGATCTGATGCAGCTGGCGGCAAGTCGGGTCCAGAAAGAGGTCGTTCTCTAGAGATGCATCTTGGGAACTAAGGTCGAGAATACGGTAGAGAGGAGAAAATGCTTTAAGATACAGGAGATCTGAACTCGAGGAGGAGCAGTGCTCGAGGTCCAAAAAAGTCGATGGAGATGATGGTGCAAGAAACAACGACATTGAAAAATAACACCGATGGCCAGATCGATTCCCAAAACTAGCGAGAATTGCCCTCATGGCGGATTCAAGTGACCGACGTGGACGTCGACGACCAACGATGCACCAACAGGTTGACCACGCAACCGTCGAAGCTCGGTAGCGGTGATGATCGATCTAGTGGTGGACATGCCGGGGTCAGATTCGAGGCCGACACGAGCTAACACGAAATTGGCAGCTTGGACAGGACACAGAGTGGACACTGCTACACAGGAGAAAGGGGATTTGGGTTTATTTGGAAATGGATCTGGATAATGGACTTGGGCTTTGGCTGAAAATTATTGGACTAAATCTTATTTCAAAAATTGGGGGTATAAATAGAATTAGAAAGTTGGGCCCAAGTTTTCTTAGGCCCAAGAACATGTGCCTAATTATTTTTGACTGATTAGTTAACTAGGTTCAGAATTAGTAACTTCTAGAAATAGTTAGTTGCAACTAACTAATTAACCCTCCTTAATCACATGCTAATTAAAATAGTCTAGAAAGTTCTTTTAAAGGAGCATGTGCATGATCTATAAGAAATTCATATTCCATTATTACAATATAAGAGTCCACTCTATGTGGCCCAAGAAATACTTAAATTTTGAAAGCATACACTAATTGTCAAATATTTGTAGTCTAATGAAATCTGGTCCACCAACAGAGTTTATTAGTAGAGTCTTTATTAAAACCAACATAAATCCTTAAAATTTAATTATTTTGTTGAAGGCCCGTCCTAACCTCCAATATGATTTGTATACTAAAATCCCTATATATAAACCGAGAAACAGCCTAAACAGTTTTAAACAAAGTCATATATAAGTCATATATACTTATATGCCAAAGACTTATATATTTAGAATGGGCAACCCAAAAGTTTATCCTTTATTTTATAAATAGCATATTAGTTGTTAACTATTCATATGGCCCAACTAGTAACCTTCTATTTTCTAAATAGATAAGCCACAATATGTTACTTACTTAAATCAACTTAATCCAGAGAAGCCTATGCACATAAGACCCATAATAACCATTTAAATCATAAATTGAAAGCTCAATTTACATACTAGGACCCAATAATATTTAGTTATTCCCTTTCCTTGTAAACTCTAAAATATTTCCTTTAATACTTTCTTAATTTCAATAAAACCTTTAGAATTTTAAAAAGGACAACAAAGAAATTGGTTACACGGATTCAACGATCTGGCATTTTAGAATTTATTGGAATTTATAGAAATTATTTCATAATAAAAACCCAAAAAATAATTTAGTTGTAAACCGTAAGAATTACTAGAGTAACCTACATATTAGAATGACTTATAACTTTATAAATATGGTTCTAATAGCCTAAAGTATTTTTTAGAATTTGCCTTATATATATATATATATATATATATATATATATATATGCATTTAGATTAGGGTCATATTCTGTGGTTACGATTCTACCATATTTGTCTTTTTTATTCCGTCGAAAATCGATTATGGATCTACATTCCCCTATTATGCACCCCAAGCATCCCCATGTTTACAACTGTTGGATCTTGTTTAAGTCATCTAATCATAACCGTTGATTTGAACCATTCAAATAAATGGTTAACATTAGATAATTAAAACAAGATCCAACAGTTGATAATATGGGGATGTAAAAATTAGGGATGTGAATTCCTCCTCTTTCTCTCTTTCTCTCTCTCTCTCTCTCTCTCTCTATATATATATATATATATATATATATATATATATATATATATATATTGGGTTGTAGGTTGTCGTCCGTAGGCAATTTGTCAAAATAAATCCTCCACATAAACACAGACCATTTAAGAGAGTTGCTAGGCCCCCAAATGAACTCCATTCCATTCACTCTCAAAAATTTAAGCCTGACAATTCCCAAGCGGACCCCGTCGAGAATTTTCTCCATGCATTGGCCGCCTACACCCAACCATCACACAGCGCTTTAGAGGAAATCCCATAAGCCCCGTCCCTGGCACATATGTCTGTTAGCCCAATATTCAAGTTGAGTTTTTGAATATAGTTAGTCGATTAAGTTTAGCATTATGATAATCGATCAATCACTATAGTAACTTCTACTTAAACTCAACATTGTCCAGATATAAATTAATGTTGTAATATTTTTTCTGTATATTGCTTTGTTCGTCCAACATATATTTGTAGAAAATTAATGGACATATGCAACAAAAAAAGATGATGAGCCAAAAACGACGTTATACCAGAAGATTTCTCTGAATCACCTACGACATCTTCGGAGCCTCGCACTCAGGGGTTCTGCAATCCGATCAATCGACGTGGGGGTTCGGGGGCGAAGCTCCCTAAAGATATTCAGATTTCCAAATATGTTTATCTTTGGACAACTATCGTCAAGAAAAAGCATCTTCAAGTCAGCGTATGTGTCAGAAGATTGGCGTTATCATAGTGCTCTTGGCTTTTATTTTGTTATGTATTTTTTTTGTTTTATTAGGACAAAATGTTCATTGGGTCGTGTTGGCACTAGGATTGAAAAAACTATACTAAACTAAAACCTAGTCCTCTCAAAATAGCCCAAAATATGAACCCAACATTCTGGCCTGTAAGAGACCGAACTCGGGCCGATGGGACCAAACTCGGGATGAACTCGGTCCCCTTGACCCAATTTGTAATATTTACTTCCAACGTTACTCCGTCAGACCAGGATTCCAATGTTCACTTTTTGGAAAGTTGGGGCACCGAACTCTGCTCAAGTTCGGTCTCAAAAAACATATAAATAGGCTTTGAATCCTCCATTGAATCTCACTTATTCACATTTAATCTTCTCATCTATTACATTCAGAGCTTTAACTTTCCAATCCTCAAGCATCAACTCACCAGCCTTCTAGTACCAACACGGTTCCAATTTAGAAGTCGGGTCGAGTTATAAAATCTTGGTACTTCCAAGTTTCAAGTGTTTGAAGTCTGCGCGCCCTTCACATCAAACGCACATGTCTAAAGTCGCGAGTCCTTCGGATCAAAGCTCGTGTTGTAAGAAGTCTACAAGCTTTCAGATCAAAGCTTATAGTGGATTAATATTGAGCAAGAGTTCTCGAAACTGGATTAGTCCTCCACGAGGAAAATCGGTATAAAAATCTCAGTGTCAGCGTATTATAATTTTGTACTCAACATTTTTCATATACTTGCTGCATTGTTACATTATTGCTACTTGGTAACTGCCTTTACTTAGTCTAATTTTTAATTGGAGTATATTTTTGCTATACTCTATTAACCCCCTCTAGAGTTGCCATTAGGTCCTTTGACATCATCCCCCGTATGAGTCATGATTAGCCATGAATTCCAGTCACCCACCGCATCCCAGAAGTCTCAGATGCACAACCGCAATACTACAATGCCTGGGCACGCTGCTGCAGGCTGCACCTTCTTAGGCGGTAGCCACTTCTCCCAGAAAAAACTTGACGACCCATTACCAACCTACAGGCCTATAGTCTCTTCCCCCAGATCCTGAGATGCCAGAGCCTACGCCAGATATGAGATGCTGCAGAAGTGATCTCCACCTGACAAGGATAGGATCTGGGAACGTATTTTTACCGAAAAAAAACTTACACCATAGGGCGTCGTGCATTCTAAATTTCCACCACAGTTTGAGTGACAAAGCTTCCACCATTGTCATGACCCGCTCTTACTTTCGGGATACAAGTGCGTGGCTAATTTCAGCCTATGTTACAGCATCGGCGGTAGTATGCTATCTATACCTCAATATCAATCTCAAATCCAAATATACAATATTTGCTCATTCACAACAACTATTTAATTTATAATCCAATAAATACTTTAAATCATCACTCGTGAACAAACTCGCTAAATATTTAAGGTCAAAGAAATATATATATATATATATATATATATATATATATATATATATATATATATATATATATATATATATATATATATTCTATCTACAATCTAAGATCAGTCTACAAAAGTATCTCTATCTCCAACAAGGTCCTCAGTATAGAATGGCAAGTCACCTAAAAAAAGTTTCTAGTTGGGATTGGATCAAAGTACAATTACAAACTACGAAAGTAAACAATGCATGTATAAATCTAGCATGATGAGTATGATACAAGAAATAAACTAATCTAGCAGGTAATGACATCAAGTAATGGAAAAAGGTAGAAACAAGTAGAGACATGAACTGACAACATGAACATTGACAACATGTAAGCAAGTAGCAAGATGAACCGACAAAATGTAAATAAGTAACCTAGAACAAGTATATCAAGATCTGACAAGAATAGTAATACTGTGTGACATAGAATACATGGTTCGACATGTGGGGGCTAGGCTAATCTGACACGTTGTGTACGACTTCTATCTATCGAATCGAATAAAAAAATGAGTTTGTCCACATGTCTACTAGTGTATTATCCTACCTGACTCTCTCTCTCATAACAGTCATGAAACATATAAAATCATAATAACAAAAAATAGATAATCTCGACTCTCGAAGAATCGATAATCATGAATCATGATACAGATAAACACTTATCACGAATACGGATAATCACGAGTCATGACACAGATGCTCACGAATTACGACACGACAAACACGTATAACAACTCAGACTCACACATCAAAACTCGGATGATCATGATATCATGACATGTATGTAACTCAATCATGAATCAAGATGAGTTGTCCATGTGCACAAATCATGGGGTCAAACAACTAACAAGTGATGAATTGATACATACATAATATCATTTATAATGTAAAAGTAAATCCATAGTTGTAATGTACTTGCCTCAGCCTTCAGCGGATTCAGGTAGGACAGTTGACAAGAAAAATCGTGCACTCGCTAACCCCAAATTTAGATAATCCAAAATCCTAACAAAGTTTATTATTGGATTTAGATTATTGTAAATAAACATTAATTGAGTTTCGAAGTAGTTATGCCTATATTATTTAGTAAATTTCTATTTATAGATAATAGTGTATATAATTAATAAATTCAATGATTTTTGAGAATAAACTATGTTGTAGTTCTTCGTGCCATATTTCCGAAAAACTAAACGGATCACGTTTTCGTTTTCGAAAACTCCCAAAATCGCGAAAACATCGAAACATGTTTATTTTATGGACCCCTGATACTCTAAAATATTTACAAAAATCTCTAATTCGAATTAAGTCTATTAAAATATAGAGCATGAAATTTTACATCGATACGGTTCTGACAAACAAAAATTGGAGGTAAAACAGAGTCCGAAACTAGGAGATATTGTCCTTCCAAGTCGCTATGGCTGTTGAAAAATAATTTTATGGCAAATTTTGTGCTGTTTTGGACGAAAAATAAAGGAGTTTGGGGAAGGAAGAGATGAAAGATAAGTTTATTTAATTTAGTGTATATATATATATATATATATATATATATATATATATATATATATATATATATATATATATATATATATATATATATATATATATATATATATATATATATATATATATATATATATATATATATATATATATATATATATATATATATATATATATATATAATGGATGGAGACTACTTAATTTAAATATAATTTGGATTAATTATTTTGAAAAGTATTATGATTAGTTCAAATAAGGAAAGGTTTAAATAATTATAGATATGATTCCAATGGAACTAGTGTACTTAGGAATTTGCTAATCCTAAGGATTGCTAGATTTATTTAAATAAAAATATGATTTAATTCAAATGTAGTTATACGATTAAGATAATATTTAGATTCATAATTAGTATCAATTTAAGATTTGAATAGATTAAGTTGTTATATAAATATTCTTTAAACTTATCTCAATTCTATCTTAACAAATTAAAATCAATATATGTATATAATATTATTATAATTAATTTACTAGTCTTTATTTTAGATTAAAATAATAATATAATTTGAAAAATTCAAAATTGTGGATAGGAGGCTTAAAATCGACCCACCTTAGAAATTTTCGTCCTCGAAAATTAAAAAATCCTTCGAATTTTCAATTTCCAATCATTTTTTTAACCATAAAAATTAAAATTCAACAAACTATATATATAACTCATGAAGTCAAATCATTATTATTATTTCACAAAGTCCTGAATTTTTTTAAAATTTAAATCAAATCCTCAAAATTTTAATTTTCAAAAATTTAATTTAATTTTATCTATTTTTAAAATTTGAATCCAATCACAGACTTTAAAATAATCTTATCTTAAATTTGAATTCAAAATTGTTCCATCAAACTTATTTCTCGATTTTTTTTTCCTTCAACTACTAAGACATTATCTTTACAAAATTATCAAATTTGAATTAACCAACTGCCATATCCTAAAATAGTCTAATTTAAAGTCCAAGTTCAGCATGGTCTCCTCAATCTCCTTCAAAATTTTAATTAACACAATAACCAATTTTCTTTATTTGCAACTAACCACAATCTTTCGAGGCTGCTAGTCATCTTCAATCCGACCAATTTATCTTTCATTTAACCTCAAAATCTAAAACTTGAATTCAATCTTCCAAAAAAATTAAAAAAAATAAATTCACATCTAATTAAATTTCTCTAATATTGATAAATTGATTATCCACAACAAATTCAACATTATCATAGCCCAATATTCATTCCTTTTTTTTCTCCTCTCTTGATATATAATCAACCATAATTTCTATACCATAATTTCTACCCACATTCAATTCAACAACTTATTACAAAACTTTCTCAAATTCACAAAATATTATTTAACCTCAAAATTTTCTCAAGAAAATATAAATCCTTTTTATCAAACTCTTCTCAATTTTTTTAAAATTTAAATTCTATCCTTAAAATTAATCCCTATGCGGCAAGAAATAATTTTTTTTCTATGCGACAAGACATGCTATGCGAAAGCAACTCTTCATCTATTTACAACTGGTAGTGACCATTATGAAGACGAAAGAGACAGTTATGTGCATTAAATGCATTGATGGCCCATAAGTTACAATAATAAAATGTATTAATTTAAAATTTTGAATCGTTTTGTACCGCATGCCACGTGTCAAGTCGACCGGGTTATGTGCTTACGTTCAGAACTGGGTTATGCGCCTCATCAATCACAAAAGCCTATGCGGCAATGCCACTTCTCATTTTCGATATACATATTTGGAACATATTAGTTTTCTTCTTATATTATTTCTTGCTTGCATGGTTAATTAGGTTGCATGTCATGGAGACCAGACCAATTATTTGGTTCACTTGACTCTTGATTTAATTGTTCGGTTGGTTGGTCATGAGTTGAACCCATGGTCCAAACCTCAACACTAGCTATATTAGCTAACTTCTTTCTCTCTCTTCCCTCGTTCTTTATTTCTCTCTTTCTTTCATTTCTAGGCAAGTATACCTTACATGACATGGAGAAACCATAGATTTTAATTTTTTGCTTTTCCCTTGAGTTTTATTAGTCTAATATGCGTACATTATGATTCTAAGCACTTTTAATACTTGGAGTTTTCGGTTTTGATGGATGAATTTTAGTAGATATGGTATTTTAGAAAGTTTTTCTTGGTATTTTAGAAACTTTTAATAACTTGGAGTTAAGGATTTTCATGGGTTCCAAAAGTTTTTCTTGGTTTTGATCTATTAAAATATGGTATTTTAGAAAAAAAAATTATGGTTGATAAAGCACTTCAGTTCAAACATTTTGGCTTTTGGTTCACTTGATTCGGAGTTAAAATAAAGTTTTATGGAGAAAATAAATTTTTAGTTTTTGGAGTTTTCTGTCATGGCTGAACTTGTTGTTTGTAGAAGACGAAGTGCTTATGCGGCCAGCACTATTGGCCCAAATGGATAACCGTCAACTCAATTTTGATAATCGACTAACTATGATCTGGTATGACTCAATAATAAAATGACAATCGTTGCATCCTCGTTACTTCGCTGAAAATATGCTGCACAAGTCTACAAGCTGTGTTATTGAGTCTGTATTTTATATTCAATGAGTCTAGGACAAAATGTATATCAGGTTTGTGTTAGCACTAGAAAACCCAAACCCATATTAAACCAGAACCTAGTCCACTCAAAATAGCCTGAACCAAACCAAACCAAACCTGAACCCAACATTATAGAAATACACCAACAGAGTTCGAACAGAACTCGGGGTGAACTCGGGGCAAACTCGGTCACCCTAAGACCTAGTTTACAATGTTACTCCGTGAGACCAGGATTCTAACATCCGATTTTTTTGAATGTTGGGCATCCAAACTCGGCCCGAACTCGGTTCAGAAAAACCCTATAAATAGAGATTGAATTCCACATTCTTATTAACTCATTCACTCACTTTCATATCTCTATTTTTCTGAGCTATAAACTTTCTCTATTCCCAAGATTAACTTCTAGCCTTCTAGTGCCAACGCGATTCTAATTTAGAAGTATGATCGAATTGTAAAAAGCTTTGTTTGTCAAGTTCTCTAGTGTTTGAAGTTGGTGTGCCCTTCGGATCAAACACACGTGTGAAGTCTTTCAAGCCTTTGGATCAAAAGCTCAATGTTGTAAGAAGTTTGCAAGCCTTCAGATCAAAGCTTATGATTCACTATTGGTTATTATAGTAGATACAACTCTGAGAAAGAGTTCTCGGGCCTGGACTAGTCCTCTCAGAGGAAAACCAGAATAAAATCTCGGTGTTTCCGTTTGCTCTTCTCAACTCTTACTTTACTTCATATTCATAATTGATATATTTGTTGGTATATATACTGCATTTACGTAGCTTAATTTTTAATTAAGATTTATTATTTCTGTTGCACACACACTTACTCTATTCACCCCCCCTCTAGAGGTGTTACACAATCCTACAATTGGTATCAGAGCAGGTACTCTCTGAATTAGTTTATGATCCCAATTTCTCCTACAATTGGTATAAGAGCAGGTTCTCTCTTGATACAGGCTTAAACTCCTAGTATACTTATATGGTAACCTTGAGACCCTTGTATACCAATAATGGTGAATGCCAGTCTATAAATAGATCACCCATATTTGATTGTACCAATTACACATATTGAAAGACATGGATGAGCTTTTATTTAAAATCTCTTGGTTTTGATATATGGACTAATGTTATTGAAAGCTACATAAAACCTACTATTATTTCTCTCCTTACTTTCAAGGTTGTTAACAAACCTTATGATGATTATACGGAAGAAGAAAAGAGGTTAGCTAGTCTTAATGCAAAAGGAATGAATGCTCTTTACTTTGCTTTAGACAATAATGAATTTAATCGTATTTCTTCTTTTGCAACCTCATATGAGATCTGAAAACTTTTTGAAGCTACTTATGAGTACATGCATGAAGAAGAAGCTAGCGATATAGAAGTAGAAGAAAGTTCTAACACAAGCATTCAGCACAAAAGCAAAGCCAGCGAGACGATGAATATAGCAAATATGTGCTTAATGGCATTTGATCAGGTATCTACAAACCCTCTATATGATGACTTTTACTTTTAATGAATTGGGTGATGCCTTTAGTGACCTTTTAGATGATCACAAAGCACTACTTGATAAATATAAAAACTCGAAGAAGGAACTCAAGAAACACAAACTTGAGATTAATAGGTTGTTCACACTTCTAGATGATATCAAAAAGACACAATCCATAAGTGATTCAGATGAATTAGCATCAGTTAGATTGAACTTATAGGAAGCACTTCTTAGAAATGAGCAACAGGACAAGGACTATGCCAAGCTCATGAAAGAGTTTATTATAGAGAAGAAGAAAAATAGTTGTGCTCTTATCAGATTAGATGCCTTGACTGCTAGATATACTGAGTTATATGACACATCCAAAAAATTAAAAATTATATTAGGAAAATAGTCTGCACAGACTGCTTTCTAATCTAACACGTGCCACTTAAAATCCAAGGACACTTATAAGACACAGCCCAAGAAGGCCAAACCTTCTAATCATACATTTTATTATAAATATTCACGCAAGACACAATGCACCACTTCACATAGTCATATTCACCATACTGTTTCTAACACTTATGTCCATGCTATATGTCATTACTGTGGTTTACAAGGACACATTTCACAACAGTGTAATATTAAACAGTTAGTTAGTATGAACAAGTTTATGTGGATACCAAAAGCTAACAAATATGGATCCAAATCTTGGATACCAAAGTTTCTACCTAATGATGTAGGTAGAACGCCTTGTGTCAAGATTAATGCTGATGATTATTTACCATTTAAATCAAAATGAGAACTGGGAGAATTGGATTTTATTAACAAACTACACTACCAAAATATGATAAAATAGCGACGTTTTCAGCGACGTTCTAATAAAACGTCGCTAATATTAAAGATTTAAGTGACTCAAAAAATAAACGTCGCTATACCTCGCTATTGGCAACATATAGTGATGTTTAGCGACATTAATTAAGTTTTTTTTAAAGATATAAGCTTCTTTAAGGTCGCTAAACGTCGCTGAGTTTTTTAATTTAGCGACGTATTTAGCAACGTTTATTTTTTTGATTTTTAGCGACGTTTTTAGCGACGTCTATAACGTCGCAAGCTATTTTTATTAGCGACGTCATAAGTTGACGTCGCTAAAATTTTAGTATAGATTATGATTCCCCCCTTCTGTCGAAGACTTCCCCTAATTTTTCAAAAACTTTTACCTCTTCCCTCCACTCTCCGGCGAAGTGCACCCTCTGGCGTCCTCCACAGCCACCTACTCCGACGTCCCCATCCTCCTCCTCCTCTAGGTAAACCCTAACTCTCTCTCTCTCTCTCTCTCTCTCTTTCTCTCTCACAGATGCACATGATATGACATTGACACAGACACGACACACACACACTGACACAAACATGACACAGACTGTGAGAGAGGGTATAAACCCTAACCCTAACCCGGTCTCTCTCTCTCTCTCTCACACACACACACACACACACACACACACACACACACACACACAGATGCACATGACATGACACAGACACAGACACAACACACATACACACACACACACAGACACGACAGACTGTCACAGAGGCTGTAAACCCTAACCCTAACCTTAACCCGATCTCTCTCTCTCTCTCTCACAGATGCACACGACATGACATAGACACAGACACAACACACACACCGACACATACACGATACAGACTGTCACAAAGGGTGTAAACCCTAACCCGATCTCTCTCTCTCTCTCTCACAGATGCAGACACGACATGATGTCACTACCATATTCTAAAATAAGGGTATTTTTGTCTTTTTATTTATTATCGTATTGTGTATATTTTATTTAATATATTGCATGTTATATTTTATATATATTGTATAGTGTTCATTAATGCATGGGTTTGTGGACTAGACCTAGGGACCCACTAGATGAGTCCCTGACCAAAATATAGGATTATGAATTTAATTAGTAATTTTTGGGATTAATTATTGAGGTTATATTTTATTACTGTAATTTTTATTTAATTGTGGTACCTTACCGTTGCTTCAATAATTGGAGCACTACTCTAACTTTTGTCTTCCAACATATTTTATACCCTTGTCCTAGACGTGCCCGTCTTCCATTCTGACCTTTGTATAACCCATAAATATCCTCTTTTGTGCTTATTTTAGTCGCACAATATTCATCGCAGACGTTTATTTTTAAATCCAATAAACCCAACTTTGCATCTTTGTCCGTTCCAATCGAAATTGGAGACACAATCTCAGTCCATTTTGTGCAACCCAAATTATGATAATATTTTATTCTTAGTCTTCTACGTCCATGACACGTGTCCCACCTAATTTTAACTCGATGTACTTCCAATTAATTTAAGAACACCATTTATATTAATTTTAATTAAATTGGTCTAAGGACCCAACCTAACCCAAAACTAGACCCAATACCAACCCAAACCCCTACTCACACCCTCAAGGTTCATACTAAATATCACACACCCTTATTATCCACTACATCACACCAAACATAGTATTTTCCCTTATTCAATCCCAATTCTTACTTTTTGTGCAATTTTTTAAATTGTTGGGAACTTTTATACAAAAATGCAATGAGGTGTCCACCTCCCATTGGACCCAACACATGGAGAAATACCTCCCCTCTTCTTTAACCGGTCACATATATTTTATTATTATTTTGGAGTGTGCAACACTCAAACCTCTCACCCCTAGCCATCTTGGCCCTCCTTTCAAACCCACTCAATCCTAGCCCTCCAAATTCTTTCATGTAGCATTCAACCCCATCCCTAGGAGTACTTAGCCGGCCCTAATCCCTAGGTAGTCATCACCCTTTTCTCCATACAAAAACCATCATCTTCCTATTATTTTTCATCACCAACACCAAAGCTACAAACCGAACCCTAACCATAAACTATTTACAACAACCATCACCATTACCCTCTCCTTCCCCGGCCATCCACCGCCGACAGCAGCTCGCTTGAGCTACACCCCACCTCTTCACCACCACCACCATTAACATCACCGCCACCACCTTGCCAACCCGATGACAGCCTTTATCTCCTCCGCACGACCCCTCATCCCTGACTTCCCGAGCACCCCTTGCACCGTCCCATCTCCGG
Organism: Iris macrosiphon; assembly: GCA_036927795.1. Lineage (NCBI taxonomy): Eukaryota > Viridiplantae > Streptophyta > Magnoliopsida > Asparagales > Iridaceae > Iris > Iris macrosiphon. The sequence continues at coordinate 49,910,456 of JAYESA010000012.1, forward strand.
CCTCCATCCCGTAGCCGACCGTCGACCTCATCTCCGACGGGATAGCAGCCACGACCTCCAACCTCATCACCATCACCACCACCATCATCATCATCTCCTCCACGAGCAACCACCAAACCTCCGCTTGAGCAGGACCGCTCCTCCCTGACTGCCGAGTAGCCAACCTCCCTCCGAGCAAACACACATCCTCCCTAGACACCCCGACTCCTTCCCTCACCATCGTCATTCCTGACTCGACCCTGACAACAACCGCCACCGCCGGAACAGTCCTCTCCGAGCGGCGAACCACCACCGTTCACGCTGGACTACACCCCGTCGCACCACAATGAGTCACCTCCAGCATTGATCTTTATCCGAGCACCACCTCGTCATCGCCATCAAGCCGATCACCCCGTCGACCCACCTGAGCAGTCCCTTTCCGACTTCACCAGCATCCCCCGTCGGAGCCCGAACACCCTCTCCAGTCAGCGTCACCCTCCTCGATCGCGCGCACCCAGAGGTTTGAACCTGTCCTCTCTTCTTTCATGTTGTGTTGTTGCATGACACTGCATTTGGGTGAACCCTAGTGACTAGTGTGTGTGTGTGTGCATGTATGATTAGTATTTAGTATTAGAAATTAGTATTAATAATAATTAGGTTTAATAATGATTAGATTTAATAATTACTTCAATAGAAATTGGGTTTATTATTTACGTTACGGGAATTTGGTTGTTAGTCGTAGGTATCACATATTTCTATGTGTTGTGTGGACCTAGATGTATTAATATAATTATATGTAGTGGGTAATACTATGTAATATATTAAGGTGCTATATATTTTTATATTAGACGTATTTTGGTAACTCACTACCTTATGTGTACCTTAACCAGCTAGCTAGACCATGTGTTAGTGCTACACGAGATTTGGAGAATTGGATATTGTGTTAAGTTAGTTGTTGTCTTGCTATGCACTGTATTCGAGGACATGACACTTATGCATTTTGACGTGCATACTTGACCCTGCTAGTTGACCAGTTATTACCCTTGCGTTAGTTCTAGGTGCAGTGTAATTGTGTTTATGTGCGTACTAGTGTAATGGCTGATGTTATTATATTATATTATATAAATATAGGACCTTTGGATTATTTTACGAGACTCGGGAGCAGGATATTGGTATTTCCAGCTCAGGACCACAGGCGAGTACATTCTCTGATAATTTCTGTTATTTGATAATTTTTATAATTCAAGTATTTAGAAATATTACATCTGATTCTTGACACTGTGCTATACGGACTAGTATATAAATTAGATCTTCAGTCATGAGATGTTACATTGGTTATCATATTGATATTGTACACGACATTGATATTAGACATTGTACATGATATATTGGACATTGATCATGTATCGTGATATGTCATGGTTGGATCCACTATACTAGTTAGGGGCGAGGAAATTGCTAGTGAGAAATGTGATCATAACCCTATCGTACAAGTATAAAATAATGTTAGTGTTAATCATACACCTCACATATGATTAGCCAGGCCATATAGCAATCGTACATGTTTTCAAGCCGATCACATATCGAAACTACTATTTCAAATACTTAGAATAAGTTCAGTTCTTCAATTCAGTTCATATACCACATTACCCTGTATATGATATTATAGTTCCTTTTCTTCATTGCATATATGCACTGACTATACCATTTTGCCTATTGCCTGTTATCTTTACTATTTGCCATTGTATCTATTTATTGTTTCTCTTAGTATATAGCATCATCTATTTATTGTTTTATAACCTTGTCAATTAATTGGAACTGTTATCGGGTTGTACATCGCTCCAATCCTGACTGGATATATTTTTCTAGACTGCGACTTAGAGGACTGGTGTCCGACATATTATGGACCACAGGGAGAGTAGCCACAGACTTGGACCTTGTAGCTCAGGTGTGATTCTGGGAGGTCTAGCCGGGATCACTAGTTATTCAGTTAGTTTTTTTTAGTAGATTATTGGTACCGAATTTATTTTTGGCATACTTTGAGACTTGGATGTTATTGTTTGCAGTTAGATTATTTTGTTTAGACTTGTGTTGTATTTTATTTATTTTCTTTGATATCTTATCATGCTTTAGTTATGTGGTTGAGTATTTTCATATTATTTTGTGATATCTGTGTCTTCTTATGGAGTTGGATATTCGTGTGAGATTGATTAGATAGTGTTGTGACCTAGACATCGTTCTACCGTCGATGCTGCGGCGTAGGCTAGACGTACCAACGTACTCGTGCCCCTATATCGGGCACGAGTCATAACAAATGACACAGATATGACACACACACTGACACATACACGACACAGACACTGTCACAGAGGGTGTAAATCCTAACCCTCTCTCTCTCTCTGACATATGTTTAATACTATACAATTAGTACATAACTTATACTATCATGACTTACTAACTTATAATAACTGCTACTAACTTAATATAACTGATACCAACTTAATATCAATACTAATGCTAGATGACACTAGACTAACTAGAAAAATTTAGCTTACTCTAACTGATGTCTGATATTCTAACTTAATATCTAACTCAAATAACTAAAATCTAAACTTCACCCTAGCTGATAATTACTAACTAGTATTCACTAACAATGCATCTAACTGATACATTCATCAGTCAGTGATACACACATTGATACACACATAGTAGTACATAAACATAGTGGACTGAAAACTAATGCCGCCACTACTGATATTCCCTATAATATATACATCAATACCTTCCTACTGAAGGAACTAACCAAAGGGCCATCAGTGTACTACTGATACCAAACTAGACTGACATCAAGCCCTTAGTTGTAGTGTGATCAACTCGAGTGAATCTTACTCATAACTTATACCTATATTCATTCCTCACCTACACACAACCACAGTTGATATACATAAGATACATAGAGATTCCCCCAATCTTCTAATGCCTGTTGTGATACTCAAGTTTAAAATGCAACTTCAAATTGTTACTGCCTAATGTCGCACCCTGCTTTGTACGATGGTGGGCACAGACCCTGTGAAGTCTGTCGCAACACTCATATGCACATCAAATGTGCACTGTCGGGTCTGTGCAGATGGTGTATGCAACAACATCTCCCCATCTCACTGCTCACTGTGTTGCTCCCCAAATCTGCTGTCAACATGACATATACTCCTATGGACAGGCACTCCCCTATAACTAGATGACTAATACTTAAAGCAGTGCACAAACCCTAACACTAACCCTAACCTAAATGTGCTCAGTTGACACTAGCTGATACACTACAATATGAGTATCTAGGATACAGAGTTGAACAAAGAAGTATCAGTGTTAGGACTAGGTGTATCAGTGCTAGGACTAGGTGTATCAGTGCGTGTACTATATTCCTGAGTATTCTTATGTGTGTGTAGACGAGTAGGTGTATAACATAATTAGGTATTCCTGTGTATATATGCTAGGACTAGTGGATGCACTTTTACTGTGTAGTCTAAATCTACAAGTTCATCCTATGAAGTCAGTGAACATAGTTCCTACTGTATGCAGTCAAATCTCAAACCATATCAAATAAGTTACAAGTAGTGGTACACTACACTAATTTTATGTCCTGACTGCTAATCTTCCAATTGTATCAAATATAAAAACCTAATAAAGGAAAGGCAAACTAAAGCTACATCTCCAAACTAAAGCTACATCTCCAAGAAAAACTAATAAAGAGATCTCAACACTAAGGAAAAACATCCATTATAACTCTGTATCATATAGCAAAAGAATCTTCATGATATTATTACTTAGTGGTTACAACTACAAATGAAAATATTGCCCAAACCTCATGTGTTATAATCATAGTAGTACCAGTTAAATGGAAGCCCAGTTGTCACCTGCATCTGTAATTAAATCCATCACCACCTTCCCAATTTATCCTCCTGTTCTCCATTTACCATTATAATCATAGTAGCACCTAACATTTTTCAGATCAGGTCAGTGTTAATCCACTTTTTTTTAAAAATTGGTTGTAAATTAATATCTATGTAAAAACTAATGTCTAGAAGGGATTAAACTTGGACCACTTAGATTAACCTAGTGTTGAACCACTGGTTGACCCGATCTTATGCCTTATTTGGATCAATCTCTTTGGTTTTTAAAGTGGTGATCAAATGTTAAAGTGGTGATCAAATGTTAAAGTGGATTGTTTTGCTGCCTCTTGCTTGTGGTTTGTCTATGCCAGGATCATATATTTTTCTCCTTGATAAATCTGTCTAAGATTGGAAAATGAAAATAAATTATTCAATTATATATATATATATATATATATATATATATATATATATATATATATATATATATTTATTAACTGCCCAAAATTGAAGACGTGGTTTAATCCTTATACCAACAACAACAACATTTTAGTCTTAGTGACTCAATAACTACTATTTTAATCCTGTTTTATATCGCATTGCCTAATTTAGTAATCTCTATTAACTATTATTTAAAACCTCCTTTAACCCACTTTGACTAATTTACTAATCTTATTTTATACCGCATTGCCTAATTTAGTAATATCTATTAATTGTTTTTAATACAATTGTCATGTAATTATGAAATTAATGTTGTAAAAGTTAGAAAAGATATTGTGAAGTTGGTTATCTAGAGACAAAGCACTTGACAATGTCTTCTCCTCTATGTCATTAATTATTAATAAAAAATATTTAGAAAAAATAAAGAAATGAGAGAAGTAGTAAAAAAGAGTAAACTTATCAAACTTTTGCTTAAGAGAAGACTTTTCTACTTTATTATATTTTGTAAATATAGCCTTCTTACCTAGGAAAGATATTATCTTGTACCTCATGTCATATAGGAATAATAATGCATTGAAATCATAATACATTACAAGACTAGACTCTCACAACCCTCCATTTAAACTAGAACTCCATTATGATAAAAAGAAATAAAAAATAAAACCCTAACCCTATATGTCCTTATTCCCAACTCTAAGCTATTCACCCTTCTTTCTTCCATGTTATGCCAACATTATCTCATTACCATTTCTATACTATCACAGAATCTTCTAATACGGGAAGAAACATATAACTGATTATCAGCTTAGAATCACCATAAGTAGTGACAAAGATGGAGACTGATTGGGACAAATTTATGTATCATATACAAATTTATGTGAGATATATAATATTTAGAATTGTGATCTTTCTATTTAGGAACTAAATTCATTTCACAGTAATCACAATATCCAACTGCATAATTAAAGCATGTTATAGGATTAGCAATATAAATTGAATATGTAAAAAATATTATATATCGCTTATTAGCGATTCTTACCAACAGTCTACTTGTCGTATCCCTGCAAAACAAGGATTAGCCTTGACATACATAATATGAATAATATCTGCCAATGATCAATCAAGCATACATAACTGTTCTAGTTAACATGCAGCCTAACTATATTAGGATCATTGGTGTTGTTTCACCATATAAGACTTTTATCACGGTATGCAGTGCACCGATGATAAAATATAGCTAAATGATAGTGAACTAGAGGCCAACTCACATTTTTGTGGCACTCCTATTTACCAGCTCCTATTTACCACTATCTTACCAATATAATATACTTCAACCTCACAACATTATCTTAAAAGATATTTCACTAGCTACTAATTACTAGCACTATCAAATACACGGTTAAACCCATACATTACACAATTCTATTTTTCCCCTGTTTATTAACAATATACAATGTCTAAATTGCAACAAGAAAATACTATCTATGAGTACAATAACATGAACAAATAACAACTGAAAGGGCGACATAAAATTATACCTGTAGAATTCCTTAATTACATAAATTTTTTGAAAATATAATTTTTCACAAAAAGAAAGAAGTATATCATATAACTTATATATTATGTTCAGAAACATGAATATTAGTATCACAAGAAAACTATGGATCATAAAATGGTCCATAAGACACAAAGTTTACCATACAAGCAAACTTAGCAAAACCAATAGAAGCCAGAACCATTAGGCAGTGAAGCAGTACAAGTCCCCATGTAGATGGAATATACCTAAGCAACCATCCATGAATTATGTACTACTTTCCATTAACTACAAATTTTCACCAATGATGCATATTTTTATCAAGTCCTTGGCTACCTCAGTATGCAACATGCTTATGGAGTGATGCTAAATGAAGTTGGATTCGCAGTATCGATAAATAAGTATTTACAATTTTGTATTTGGATAGTTTATAAAATATTTAGTATTTCTCAAATTAAGGAATTAGTTAAGAAATTTTGTACTGTATTTTTAATGTGGAACGTAACATCTATTTTAACTATATGGATACATATATTCATATATGTTATCAATTATATTCTTTATTTCCATCTATCTTACCAGATGACACCCATGACTCGAGCACGTGAACGTCGCTTGAGAGAGGCACCTCCTACTGTTAAGGAGGAAGTGATACCTCTTACTGTTAAGGAGGAAGTGAATGTTAAGGAGGAAGAGGCACCTCCTACTATTAAGGAGGAAGTGATACCTCCAACTGTTAAGGAGGAAGTGAATGTTAAGGAGGAAGAGGCACCTCCTACTATTAAGGGGAAAGTGATACCTCCAACTGTTAAGGAGGAAGTGAATGTTAAGGAGGAAAAGATACCTCCTACTATTAAATTGGAAGCAGTTGTTAAGGAGAAAGTGGCAACTTCTACTGTTAAGGAAGAAGTTGTGCCTCCTACTGTTGGACAAGCACCATCTTAGAGGGGAGTTTCAGTCACCCAGCACCTATAGCGGAGATTGATCACATAGACATTGTTTATGCGAAGTATCTAAGGGACTGGTATCTGCCCCATCATATTGGATATCCTTGAGATCGAGTGTCACGACCCGCACCCGAAAAATCGGGCATGAGTCGTGGGTACGTCCAGCCTACGCCGCAACATCAGCGGTAGAACGCTGTCTAGGTCAACTATCTAGATAACTCACAAAAAATCTGCCATGACCTCTCCAAAAGGAGGGCAACCACGCAATCAATATATAAACCTGTCAAGATCTCAACTCCAAACAGAGGAGCAATATCATAATGATAATCTAAAGTACTCAATCACGAATCTAAGCACGATAAGATAACAAAGAAGACTAACAGCTATAAAGTCTAACCAACAACAACTACTACAACAACCACAACATCAATAATAATACATCATCCAAAATAATATACAATACAAGGTCTCAATCCAAAACCGGAGACAAATCCGGTGCTAAAAGCTAATAAAAACAATAACAAGGTCCTAGTGATCCCGGCTACCAACCCGAAAATCACTCCTAAGCTAGAGGGTCCCTGTCTGCACCATCGACAGGCTCAGGTCCATAAAACGTCGGACACCAATCCTCCGGATACTCTGAAAAAATATGTCCAGTCAGGACTGGAGCAAGTACATCTCTAACAGCAGTTTCATTTAAATGATAAAAACTATAAAACAGTTATAGCAAGTAGCAAGAAGAATGAAGCAAGTATGAAACAAGGAAATATATAAATCACTGGTGCATAAAGGTAAAGATGCATGGATATCAGAAACAAGATAGTAATAACTGTGAGATACAAGAAATCTAAGCTAAGATCAAGTCCGTGCACATGAACGTGTAGTGAGTCCAGCATGAAAAACATGTAATGAGTCAAGTCCAGAAACATGTAAGTGAGACCAACAAGAATGCAAGTGAGTCCAGACTATAAAGAATGAACTCGATGTCTTTGAAATACTTGTTTCGACATGTAAACGGCTAGGGGTAAGTACGGCTCACCGCGCACTGGGTGCGCGGCTGCTATCATTCTAGATTAGACCAGAGGGAGTAATTCCTCATGATTCCAGATGGGAATATTTACATGACTACTCGAGTATTTCTCCGCCCCGACTAATACAAGTGGATCCAAGACCCGACACGCAAATCAAGATGAGTGCAGCCTGAACATGAGTGATGCCTGTAGTAATTCCAGAATAGAGGCCAGAAACATGAAATGTACGTGTCGTAAGTAAATGAATCCAGAAATACCAGTTAGTGTCCCGTGTTGTGTCAGAATAATCAGATGATACTATACTATGAGCTGAATCATAATAATCATCAGATAATAAAAACTATCAGAGAATGTACTCGCCTGACGTCCTGAGCAACTGGCGATCCGAACTGGTGTCGCAAAGACCTATTGCAAAAAGCAAGGTTAAACAGGTTTCTAATGAGTTAAACAGATATAAAATAATTAAAAATAGGCTTCTAGGGTCGTTCTAGGTCAAACGGGTCAAACGGGTAAAATCTGGGTCAAAAAGTCAACTCTGGGTCAAAATTTGGTCAAAAGTTGACTTTGGCGGTCAACCGAGTCAACTACGGTCAAGTCTAGGTCAAACTAGGGTGCTCCTAAAATTCTAGGTCAAACCGAGGTCATTAAGCTAGAAAACTCACAAACTCGCCTCCTTGAGATACCGGGATACCCTCGGTATCCGATACCTCAACCTAGGCTACACACCCCGCCTATACCCTCTAAAACCTATGCTAGCACGCGTAAATATATACACATAAGCATATAAAAATTACTCCAATACTATTCCTAGGCTATTGCTCAAATACTCCGCTCGAAACTCAATACCTTGGTTATCTTAAGGTATTGAGATACCTCGGTATCTCAAGGTATTGAGATACCGCTCTAAACTCAACCCGACTACCCCTCTAGCTAGCTAACTATGCATAAACCTATATATCTAGCTATAATCTAGGCTAAAATATAGATATCTAATACGTATAGGCATATACCTATATATCTACATACATATCTCACATGCCTTACATATATACCTTACCTTACACATACCTTACACATACCTTGCATATATATGTATCTATACCTATGTATCTATGTATCTAATCTAGCTATCTATTTATGTGATATCTAGCTATCTATCAACCTATCTAACTATCCAACTATTTATCTACCTATCTATGAATCAATCTATCTAGCTAGCTATATAACTATATATCTATCTATCTTTCTATTACCTATCTATCTATATGTCTATCTATCAATTTACCTATCTATTATCTATATATCTATCTATCTTATGCATCTATCTACGTATCTAACTATCTATCTAGTATTTATCTATCTAACTATCTACCTAACTATCTATTTAGTTATCTATCTATCAAACTACCTATCTATCTAAGTATCTATTAATCTATCTATCTACTTATATATCTATCTATCAATCTAGTCTATCTATATAGATAAACATATATCTATATCTCTCTCTCTCACTCGCTACACGCCAATGCAATACGCTGCTAGCTGTTGCTGCGGCTTAAAACTGCTGCTGCTACTGCTTTTTACTGCTGCTGCTGCTGCTTTTCTGCTGCGCTGCTGCTGCGCTCGAGCGAGCTGCTGCTGCGCTCGAGCGAACTGCTGCCGCGGTGCTGCGGTTGCTGCTGCCTGCTGTTCTGCTGCAGCGCTCGAGCGAACTGCTGCCGCGGCGCTGCCGCGACGCTGCTGCCTGCTGTTCTGCTGCTGTGCGCACTGCACAGCAGCGCACTCGCTGCGGCACGTGCTGCTCTGCCACACGCACACACACAGACACGCACACACACAGACACGCACACACACACACATATATATATATATATATATATATATATATATATATACAATCATACACATATATATATATATACAATCGAACATATAAATATTCTAACACACGCACTCTGACATATAAATACACACACACACATACAAGCACATACATATATCTATATATATATATATAAACACACATCTATATATATATACACACACACACACACACACACATATATATATATATATATATATATATATATATATATATATATATATATATATATATATATATATATATACACACAGTCAAGCATATATATATTCACTCACTCACTCACACACTCTCACTCTCACACACCCTCACACACACACACACTCTCATACACACTAACACACACTCTCACAAACACACAATCACACACACAAACACTCATACATATATACACATACACACATACATATATATATACATATATATGTACACAATACCACAACGCACAACGCTCATAACGTCCCACCAACGCACGCCCAACAACCTCGACATGCACAAACACCTATAAATATATAAAATATAGCCCGAGAATTCTAGCACACACTTCCCGATACTAACCCAACGCGCGCATAAGCCTGAAACTAGAAAACCACGCCGAAATGGCCGTTCGGTCATTTCGACGAACATGCGGTGTGCGGTTCGGAAAACCTCCTGAAATGCACATCAAACCAACTCAGAATCGGCCCAAGATTTACCCACGGGTCCTAAACGATGTCTAGATCCTAGAAAAAATGCTACCGCATCGATTCTAGGTCCGTGGCAAAAACGCGCATGCACTTAGAACCGGCGACGACGAAAACCCCAAAAACGTCCGTTTCTCCGCGACACGGCTTCCCGTGTCCGAACGGAGACACGCACTCACCCTCAAAACATCCGACAACGTCTACCTAGGTCCATCTAACCTAGGGCATCACCCAAAATTGGGCCAAATTCTGATTCCACCCGAAATTGACACAAAACCTACTGTTAAAGTCTCCAAACACAACCCAACTAGTTCCAACTTTCTCCCACGGGTAGCCTAAGGGTCTAGGAAGATTCTAAACTATTAATTACACTATAAAAGAGTAATTACAAGGGGAAAATTAGGGTTTACCTCTTGGGAGTTGGAATCCCAAGCCAAAATCTCCAAAAAGCTCCAAATCCACCAAACCAAGCTTCCAAGCTCCCAATCCAAGCTCCAACACCAAATCTAGGCTCTACCCACCTAGGTTGGAGAATAATGTAGGGTTAGGATTAATTATTCATGGAGAATAAAAGAAGAAAGAAGAGAAATGGGTGCTTACTTGAAGTAGGAGGGAGAAAGGAAGAAGAAAAATGAGTGGAGAAGAAGAAGAAGAAGAGAAGAAGAAGTGGGGGGCTTAGGGCTGCTGGTTCCACGGGTGGGACTGCTAGAAATGCATGGGTAGGGGCTGGGAATAGAGGCCACACACCTAATAAAGGGTTCCACAAGTTGGCAAATGTCCAAAATGCCCTCCCGTAACTCGGTTTTGGGTTTCGGGTTCCAAAAGCACTCAAACTAACTCCAAATCTCTCCAACTAACCCACTAAAAATATAATAAATATTCTAAACCCAAAAATAGGTCTCACAGGGGTGTGGGTTGGGTCGGACATGGGTCCACTAGGGTCTGACATGGGTCCAGGCTAGCCAAAATCCTAAAACAATCAATAAAAATATAATACAATCTTTAATTAAATATAAATACAATTAAATATAAATAATACACAATTAACCAAATTAAAATTAAAAAAATACCCGGCTCTGGAAATGGGGTGGTGACAAGCCTATCCTCCTTAGAAAATTTCGTCCTCGAAATTTAAAGTCAATCGCACACTCCCTCTAGGTCAAACCCCCAACAATCACAGTCAAGAAATTCTACCTAAACAACATGCAAGATCAGGGTCCTACTGGTCGTGTTATCACAGTCTTAATCAGGATCACTACACTATCTACCACAGCACAAAGAAAATCTAACAAGTACTAATGAAGCACACCACAAGGAATAAAAAAGGACAGAAAGAAGAACAAAGAGACAGACCTGCTAACCCGACACCCGTAGCATCGGCCTCCTCGACCGTCAACGCATAAGCCCTGCCCTGTTGGGGTGTATCCCTCTGCTGGTACGGGGCATGATATTGTGCCACAGGTGGCCTAACTCCAACTCTCTGATCCTGTGCTCCACCCAATGGAGGTGCAGTGGGACAATCTCGCATCTGGTGAGCAGCGGATCCACAGAACAAATACACCTTCAATCTCCTCCTACAAACATCCCAAGTGTGTCCTGCCTTCCTGCAGTAGGCATAAGTTGGCACCCTCTGATCCTGACCCTGCTGCGCTGCCTTATGCACATAGGGACGCTTAGCTGGTCCCGCACTGCCACTCGCACTGCCTGAATCATTCCTGCATCTCTTGGACTTGAGCTCTAAGTCATCCTTTGCTCTCTGAGCATCTCCTACTATCTGCTCGAAAGTCGCCTCACGGTCGCTCCTGGTCAAAGACTTGACCGCCATGACCAAGCCCTTGCGAAACTTCCTCGCCTTGGCTGCCTCACTCAAGCCATCTACAAATCTGCCCAGACGGCAGAACTCCGCTGCGTACTCGTCCACAGTCATGCTCCCTTGGACGAGTGCCTCGAACTGGCTCTCCAAAGCACTAAGCGCCACATCTGGGAAAAACTTTTTCTTAAAAAGGCTCTTGAAAGCCTCCCAAGTAAGCCCTGGCACCGCAATCCTCGTATCTGTGCGATACCACGTCAAAGCGAGGTCGAATATCTGACTGCCCGCCGCCTCTATCTGCATGCTGTCTGGAATCTGTGCCAGCCTGAAGATCCCCTCGATCTGCTCTATCCAGTCATCCGCGTACAGGATTCCTTCTGTACCACGGAACTCCTTGGGCCGCATCCTCTGAAAGTCAATGATACTATCCGGCCTCGATGCTGAATCTGATCTGCCTGTGGCTGAATCTGTGCCACCCTATCCACTGCCATCATGGCCACCTGGTGGGCGTTCTCAATGCCCAGCCTCATCACATCCACCTGACGGTGCTGCGCGTCCATCATCTCCCTGAAGAACGCAAACAACTGCGCGATATCTACTGGAGCAGGAAGTGGTGGAGAAACCACCGGAACGACTGGGGTAGTCCTCGGATCGACAGGTGAAGGAGGATCCCCGAGAGAAGCAGATGCTCCCTCAACCGCAGGAGTGGTGAGTGGAGCGGTAGCACCTGCCTGAATATGAGCTGGACGAGAGGTAGCAGACCTCTCAGTAGCAACTGCTGGAACGATACGATGAGATCGTGTCTTCGGAGGCATCCTGAACACAGATCAAAAGAAGTCAATACGGTGCAAGATACGATATCATCAAAGAAGGACAGTAATATTTCAAAAGAAGCAATTTCAGAATAATTAGATTGGAATTGTTCCTAGTCGTGATTGAGTACACTCTCATCCTAGATCCTAGATCCTATAGCAGGCTCGCAGCAGTACAACTAAGTTATTGTACCACCACGACATCGCACTAATTACGAATCGAGACCTGCATGGGGCCGCCAGCAAAAACGTGTCATGACCCGCACACGAAAAATCGGGCATGAGTCGTGGGTACGTCCAGCCTACGCCGCAACATCGGCGGTAGAACGCTGTCTAGGTCAACTATCTAGATAACTCACAAAAAATCTGCCATGACCTCTCCAAAAGGAGGGCAACTACGCAATCAATATATAAACCTGTCAAGATCTCAACTCCAAACGGAGGAGCAATATCATAATGATAATCTAAAGTACTCAATCACGAATCTAAGCACGATAAGATAACAAAGAAGACTAACAGCTATAAAGTCTAACCAACAACAACTACTACAACAACCACAACATCAATAATAATACATCATCCAAAATAATATACAATACAAGGTCTCAATCCAAAACCGGAGACAAATCCGGTGCTAAAAGCTAATAAAAACAATAACAAGGTTCTAGTGATCCCGGCTACCAACCCGAAAATCACTCCTAAGCTAGAGGGTCCCTGTCTGCACCATCGACAGGCTCAGGTCCATAAAACGTCGGACACCAATCCTCCGGATACTCTGAAAAAATATGTCCAGTCAGGACTGGAGCAAGTACATCTCTAACAGCAGTTTCATTTAAATAATAAAAACTATAAAACAGTTATAGCAAGTAGCAAGAAGAATGAAGCAAGTATGAAACAAGGAAATATACAAATCACTGGTGCATAAAGGTAAAGATGCATGGATATCAGAAATAAGATAGTAATAACTGTGAGATACAAGAAATCTAAGCTAAGATCAAGTCCGTGCACATGAACGTGTAGTGAGTCCAGCATAAAAAATATATAATGAGTCAAGTCCAGAAACATGTAAGTGAGACCAACAAGAATGCAAGTGAGTCCAGACTATAAAGAATGAACTCGGTATCTTTGAAATACTTGTTTCGACATGTAAACGGCTAGGGGTAAGTACGGCTCACCGCGCATTGGGTGCGCGGCTGCTATCATTCCAGATTAGACCAGAGGGAGTGATTCCTGATAATTCCAGATGGGAATATTTACATGTCTACTCGAGTATTTCCCCGCCCCGACTAATATAAGTGGATCCAAGACCCGACACGCAAATCAAGATGAGTCCAGCCTGAACATGAGTGATGCCTGTAGGTGATGCCTGTAGTGATTCCAGAATAGAGGTCAGAAACATGAAATGTACGTGTCGCAAGTAAATGAATCCAGAAATACCAGTCAGTGTCCCGTGTTGTGTCAGAATAATCAGATGATACTATACTAGAAGCTGAATCATAATAATCATCAGATAATAAAAACTATCAGAGAATGTACTCGCCTGACGTCCTGAGTAACTGGCGATCCGAACTGGTATCGCAAAGATCTATTGCGAAAAGCAAGGTTAAACAGGTTTCTAATGAGTTAAACAAATATAAAATAATTAAAAATAGGCTTCTAGGGTCGTTCTAGGTCAAACGGGTCAAACGGGTAAAATCTGGGTCAAAAAGTCAACTCTGGGTCAAAACTTGGTCAAAAGTTAACTTTGGCGGTCAACCGAGTCAACTACGGTCAAGTCTAGGTCAAAATAGGGTGCTCCTAAAATTCTAGGTCAAACCGAGGTCATTAAGCTAGAAAACTCACAAACTCGCCTCCTTGAGATACCGGGATACCCTCGGTATCCGATACCTCAACCTAGGCAACGCACCCCGCCTATACCCTCTAAAACCTATGCTAGCACGCGTAAATATATACACATAAGCATATAAAAATTACTCCAATACTATTCCTAGGCTATTGCTCAAATACCCCGCTCGAAACTCAATACCTTGGTTATCTTAAGGTATTGAGATACCTCGGTATCTCAAGGTATTGAGATACCGCTCTAAACTCAACCCGACTACCCCTCTAGCTAGCTAACTATGCATAAACCTATATATCTAGCTATAATCTAGGCTAAAATATAGATATCTAATACGTATAGGCATATACCTATATATCTACATACATATCTCACATACCTTACATATATACCTTACCTTACACATACCTTACACATACCTTGCATATATATGTATCTATACCTATGTATCTATCTATCTAATCTAGCTATCTATCTATGTGATATCTAGCTATCTATCAACCTATCTAACTATCCAACTATTTATCTACCTATCTATGAATCTATCTATCTAGCTAGCTATATAACTATATATCTATCTATCTTTCTATTACCTATCTATCTATATGTCTATCTATCAATTTACCTATCTATTATCTATATATCTATCTATCTTATGCATCTATCTAGGTATCTAACTATCTATATAACTATCTATCTAACTATCTAGTATTTATCTAACTATCTACCTAACTATCTATTTAGTTATCTATCTATCAAACTACCTATCTATCTAAGTATCTATTAATCTATCTATCTACTTATATATCTATCTATCAATCTAGTCTATCTATATAGATAAACATATATCTATATCTCTCTCTCTCACTCGCTACACGCCAATGCAATACGCTGCTAGCTGTTGCTGCGGCTTAAAACTGCTGCTGCTACTGCTTTTTACTGCTGCTACTGCTGCTTTTCTGCTGCGCTGCTGCTGCGCTCGAGCGAACTGCTGTCACGGTGCTGCGGCTGCTGCTGCCTGCTGTTCTGCTGCAGTGCTCGAGCGAACTGCTGCACCGCTCGAGCGAACTGCTGCCGCGGCGCTGCTGCCTGCTGTTCTGCTGCAGCGCTCGAGCGAACTGCTGCCGCGGCGCTGCTGCCTGCTGTTCTGCTGCTGTGCACACTGCACAGCAGCGCACTCGCTGCGGCACGCGCTGCTCTGCCACACGCACACACACAAACACGCACACACACAGACACACACATTGATACATATATATATACAATCTAACATATAAATATTCTAGCACACACACTCTGACATATAAATACACACACGCACATACAAGCACATACATATATCTATATATATATATATATAAACACACATCTATATATATATACACACATATATCTATATATATATATATATATATACACACACTAATATATATATACATATACACACACACTCAAGCATATATATATATACACTCACTCACACACTCTCACTCTCACACACCCTCACACACACACTAACACACACTCTCACAAACACACAACCACACACACAAACACTTATACATATATACACATACACACATACATATATATATATACATATATATATATATATATATATATACACAACACCACAACGCACAACGCTCACAACACCCCACCAACGCACGTCCAACGACCTCGACACGCACAAATACCTATAAATATATAAAATATAGCCCGAGAATTCTAGCACACACTCCCCGATACTAACCCAACGCGCGCACAAGCCCGAAACTAGAAAAACCACGCCGAAATGGCAGTTCAGTCATTTCAACGAACACGCGGTGTGCGGTTCGGAAAACCTCCTGAAACGCACACCAAACCAACTCGAAATTAGCCCAAAATTTACCCACGGATCCTAAACGATGTCTAGATCCTAGAAAAAAATGCTACCGCATCGATTCTAGGTCCGTGGCAAAAACGCATACGCACTTAGAACCGGCGACGACGAAAATCCCGAAAATGCCCGAAACGCCCGTTTCTCTACGACACGGCTTTCTGTGTCCGAACGGAGACACGCACTCACCCTTAAGACACCCGATAACGTCTACCTAGGTCCATCTAACCTAGGGCATCACCCAAAATTGGGCCAAATTCGGATTCCACCCGAAATTGACACAAAACCTAGTGTTAAAGTCTCCAAACACAACCCAACTAGTTCCAACTTCCTTCCACGGGTAGCCTAAGGGTCTAGAAAGATTCTAAACTATTAATTACACTATAAAAGAGTAATTACAAGGGAAAAATTAGGGTTTACCTCTTGGAAGTTGGAATCCCAAGCCAAAATCTCCAAAAAGCTCCAAATCCACCAAACCAAGCTTCCAAGCTCCCAATCCAAGCTTCAACACCAAATCTAGGCTCTACCCACCTAGGTTGGGGAAGAATATAGGGTTAGGGTTAACCATTCATGGAGAATAGAAGAAGAAAGAAGAGAAATGTGTGCTTACTTGAAGTAGGAGGGAGAAAGGAAGAAGAAAAATGAGTGGAGAAGAAGAAGAAGAAGAGAAGAAGAAGTGGGGGGCTTAGGGCTGCTGGTTCCATGGGTGGGGCTGCTGGAAATGCACGGGTAGGGGCTGGGAATAGGGGCCACACACCTAATAAAGGGTTCCACAAGTTGGCAAATATCCAAAATGCCCTCCCGTAACTCGGTTTTCGGTTTTGGGTTTCGGGTTCCAAAAGCACTCAAACTAACTCCAAATCTCTCCAACTAACCCACTAAAAATATAATAAATATTCTAAACCCAAAAATAGGTCTCACAGGGGTGTGGGTTGGGTCGGACATGGGTCCACTAGGGTCTGACATGGGTCTAGGCTAGCCAAAATTCTAAAACAATCAATAAAAATATAATACAATCTTTAATTAAATATAAATATAATTAAATATAAATAATACATAATTAACCAAATTAAAATATAAAAAATACTCGGCTCTGGAAATGGGGTGGTGACATTGAGAAATTGGATAAGACTTATGGTGTAACTGTGATACTTTTATTAAGGTTATTGTGTGACTATGATACTTTTATATTATGTTTTTTATGTGACTGTGATACTTTTATTTTGTGTTTATTGTGTGAATGTGATATTTTATATACTTTTGTGATATTTTGTACACAAAAAATTCAACGGAGGGTTGCTCTGGGTCTGTTTATTTTTATGAACTATTATAAGTCTGTGTATTTATTTTATTTATATTAAATGTATGTTAATTTATCGATGTTGAATGTTCCACCAAAGGGGTCGGCGAACCCAGAGAATTCAATGGAGGGTTGCTCTGGGTCTATTTATATAAATTGGGAATTCATAAACTGCAGGAAGATTGGTTTGGAAACCATTTTACATTTTTTTATTTTTTTACTAAAAATTTAGCGACATTTAGCGTCATTTAGCGATATTTATATGCGTCGCTAAATACGTCGCTGAATATGTTGCTAAATAATTCGCTAAATACGTCGCTGAATACGTCGTTAAATGTTGCTAAATTGCTGACTTTGCAGTATTTGCCAGGTCAATAAAATATCGCTAAATGTGTTGCAAAACGTCGCTAAAAAGAAATTTTTTTACGACGTTTAGCGACAAAAAATACGTCACTAAATTAGCGACGTTGAGTCGCTAAACGTCGCTAATAAAAAAAAATTAGCGACGCAAATACGTCACTAGAAAATATCGCTATAGCGACATTTTGCGATATTTTTTCTGTCAGTGACTAGCTTAAATACGACTTCATTAAAATGTCGCTAATTACGTTGCTAATTTTTTTAGCAACATTTTAGGCCATTTAGAGACGTTTTCAGGCGTCGCTAATTTGAATTATTTTGGTAGTGCTAAGAGAGTACAAAGAAGAGTCCTAGAAGGCAATCTAAGTACAAATTTATTTTCTAGGGGGGTGACAATGGAGGGTTAGGAGTGTAGAAACTCTCTTTACTCCATAGACGATCCGATGGAGCAGCTCTTCTCTCTCACTTGAGTATTAATTTACAGATAGCCAGCTAGCCCTTTGGTTCGGTCTCTTTCTGAAGCAGAAAAAGTTTCCTAGAATGTTCAAGTTACTCATGTTTATAGCCATCGTGCTGATGGGCTATGGGTGTCGCATATGCCTCTATTTGGTGGCCGTATAAGGCTTCTATAATAGAATACGGTTACAACTGTTGTCGCAAACCATGGTCAGATTGCCATATGGCCTTGGTTGAGATATGCTGTTGATGTGATCTCGGGGTTGGTATCAACCCGTTGTGGGCATGACTTGGTCAGCTGGACACGTAGTCAGCACCAACTGTGCGAAGATCTCTGCAGTTTAAACGGGAAGATCTTGTGAGTTGAGGCTGCACAATAACTAGGCAGCATATTTGGCGAGGCCGCATGGGTCATGTAGACACATACATGCTCTCGTTTGGTCCTTGGTCGAATGGCCACTCTGGCCGCATGTTTGCGAGGCTGCATGGGTCATGGAGCCGTATACGTGCTCTCATTTGGGTCATAGTCGAATGGATACTCTGGCCGCATGTTGACGAGGCTGCATGGGTCATGTAGCCGCATACGTGTTCTGTACGTTCTGACGAAGTCATTAATGCCTGACGTGAACTTTCTGTCGGAATGTGTGTTGTCGTCTCTCTCACACTTTTTGAGGTAGTCAGGGCCATAAGTGCTTTGATTGGAACTGTGGCAGCCCTTTGGGAGCCGTATCAGAGGGCATGTATGCGACTCAGCTCGCTTTGTCTGTCCAGGCCATATATTGGATGACTATAGGCATGTCTTCAGCATGAGTATACGGCCTGTATATAAGCAGTATGGCTATAGATTTTCCATGCTTCTATAAGACCCCCTTCAAAGTTTTTAAAGTATCAAGTTTGAAATACTTTGAATAAGAAGCATGGTTAACCGCTTTTCGATCACATGACTTAACGTGTCGCATACATACGTTGTTGCATATGCACTTTTGATATACTGTCAAGTCATAAATGCGAAGATTTGGTTCGATCTCGAAGGGATATTCTGAGCCGTCTGTTGACACAGAATCTGAAGCGACCATTCACAGGAGATGAGACAGCACAACAAACGAGGGACACCGTCATCTCTCTCTGTCACGCAGATCAAGACATATCAGGATACGAAACGGCCTCATCATTATCCTGAGCCGCCTATTCTCCCCTTTATAAAGAGGTTCGAGGAGAGAGAAAAGTTTTCTTTACTTTCTATTCTTCCTCTTCTTCTTGTCTTTGCTGACCGCTTGTTACCGCTCTGCTCGACATGGCTCCCAAGGGTTCTTCTTTTACTACTGCTACTAAGAGAGTCTCTAGGAAGAGGAGTAAGGCTAAGGGGAAGTGTAAGAAGGACACATTCCTCAAGGATGTACAACTATCGATCTTTGGTAAGTTCATTTTCGAGGAGAAGACCCTGAACACAGAGACACATGTGCACAGTTGGTCGTATGGGTGACTCATCATCATCTAGAATATGTGCTGACTTATAGCTGCGACATGAGTTGCTCGGCTGCATGAAGACTGCAACTGTATGCGTAACTCTACCGCATAATTCACTCTGCCGCATGAGGGTTTCTACCGCATGAGAACCTCTGCTGAATGAGGATTTCTTTTGCATGAGAGTTTCTTCATGTCTCTTACTATGTTCTTTTACTGTTTTGCATTGACTTTACCCACTTTGCCCTTGGGTAAACTGGTGCTTGGCCATGGCATGCTTCCTTTGGATATGAACCTGGGGGTCTTGATTTCTACTGTTCATGGTTTGGTGGATAGAGATCTCCTTCCTGAGCGTCAACAGAGGATTGCTGCACAGGATCCTTCCTTTTTGCTAAGTCAACTGAATGCGGGAGAGGCCCCTATGGGAGACGGACATTTCTTTAATAAATTGTACTTCCTCTTTGGGGATGTGCTAAAGGCCATTCATCCAGAGATAGAAAAGATTAACGAGAAATGGCCATTCACCTTCCGCGGAACGAAAATATCATTTCCCTCCATCGAGTGTTATCTGCCTTTATTGGACTTGAAGGTGGCGATGTATCCACGGTAGATGGATTGGGACCTGACAATAGGGAAGCAGGGGGCCCTCGTCGGCAGTATCCGATGTGACAAAAATAAGGGGACATTTTTTAGCCAGAAGGAGGCATGCTCATACTCCTTACGTGGATTAAAACCCGACCTTGTGGGGAGTGAGTTGGGGCCAAACTTGAGCACCTATGCAGCGGATACTTTCCTCCGTCAAATTACAAAGAAAGGATCCTACCCGACTGGGCAACTGCGGGCTGTCAGCTGGGCACATTATAATACCTCGTGGTGTCGTCTAACCTTATCAATTCTGAAGAGATATGAGCAAGAGCTTAGGGCAGCCAACTTATACTTTGCGGTGAGGGGCACCTGCTACGGCCTGGAAATGAACCAACCTCTTTTTGTGGTTCTGATGGAGTTGTATAGTTGTCGCACTGGGACTTTTTATACGCCTGGCGGCGAGATAGGATTAACACTGCACGAGATATATTTTTTCTCTAAGATTCCTTGGGATGAGGTGCCTTATGAGGAGTACTCCCAGCGTAATACGAAGTTGAGGGAGTTGGAGGCGGAGAATCCAGAGATCTTGGCAGTGTACCAGGAGTTACTGTGTCATCACCGCATTTTTCAACGGATGAAGAAGAAGAAGTTTTCTGAGGGGTCCTCTCCCCTTATCCCGTTTTGGACCCGCTATCTCTTTTCGAAGCAGAAAAGGGTCAATCAACATCCATGTTCGGATGCCACGGTCAAAGCAGGAAATTGCTGACTCAATTCAGAAGCTGAAGAAGTTAGATGCTGAGAATGAAGAGGGTGAGGGATCCTCAGAATCATAGAGAAGTGAAGAGTTCCCCTGATGAGCTTATTAGCCCAGATGAGGATTTTAGCTACTTTTATGTGGACACCCACATGCTATCCACTAAGGCCGTATTAGCGGGATACCTGATGCTTTGGCTGAACACTTGTGTAGTTTCTAGCGGCTCTGGGTCGATAGATAGGGTCAGTAGCAACCTAATTCTCCCTGCTGTGAAGTTGGATTTTGGCCTCAAGCTGGCTCTACTGCCGGCTATGGTTTGCAGCATACACAATGGTCTTCAACCCTTTGTTCAGAAGCTGGAAGCTCATCCTGGCAAAGGATATTTTAACAGGGTTGAACTCCCTTATCACTACCTGATGGGCTGGATTCTCTTGCACCATGACTCCCTGATGCGTCCCGAACCTGATGACAATATGGTGGAGGATGATGCCTGGATTCATAGGTATCAGAGAATGAAGTGGGCTTGTGAACCGGTCCCTGCCTTTAGGAGGGAGCTAGCCTTCATGTCAGGCTGGGCTTTTTTTATGACCAAACCTGAGTTTTCGATGAGGAAAGGAATTCGATTCACAATAATGCTGGGGTAGGCACTCATACCATATCAGGGAAGATTTTCTGTTGGCTCCAGGCTATTCTTCCTTTCCACCCAATGTACCAAAATTAGGACATAGTCTTCGTGGAGCTGTACCTACCGAGCCGGTTTGTCCGCCAGTTCGGGTTTAGTCAATTTTTGCTGGGCCATCCGAGCGCCTCCCTTAGTCATCATGGGAGTCTATTGGATGGAGTCTGGGTGTAGAGTTACTACAATGCCACATACACTCAGGTTACATTCCGGTTACCAATAGTCGATGCCGACCCCAGAATCCTGTACATGGCTGCGAGGTATTATTGTTCGATCAATGCTCCACCGTCCAGCTTTAACTTAGAGATGAGCTATATTGAAGGTATTATGCTGATACCATCCAACGCTAAGGGTCACCGAATGCCCAAGAAAGACAAGGGGTTGCTAGGCCCCTACTTGAAGAGTTGGAGACATCCATTGGCGAGGAGGTGACGATATCTCCTTCTGATGATCCTTTGCCTGCTAAGCGTAAATCGAAAGCAGGGGCTCCATTTGCTCTCTACTCAAAGAAAGCGAGGATTGAAGTGGTCGCAGGGACGGGACCTGCGACAAAGTCAAAGTCTCATGCAAGCGGAGAAGTAGGACCCCTCGCACTAATGGTTCATGAAGTAGGACTCTATTTAGATGCTATATCGGTATCCATAAGCCCTCTTAGTTCGATCCTTCCCGGTACTCTTTATGAATATCTTTTCTCTAGTATGTTCGACCGTTTGCAGGCACATGAGAGAAGGGGTCATCCCCGGCGGACAACCGCTTCGGTGGTTTTGTAAGCCCCCTGATTTTCAGAAATATTAATTTGGTTTTTTCGAGAATTTTATGATAATTAAACCCTAGGTAGTTGGTCATTTAATGATTTTTAATTATGGTTTATTCATATTAAAATATTATGGAAATAATATTTTATGGTGTAAAATGGAAAACCGGACATAGGGTAATTTTCTGCGGATTTATTGGACCCCGGAAACCCGTTTAAAGCCCTGAGAACCGATGTAGAATTAAACCGAATTAAATCCGTGCCAACGCTCGACATCCCCATGAGAGCCGAAGCCAAGCCCACGGAGAGTTGACCCAGCCTAAATCCTAGGTCTAACCCTAGTCCAATTTTGGCATGTATAAATACATGATTTCCTAGGTTTTCTCTACAATTAAAAAGAAAAGAAAATAAAAACCCTAATCCCAAAATTCCCCAAAATTTCCCTAAATCCCTATATTTCCAATCCCTAACCCTAACTCAGCCGACCTATACTGTTCACCTTCATCCCAGCCACTCCTCCCTCCGGCCGACTTCACCGACCCCCGCGGCGGCTCCGGCGGCAGCCCCGCCGACCCGCACTGGGCACTCCCCCGTCCGGCGGTGAACCCCGCACCCGACGTCACCCCGCGGCTCCAGCGTAGTCTTCCACCTGCGGCGGCTCCAGCTGTGCGGCTTCCCCTCCGGCGAGACTCCGGCACCGCCGCCGTGGCCTTCCACCTCGACACGACACAGCCCCCACTCCTCCGTCTTCTCCGACCCCGTTCGAGAACCCCCAGCGCAGCACCGACGACGGAGCCGACCCTGACCAACGGAACTCAGCCGCCCGCAGCCCTAGCTGACCTCGCCGACCCCGAGCCCGGCTCTCCGACCCGCTGACCTAGGCCTGGACACGACAGTACGGACACCGCGGACATGAACACCTAACCCTAGGGCAGACACAGGACTCGGTCGACGTAGGACACGAAGGAGACACTCGGACACAGGAAATCAGTCTTCACGGAGTCCTGTTCAGGTAGCATTTTCTCTCACCTTGTGATTCCGATTTCTATTCCGTCAGTTGCGTCGGGTAGACTGTATGACCCTCTCGGTGCCCGTGCAACCCGCTCGGTGCATCGCGCCCTGTGGTGATCGCACACCGCGATCCAAAAACAGGAAAATAATACCCCGTTTTACCCTGGAACTGAGTATGCCCCGCCAAACGGGATGACTTGGTCGCACGCGGTCTTTACCGAATCGTGCGTGACGTTGATACGGACGTGTGGGATTTCGCAGAAGTCGATTCGGATGTGCGTGCACACCGGAATCAACGCGTATCCGCCGACACCGCCCCGTATCCGTCGATTCTGGAACATGCTGTAACTTTGTGTACACACATCGGATCGAGACGAAACTTGTGCCATCGGACTCGTAGCAATACGCTGGTCCTGTGACCCAAGTTTGGTTCAATTCTAAGAACGTTGACAAAATCGCGTATCGTGGGCCCCACAGGCTCCACTTGACGGGCGATTTTGTGATCGGCTCATCGGAATCCAATTCTGGAAGTTCCGTTGGGTTCGTATCATCGTTCCTGACTTGTAGACACTAAGTTTGAGGAATTTGAAGACCTTTGACCCTGACACGCTTTTCGGTACAAAGTGGCCCACATGTGGACCCCGCTTTGACCCGGAAATGTCATTTTTGCCCTTGTATCCAAATTGGACTCAAGGACAGGCGTTTCTAGCTATTTGATATTTTCTGAATCTAATGGTGATATTTATTTCAGCAACCGGAGTAGTACCTGCAGATCACACTGAGACCAGAGCTACAGTTGGAGCCAGGACCACAGGCAAGTGTACCTTGCCAAACTCTGCAGTATTGATACATATTTTCCTTGCTTTATTATATTGCTGTGCATGCTTAACCTAGGACCGTGTGACGTACTTAGCGTCCGATTATCAGTCGGGTGCCAACATCGTACGCGGTGTTGGGTATTGTCATCTAGAGATGAACATTCGTGACCCCTTTATCTTCTCGTACTTGTCTTATCAAGTACATAGACCCAGGACACTTGATACTATTCATGAGACAGGATCTTCCTGAAATATTTATGGTGATTCTTTATAGGATACAGGTTATGACTTAGACATTGTATCTATAGACATTATATGACTTGTGCATTAGATATGATTGTGCGTAACATGGACATGAGGCATCATGGACATGAGACGTATGATTACATTGGGTGGGGAGAGACACACATACTACAGGTTGATTATATTATGCCGTTGTCGCAGTCTTCCGTTGAGCTTGATAACCCACATGATATCCCTGCTACCGGCTCCCCGACACAGAGCTAGTGGTGGGTTCAGCCTGAGTTCTAGTGCTGCTCTCATCTTGCATATTCCTTAGCTGGTTGTATATTTACCCTATTGTTTCATCTATTGCTGGAGAGACACACATGCTACAGGTTGATTATATTATGCCGTTGTCGTAGTCTCCCGTTGAGCTTGACAACCCACATGATATCCCTGCTACCTGCTCCCCGACACAAAGCTTGTAGTAGTTTCAGCCTGAGTACCAGTGATGTTCTCTCTTGCATTTCACACAGATGGTTACATATTTTACTTATATTCATTCATTTATTCCCTGCACTGCATTATTTGGCTTGAGTTATTTTGTACCTTGCTATGTCCCCTGAGGACCTGGATCCGGATTTTGTCCCCAGATATTGCAGACGAGATCTATCCCGAGGTATACGGGACCGGAGCATTAGCATTAGCAGGAGCAGGTGCCTACATTGGAGCAGTACCAGGATCAGAGGACGAGATCGTACCAGAGGACTTCTCCTGAGTATTGGCGTGAGATACTTATTTATTTCTGTTCTAGTACTTTTATTTCCAGTCTATTTTATTGATGTATCAGACTTGTTCTCTGAGACACTTTTATTGAGATTGGTCAGTTTATAGTTACTTGCTTTATTCTGACATTTGATCTGTGATTATCTGTTGTGGATGAGATTAGTATAGACTGTAACATATATCATTTGGACCTACTTATTGTTATATTACAGCTTAAGTATGCCCCAATGAATCCATTAAATTGGGTTTGTCCATCGGTGTGTGCTGCTGGCCATTGCCACGCGTCCGGTCCCTCGGCATTTTGGGACTGGGGCGTGACAGGTTTTTTATGCCGAACCGGAGGAAGAATCTCTCCAGGAGTTTGACGTAGGTGTCTTAGAACTAGCACCTGAGGTTTTGGGGGCTCGGGGCTTGGATGCGCGTTCGACGGAGCAGCTTTATACCCCTTTGGGGCACATATCCGTGGACGACATAGAAGCCATGGGGACGACTATAACATCGATGGACGAGTCATAACCTACGCTGCCTCCCTCTGGTACGTCATTTTATAATATTGATGGAAGATCAAATTTTCTGGCTTTAACTCTCGATTCTTCGAGTAAAGCTGATTATCGATTGCTTTGGTTCCACAGACCCTATATTTCCCTTGCAGACCGTGGATGTGGCTATCGAGAAAGATGTCGAAGAAGAACAAGGTGGTGGGCTTGTTCGAAGGAGGTCTAGATCATCCTCCCCCATCGTTCTTTTGGAGGCAGAGGATACCCTGTGTGGTTTATTTAGGACCCCTCAAACATTGAGGGTTATTATGGTACGATGGCTGTTCCTCCAGCTGTTGCTGTCGGGGACTCCGTGGCTGAAGCTTCTCTGGATAGTGAGGTAGTGAACCGTCATGATGAGGTTGTTCCCCTTCTTGAGGTTGATGTGCCACTTTCCAAAGCCGTCGCGATACGATCTAGGGATGGCGCATTAGAGGAAGCCAATATTGTGAGGCACCCTGCTACTTCTGTTCCTAATCTTGGTAATATTTCGACATCTGTGGCTCAGTTATCGGACATCCAGGCTCTCAGGCATCCATGAAAGATTGGCACACAGACAGGACCACTGGTTGCTTCCCTACTGTTGTTTCGCCTTCGAGATTTTTGAGCACCGTTGTGCCGCCTGTCGTGCCTGTGGCCTCTTCTTCAATCCAGCCGCCCTTGACTCCAGCTACATTGGAAGAGATTGATGAGACCGTCAAACTTTTTATCCGGAGCTTCCACATATTTTTGAAGAAGCGGATCGAGGGTGTGTTAGAGCACAACAAATATTTTGCCTGGGCAAGGCACTTTGCTGAGGTCTGGGTCCATTCTCTGAGGGGTATCCCTGGCTTTGAGCAGATGACCAACTTTCTAGGCCACAAGCTGCAGGAGGTAGAGAAATGCCCGACAGAGCTGCAATAGTATTAGCAGGAGGACATGGGAATATTGATCTCCCATGAATATAACGAGTTCTCAAAGAAGGTGGAGACATAGAAGGCCTTATTTGCTTCTTCCATGGAGTGCATGCAGCGTAATCTATGAATTTTATGGGAAAGGCTTGACCGGCTGGACGATCTTAGAGAGTAGTGTATTTTTCGACAAAAGGACCTGACCGAACATATTAGATGGCTCCAGATTGAGCTTGATGCCATAGAAAATAGGTTGCGGGAGGCCCGGCAGGAAGAGGAGTCCATCTGTACTAAGGTAAGCCAAACATCGTAGAACGCGGCTGGCATTACGGTTCTGGTGCAGCAGCTAGAGGACAGAAATGAGTCCTATGCTTGCTACCAGGATCCAGAAGTTATGCCCCAAGAAGTTGAGCGTCGGGCTCGAAGGTGCCTGGATGTCCATATTGCTCGTCTCCATGAGCGGATAACAGAGTTATGTTCTGATTCATAACACAAGTAGTTTTCTTTTACTTTAATTTTCCCTCGGGCTTAGGGTCTTGATAATTCCCTGAAATATAGTTTTGCTTTTAATCTCTCTTAGCGGAGAAAAATAAAATTTATTTTATCTGTTTTGCTATTACTTTGTGTTAGCTTTGGATATCGTACCAGAGGTTTTGTGAACATAGTAAAATATCGTGGCTTTTTAAGGATATTCCGCTGGGAAATCTTTAGTGGACCTATTACTTTTTGCATACCAGGATGCAAGTAATAAGTTCGAAATAGGCCTTGCCATAGGTGGTATGGTCGTGGCAAGCTTGGTGGACTTAACACCGTTGGCGTACTTAAACTTAAGTACAGGTGATAGGTTGAGATAACGAATGGTGATAGTGTAAACCCCCTGATTTTTTTAGATTTTAAAATAGTATTATGTAATTATTGAGATTAAGGGAGAATTTTCATTATTTTTTAGCTAATAGAAAAAATATAAAATTCATGGATAGATATTTATGTATATTGATTAAACACAAATATTACACAAAAAATATATTTTTGGGTGTATAACTATTATTAAAGTATTATAGATTTTTCTAGAAATTATTTGAGGTATAAACCTATTTATAAATGGTTATATATATACATATATATGTGTGTGTGTTAATAATAAAAAATCAAACCCAAACCCGAAATCAAACCAAACCCGTAACCAC
This sequence comes from Iris macrosiphon, assembly GCA_036927795.1. Taxonomy (NCBI): domain Eukaryota; kingdom Viridiplantae; phylum Streptophyta; class Magnoliopsida; order Asparagales; family Iridaceae; genus Iris; species Iris macrosiphon. The sequence goes on from JAYESA010000012.1 coordinate 49,938,983, forward strand.
TCTGTTCATAACCCGCTACCCTCCCTGCGACCCTCTGAATCCTAAAATGTCCCCCCCGACTCCTCCGTTCTTCTTCCTGTAACCCCTCTCCCCTTCTCTATAAACCATCGCCATCACCATCAAACCACCACCACTATCACCTTCAACCCCTTGTGCCACCGGAGCGCCACCTCGCCGGCCATATTTGCCATGGCCATCATTCGCGTGACCCCAGTCCCATCTGACCGCCACCATCATCATTCGACTACCAATACTACTATTGTCGACCCCGACTTCCAGCACCGCCGTCGACACAGGCTTCGACCGCAGCCTCCCCGCCCGGCCGTGATAGAAGGCGTGTAGGCGCGTGCGCGGGTTACAACGATTGCAGCAGCAATAATCCGCCGATGAGCTTCCCGACGAGCCCCGACGAACGATGACCCCCGACAAGTACCTCTTACTGGACGACCTCCCTCGTGCTTCCTCGAGGCCGAACGTGGTCGATTCCCCTCCCCGCGACCAAGGACGCCATAAAAATTGAGCAGGAATCCAGTTTCAATGAGTCAACTTCAAAGAGAAATACCGCTCTCCTCGTTCGTCCAAATCTCGTGCAACCTTCTCTGGTACGATACCTATCTAACCCCCTTCCAGCATCTTTAATTATTTTATTTTAATTTGAATTAGGTTGATAATTAATCGAGTTCCAAAACCAATAAAAAAGTATTTTTGAAAATCTAAATTTTCCGAAACGGGGTGCGTCCCACCAAACGAGGCAAATTTTTTGTGTGAGGATTACACCGAAAGGCACATATCGTCAAAGCGGACGTGTGAAATTTTGTGGAACTTAATTTGATGTGCATGCATACCAAAATCAACGCATATCTGTCAAAAAATATTATATCGACCTATTCTCACACATTATCATAACTTCGTGTGTGCTTGTCGTTTTACAACGAAACTTATGCCATCAGATTCACAGCGTTACGCTGGTCCTGTGACCCAAGTTTAGTTTAATTCGGAGAACAATGATAAAATACCATTTCACGGATCCCATAGTTCCACTTGACGGACATTTTCGTGACCGGCTCACCAGAATCCAATTTTGGACACTCTATTAAGTTTGTGGTATCGTTCTGGACTCGTAGACACTAAGTTTGCTAAATTTGGAGAACTTTGCCTACGGCACACTTTTCGGTGCGAAGTGGGCCACTTATGGACCCCACTTTGATCCAAAACTGTCTCGACCTCATCCCGCTTGAGTTCTCCCCTTCCGCCACCATTCTCGCTGGAGCAGTCCCATCATCACCATCATCATCACCGTCGATCTCTAACCCGCAGCAGTCTCCCTCGACCTCGTGTACATGCATGCTAACGTGCAGGTTCTACTTGCCTTCATTCATGATTGTGTATATGTGCATATGTGAATAGTGTTAGGGGTTAGCATGTTGCTTCATGACAGTTTAGTTGTTAGATGTGATTGCTAGACCTGTATTGGTGAACCTAATGACTAGTGTGCGTATGCGTGCGTATAATAATTAGGTTGATATATATATTTTATGGGAATTTGATTACTAGTAATGTGTATAACTGTATTATGGATGTTGGATGGCCATAAGTGCTAGTAGGTATCCCGTATTTACATTGACTGTATGACCCTGAGTATTAGTGAACTGTCTGTCTTGTGTATCTAACCTACTAGCTGGACCATGTGTTAGTGTTAGCTGACTGTCTTGCTATGCACAACATTGAGGATATGACACCAGTGCATTTAGATGCACGCTTGACCTTGCTAGATGACCAGTATCACCCCTAACGTAGTTTCTGAGTTTAGCGCAATTGTGTTTATGCGTGTGCTAGCATAGCGACTAATATTATATTGTATTATATTATATGTATATAGGACCATTGGATCGTCCTGCGAGACTTCAGGAGCAGGACGTTGGTATTGCCCGCTCAGGACCACATATGAGTACATTCTCTGATAATTTCTATTATTTGATAATTTTTATAATTTAAGTATTTAGAAATGTTACATCTGATTCTTGACACTGTGCTACATGGGCTAGTATATAGATTGGATCTGCAGTCATGAGATGTTACATTGGTTATCATATTAACATTGATATTAGACAGATATTAGATATTGTACATGATATATTGGACATTGCTCGTGTATCATGACGTGTCATGGTTGGATCCACTGTACTAGTTGGGGGCAGGAAAATAGTTAGTAAGAAATATGATCATATCCCTATTGTACAAGTATAGAATCATGTTAGTGTTAATCATACACCTCACGTATGATTAGCCAGGCCATATAGCTCTCGTACATGTTCCCAAGCTGATCACATATCGAAGCTACTATTTCAAACACTTAGAATAGTTACAGTTCTCTATTTTAGTTCATATACTATATCACCTCGTATATGATATTGTAGCTCTTTCTCTTCATTTATATATGCACTGATTGTACCATATCACCTATATTGCCTGTTCTTTTTATTTTGCCATTGTATTTATTTATTGTCTTCTCTCAGTATATAACATCATCTATTTATTATTTTATAGTCCTTATCAATTAACTGGAACTGTTATTTGGGTTGTACTTCGCTCTATCCCGATTGGAAATATTTTTCCAGACTGCGACTTAGAGGACTAGTGTCTGACATATTATGGACCATAGGGAGAGTAGCTGTAGCCTTGGACCTTGTAGCTCAGGTGTGATTCGGGAAGGTCTAGCCGGGATCACTAGTTATTCAGTTAGTTTCTTTTAGCAGATTATTGGTATCGGATTTATTTTTGGCATACTTTGAGACTTGGATGTTATTGTTTGAGTTAGATTATTTTGTTTAGACTTGTGTTGCATTTCGTTTATTTTTTTCGCTATCTTATCGTGCTTTAGTTTTGTGATTAAGTATTTCCATACTATATTGTGATATCTGTGTCTCCTTATGGAGTTGGATACTAGTATGAGATTGACTAGATAGTATTGTAACCTAGACAACGTTCTACCGTCGACTTGTGGCGTAGGCTGGACGTACCCATGTACTCGTGCCCCAAATTTCAGGTGTGGGTCATGACACTACACAGCAACATCAGATGGCAGTGTAGCAAAATTAACAGTTTCAACAATAAGAACCGAATATCTTATTGAGTCAGGTCTTACTAACGGCCTTGGAGAGAGTTGGAAGGACTGATTTGGGGCGTCGGTCAGGTTTTGCTAACTTAACCCGAGTTATTTCGATGCCACGGAGGACGCCATTATAGCAGATGCATGGTTGCAAGACATCGAGGTTATTCTGGCGGCAGCGAATGTCCCGACCGGTGAACAAGTTGACCAGGTCTCACTGCAGCTTTAAGACCTTGCCCGTGACTAGTGGACATCAGTGGAGGTTGGCTTGAGACGTCCTATCTCTTGGGACAGTTTTAAGACTCGATTCTGGGCTACGTATTTTGGAGTCATCGCGCAGTAAGAGCTCCAACAGAGGTTTATCAGTCTCAAACAGGTCGGTAGGACTGTGGATGGATATGCAGTCGAGTTTTGTAGGCTGAGTAGATTTGCTCTGACTATGGTGGCTACAGAGTCGGATAGAGCAATAAGGTTCCAATAAGGACTTTATCTGGAGATTCTACAACTGGTTGATGGGCATGACTACTAGACTTACGAAGAGGTATTGATAGCAGCTCAGAGGCATGAGCTTACTATGCAGAGGTTGTCGACTAGGACGAGAGGCCAGAAGAGGTCTCATGCTCAGAGTGGAGGAGGAGATAGAGGATGTAAAACCCCCTAATTTTAAAAATTATAATTATTTAATTAACCACTTAAATTAATTGCATTAAGTCCATATAGCAGAAAATAGATTTTATGGAATTTTAATTACTAGGTAAATAGTCATTTAGAAATTATTAAACAAAACTATAATTTTTATTTTAATTTATTTAAGGAAGTCTTGTAGAAGGCTGAGAGATTTTAGGATGTGCTAATATAATTTTTTAGAATTTTATTACCATATATATATGTGTGTGTGTATATATATATATATATATATATATATATATATATATATATATATATATATATATATATATATATATAAAAGTAATGGAATAAAAAGAAAAGAAAAAGAAAAAAAAGAAAAAGAAAAATATTAAATACCTTAACTAAAATCTTGAATACCTATACTAAAACCATAAACCCTTAACTCTTAATACTAATTCCTTAATACTAAACCCTTACTCACCCCAAACCCCCGTAGCAGCGGATCCCGACCCGCGCGACCCTATCCCTCTCTCTAGATCTCTCTCTCTCTATATATATATGATAACTTATAAACCCTAACCCTAAACCTATTCCCCACAAACCCACGCCGACCTCCACCACCCGACAACCGCGCAGCCACTAGCGCCGCCGACCGTCGCTTCCGCGACCACGCACCCGCGCCAGATTTCTGCGACAGGCGACAGTGACGTGCCGTCCTTCCTTCGCAGATTTTTGCCTCGTCGCTCGACCGAATTCTAATCCGTCTTCACCGGTATGTTCACGACCTATCCCCCTTCCAACTCTATTTTTTATCGTGCAGCGCTTAACCCTAGGTAGAAATCAAGACCAAGTTGGAGAAAAACCATAATATTTCAACTATAGAAAACTGTTGCGACCACCCATGTTTAAGGACTGATATCTTCCTCCACAGACATCCAAACTTAGATCTACCTTTTTTATGCGAAGACCACATAATCGAGATCATTTTCTGTTAATTAGATTATTTTATTTTGTGTTATATGTAGAAATAAATTGGGTTAAAAATTAAGAAAAACTTATTTTTGAAACTCTAAAATTTGTGATACAGAGCGCGCTCCGCCAAACAGGACCACCCCATCGCATACCAGTTGCACCGAAAGGCGCGTATGGTATATCCTGACATGTGGACTTTTGCCAAAACTGATTTGGACGTGTGTGCGCGTAAATTAATCCGTATCCATGAAAAGTTTCCGTATCACAACTTTTACAAAATACCGTACTATTTAGTATAGTCGGAATACGACGAAATTTGTGCCATTGGATTCATGGTATCACGTTGGTCCTGTGACCCAAGTTTTATGTGATTCTGAGACAGTTAACCAAGCTGCCTATTTGCGGGCCCCACGGTCGACTTTTTGGGAGAATTTGTGTTCGACTCATCGAAATCTAAAATTGGATATACCGTTGAGTTTATATTGACGTTTAGAATTTGTTTGAACTATAATTTGTCTCATTAGTGACATTTATCCCTGACATATTTTTTGCTGCAAAGTGGCCACAAGTGGACCCCGCTTTGACCCAAAATTACCGTTTTGCCCCTGTGTCCAAATTGGACGAAAGGATAGTATTTTCTAGCTATCTCGCTGATTCCGGGAATGTTAGTGATATTTATTTCAGCATCCGGAGATGTTTATTCGGAGGCCTTAGTTTCTGATCCTGTGTACTTGATATCTGGATGCTTACACTATATAGATTGCTTGCCAGACAAGTATACCTTGCCATTGTAATATGATTTATATTTCATATAATGCATGTATTTTATTTCTGTCATTTAGTTCATATATTTTAACTGCTATATAAACTGTACGTCCAAGAATAACTTGGGTGCAACGACGGTGGCATCGTATTTTGTCTTTATTATATATTATGTATGTCGACCTAGTTTTACGAGACCACCACATAATTTGGAGGCATCATTATATTTTATTGGTCGTGACACATCTATTAGACAAGAGTGAGTCTCATGTAGGATACGAACTTGCGTGACGGATTGGCCACCTGTACGTATGAGATATGCGATAGGGAATAACTGCTGATAGAATTTGCATAATTATAAGACTTTGTAGTTATTAGAGGTCTCATCGTGTCATGGATATGACATGTTTAGAGCAAGGGGTGGGAAGGAAAATAAGTAAGGCATTTGGGCTCCTTTGCACTTTCCTTCTGTAACCCATACGCTCCGCCGGAGATGCGCGGTCATGATGACCACTATATACTATATTATTACCTGGCGGCCTCAGAGGTTCAAACGACGTCATGCTTTTTAGGCCCCTGAATCTCCAAGAGAATCATGCCAATTATATTTTGGCCAGATAGTCCACTTGTTGGAAAGTTGTTCTCAAACTGTATTCACATAGAAGGTTAGACGACCTATTGAATGTTTATTTTTAGTACTTTATTGGCATGCTTCTATGTATCTTGTTATGCCCCTCTGAGGACCTAGTCCCTTTCCAGGTATAGACTTGCAGGAGTATCCACAGGAGTACGGACCCGGACCTGACGCTTCATACCAGACTGAGGAGGTCTTACCTTCAGAGTACCTTTGATTCATCGTGGCTGATGGATATTCTAGTTGCCATTTTTCTTGTGGACATTTATCTTATATTAGAGTTGATCTCTTCTCTCATTTAGTAGTTTTAGTATAGTCGATTAGCAGTGGATTTGTTTCCATCCGACTATCATACTTTGAGACTTCATATTTGAGATTCAGTTATTTATTTCCTTTTTCTTTATTTGTGCTGTAGATGAGATATATATTGCGTGTGACTTGTTGACAGTATATTACCACTTGTGGATTTGTTATTCATGTACAGTGTACATGTGTGTTACGATCTTCCAACACATTGGAGTTTCGTATATATACGGCTGTCGTATTACGTATTCCTAGTCCTATATATTTTGGGACTGGGGCATGACATATTTTTAGTGGTGGCCCATGCAGGTCGACGAATATATTGTCTCGGTTATGTTACTGTACCGAACAAGCCTGCATATAGGAGTAGAGTATAGGATCTCATCCATGCTTGACTAAAACTCATCTCCCCTTTCAACTTCCTATTTAAATGCTTGTATCCTGTTTGATTCCTGTACTCCTTCTAATGTTCCGTCCACCTCTTATAGAGAGATAGATTTGCAAAGTGGATGTACTGTCGCCGGAGGCGACACACCTTCAGGAGTCAACGACCAAACTCGAGGGGAGACCTCGACGACTCTTAGACTTCCGGGACCAGATGGACAGACTCATAATCCAGTTCTATCTGATCTTTCTGCATCGCCTAATAGGACTTTTCTGGCTTCATCGGTACCACAGGATGGACAAACACAGTTATTCTAATTCTTCCAAATGATGATGCAGGAACAGAGACAACAGGCGGCCGCGCTAGCTGTAGAGAAGAGGCAATAAGCGGCAGAGCAGAGGCAAGAATTTCTGGCAGCACTTGAGAGAATGGCTGCGCATGCAACTGTACCAGCCCAGGCACTAGTTCCAGTACCACGAGCTAGAGTTGGTTCAGTCAAGGACTTTGTACAGATTGGGCCCAAGTCGTATAAAGGCACTGAGAGCCAGAGGAGACTACAAACTGGATTACCCACACTAAGAAGTTATTAGAAGCATCACAGCTGCCTACAGATCTACGGATGACAAGCATAAGGACGCAACTAGATGGTAATGCTCATCACTGGTGGGAATCAATAGAGCGCCAGTTTGGTACGTATCAGACTTGGAAATAATTCTTGGAGTGCTTTGAGAGAAAGTACTTCCCGGATACTGTAAGGGATGCGTTGTACGACCAGTTTCTTCATCTGGAGCAGGAGAATAAGAAAGTTGACGAGTATGATGCAGAGTTTAGTCGCCTTAGTAAATATGATGCTGCCCTGATACCGAATGAGTTGGAGAAGGCTAAGAGATTTTACCGCGGGCTGACCCAGGAGCTCCAATACTACACTAGCTCTCAGTCCCGGATCTCTTATGCCGAATTATTGACCGAAGCAAGATTTCAAGAGACCATCAGCAAGGAAAAGAGAGGTCAACTGAGGACACAGCAAGGACATAGCAAGGAGGACCTATCAGACATCCTTTGGCATATTAACAGCAGTATCAGCACAGAGCAGGACCGTACCAAATTTTGGAGAAGTCTCACTGCAGTTATTGTGGAAAACGTGGGCATATTTTGAGAGACTATCGGACTCGTTTGGGACAATGTATGAGGTGTGGTTCCTGATAATATATGGTGAGAGACTGTCCAATATAGCAGAAATTGACGCTTTTATTGCTAATACAGAGGCTAGCACTTTCAGCACCGAAGCCAGTTCAGCAAATGACTAGATCAGGAGCACCTCGACCCCCAACAACCGGAGGATTTCAGCGAGGACCACCACTACCTACTCAGGAGAATCAGTACACGAGGTCCAGTCATGGACTACCACAGAGGAATGGAAAAGCTTTTGTACTAGAAGTAGATAACATGGAACATGAGATTGATGTTATAGCAGGTATTACTTTTGCTTTTACTTTTTCTGCTTTGACATTAGTTGATACGGGAGTCACCCACTCGTTCATATCTTCTAGTTTTATTGCCAAACACAATATTGCTACTACACATTTACCTAGTTGTGTTAGAATTCTCACCGGAGGAGGAGTTGTACCTGTTAGTCGAATTTGTAGATTGTGTCCTATAGTGATTCGTGGCAGAGAGATGAATGCCCGACTCTTAGTCCTTCCTATGCCCACTTTTGATATTGTTCTTGGGATGGACTGGCTAAGCAAGTACCACGCTTTCTTCGACTATTTTGGAGGAAGTATTCTTTTTAAGGTACCAGGACAGCCAGAACTTGAGTTTGCACGAGGATCCACAGAAGCCCTTGATGGTGTTCAACTTGCAATAAATAACGTTATTTATCACCCCATCATTTCAGAATTCTAAGACATCTTTCCAGAGGAATTGCCAGGACTACCCTCAGACAGAGACGTAGAGTTCTCGATTGAATTGACACCAGGAGCAGCACCCATAGCGTCACATGTTTATAGATTGGCGAAGAAGGAGATAGATGAGCTAAAGACACAGTTGAAAGAATTAAAGGAGAAAGGTTTCATCCGGCCGAGTGTATCACCCTAGAGAGCACCAATATTGTTTGTACCAAAGAAGGATGGGTCAGTGCGTATGTGCATCGACTACAGAGCCTTAAATGCAGTGACCGTGAAGAATAAATACCCATTGCCACGCATTGATGACTTATTTAATCATCTTAGTGGAGCCAAGGTGTTCTCGAAGATAGACTTGAGATCGAAATATCACCAGGTGAAGGTACGAAAGTAGGACATCCCGAAGACCGTATTCAGGACAATATGGGTACTACGAGTTTCTGGTCATGCCATTTGGGTTGACCAATGCTCCAACTATCTTTATGGACTTAATGAATCAAGTATTCCACCAGTATTTGGACCAGTTCGTGGTCGTCTTCATAGATGACATACTTGTCTATTCGAAGAGCTACAAGGAGCACGAGAAGCACCTGCGGATTGTCCTAGAGACCTTGAGAAGGGAGCAGTTATATGCGAAGCTCAGTAAATATGAGTTCTTCTTGGACAGAGTCTCATTTCTTGGGCATGTCGTTATGGGAGATGGTATTTCTGTTGATCCAGAGAAAATTTTGGCAGTCGAGACATGGCTCATTCCTAAATTAATATCGGAGGTGAGAGGTTTCCTTGGACTCGCGGGATATTACCGAAGGTTCGTGGAGAACTTCTCAAGGATAGTAGTACCTATGACTCGGTTGATGTGCAAGGACCAAGAGTTCATATGGACCGACGAGTGTCAAGCTGCTTTCGAGGAGTTGAAGAAGCGACTGACCACAGCGCCAGTATTGACTATTCCATCAGGATCAGGAGGTTATGTGATTTACAGTGACGCATCAGAAAAAGGCTTGGGATGCGTGTTGATGCAACATGGCAAGGTAATTGCATATGCATCTAGACAGTTATGAGTATATGAGAAAAATTATTCAACTCATGACTTGGAGCTTGCAGCCGTTATTTTTGCTCTGAAGCTATGGAGACATTACCTATATGTGGAACGAGTAGAGATCTATACAGACCACAAAAGCCTTAAGTATGTCTTCATGCAGAAGGAGTTAAATATAAGGCAACGTCGGTGGCTTGAGTTGATGAAGGATTTTGAGATAGAGTTACATTATCACCCAGGCAAGGCTAACGTAGTAGCAGACGCGTTAAGCCAGAAACCAGCAGCGTACTTCTTGACGACACAAAGGGAGTTATTGGAGGACTTGCAAGAATTTGGCATAGAAGTGATATTACCCAGAGCAGATGGGACATTAGCCAACTTGCAAGTATAGTCATCACTAGTAGAGAGGATCAAGGCAGCATTGCCTACAGATGCCAGATTCAGGAGATTGAAAGAAAGGACAGAAGCTGAAGAGCAGACATGATTGCGTATTCATGATAACGGGATATTACGATGTAATGATTGTCTATATATTCCTAATGGAGAGATTTGACAGGAGCTGATGGCAGAAGCTCATAGTTTGATATATTCTATTCATCCTGAAGGCACCAAAATGTATCATAACTTATGACAGCACTTTTGGTGGCATGGGATAAAAAGAGAGATAGCTCGCTTTGTAGCCAAATGTCTAGTATGTCAGCAGGTAAAGACGGAGCATCAGAGAACAACAGGGCTACTGCAACCACTTTCGATTCCTGAGTGGAAGTGGGAGCACATCACTATAGACTTCGTCACGGGTTTTCCCAAGAGTCCAAGTGGGAGAGATGCAGTATGGGTAATAGTGGATCGACTCACCAAGTCCGTACATTTTTTGCCTTTTAGAGTTGGCCACTCTATAGAAGCTTTGGCTGACTTATACATGAGTTGAATCCTGATGTTGCACGATATTCTGGTCAGCATCGTGTCAGACAGGGATTCGGGTTTTATATCCCACTTTTGGAGAAGCATGTAAGAGAGTCTTGGGACTCGTCTGAAGTTCAGTACATCTTATCACCCGCAGACAGATGTGCAGTCCGAACGTACTATTCAGACACTGGAGGATATGTTGAGGGCTTGTATGTTAGACTTTGGAGGATCATGGGAGGACCACCTACATCTTGTGGAGTTTTCTTACAACAATAGCTATCAAGCAAGCATCCAGATGGCTCCGTTTGAAGCATTATATAGAAGAAAGTGTAGGTCTCCCGTGTGTTGAAGTAACGTTGTAGAACGTTAGATTCTGGGACCAGAGTTGGTAGTCAACACCGTAGAGACAGTGAAGAAGATATAAGGGCACTTGCGAGTAGCGCAAGACAGGCAAAAACAGTGGGCAGACCTTCATCGTCGTCCCTTGGAGTTTAAAGAGGGCGATCATGTCTTCTTGAGGATATCACCTACTAGAGGCACCATTCGATTCGGAGGGCGAGACAAGTTGAGCCCAAGGTATATTGGACCATTTGACGTGCTAGAGAGAGTAGGAGAAGTGGCGTATCGACTTGCGCTACCACTTTCACTCGAGGGAGTATATGATGTATTCCATGTTTCGCAACTTAGGCGATATGTGGAAGATATCAATCATGTTCTCGATCACTCTGAGATTACCATTGGACCAAGCTTATCATACCAAGAGCAACCCATGGGGATCCTTGATCGTCAAGAGAAAGTGTTGAGGAATCAGTCTATTTTCTTGGTCTGCGTGGCATGGAAGCATGGCGCACCAGGAGAATCCACTTGGGAGTGCGAGGACGACATGCACAAACATTTTTCGTATCTATTCATAGACTAAGGTATGAAATTACTTTGTTCATTTCTACCAAATCCCATCCTTGATTTTTATCGTGGCTTAGTTTTAATTTCGAGGACAAAATTTTTATACGTTGGATAGAATATAAAATCCCCTAATTTTAAAAATTATAATTATTTAATTAACAACTTAAATTAATTGCATTAAGTCCATATAGCAGAAAATAGATTTTATAGAATTTTAATTACTAGGTAAATAGTCATCTAGAAATTATTAAACAAAACTATAATTTTTATTTTTATTTATTTAAGGAAGTCTTGTAAAAGGCTGAGAGATTTTAGGATGTGCTAATATAATTTTCTAGAATTTTATTACCATATATATATATATATATATATATATATATATATAAAAGTAATGGAATAAAAAGAAAAGAAAAAGAAAAAAAGAAATCTATTAAATCCCTTAACTAAAATCTTGAATACCTATACTAAAACCATAAACCCTTAACCCTTAATACTAATTCCTTAATACTAAACCCTTACTCACCCCAAACCCCCGCAGCAGCGGATCCCGACCCACGCGACCCTATCCCTCTCTCTAGATCTCTCTCTCTCTATATATATAATAACTTATAAACCCTAACCCTAAACCTATTCCCCATAACCCCACGCCGACCTCCACCACCCGACAACTGCGCAGCCACCAGCACCGCCGACTGCCGTGTCCGCGACCATGCACCCGCACGAGATTTCTGCGACAGGCGATAGTGACGTGCCCTCCTTCCTTCGCAGATTCTTGCCTTGTCGCTCGACCGAATTCTAATTCGTCTTCACCGGTATGTTCACGACCTATCCCCCTTCCAACTCTGTTAATTGGTTTCCATCGTGCATTGCTTAACCCTAGGTAGAAATCGAGGCCAAGTTGGAGAAAAATTATAATATTTCAACTACAGAAAACTGTTGCGACCACCCATGTTTAAGGACTGATATCTTTTTCTATAGACATCCAAACTTAGATCTACCTTTTTCTATGCGAAGACCACATAACCGAGATCATTTCATATAAATTATATTATTTTATTTTGTGTTATACGTAAAAGTAAATTGAATTAAAAATTATGAAAAACTTATTTTTGAAAATCTAAAATTTACGATACGGAGCGCGTTCCGCCAAACGGGACCGCCCCATCGCATACCAGTTAAACCAAAAGGCGCGTATGGTATATCTTGACATATAGACTTTCGCAAAAATTGATTTGGACGTGTTTGCGCGTCGGAATCAACCCGTATCCGTAAAAAGTTTCTGTATCATGATTTTTGTAAAATATCGTACCATTTAGTGTATGCTCGTCGGAATGCGACGAAACTTGCGCCATTGGATTCGTGGTATCACGCTGGTCCCGTGACCCAAGTTTCACGCAATTCTTAGATAGTTGACCAAGCCGCCTATTTGTGGGCCCTATGGTTGACTTTTTGGGCAAATTTGTGTTTGGCTCACCGAAATCTAAAATTGGATATACCGTTGAGTTTGTATTGACGTTTAGAATTTGTTTAAACTATAATTTGTCTCATTTAGTGACCTTTATCCCTGACATATTTTTTGCTGCAAAGTGGGCCACAAGTGGACCCCGCTTTGACCCAAAATTATCGTTTTGCCCCTGTGTCCAAATTGGACGAAAGGATAGTATTTTCTAGCTATCTCGCTGATTTCGGGAATGTTAGTGATATTTATTTCAGCATCCGGAGACGTTTATTCGAAGTTCTTAGTTTTTGATCCTGTGTACTTGATATCTGGATGCTTACACTATACAGATTGCTTGCCAGACAAGTATACCTTGCCATTGTAATATAATTTATATTCCATATAATGCATGTATTTTATTTCTGTCATTTAGTTCATATATTTTAACTGCTATATAAACTGTATGTCCAAGAATAACTTGGGTGCAACGACGGTGGCGTCGTATTTTGTCTTTATTATATATTATGTATGTCGACCTAGTTTTGCGAGACCACCACATAATTTGGAGGCATCATTATATTTTATTGGTCGTGACACATCTGTTAGACGAGAGTGAGTCTCATGTAGGATACGAACTTGCGTGACGGATTGGCCACCTGTACGTATGAGACATGCGATAGGGAATAACTGCTGATAGAATTTGCATAATTAGAAGACTTTGTAGTTATTAGAGGTCTCATCGTGTCATGGATATAACATGTTTAGAGCAAGGGGTGGGGAGGAAAACAAGTAAGGCATTTGGGCTCCTTTGTACTTTTCTTCTGTAACCCATACGCTCCGCCGGAGATGCGCGGTCATGATGACCACTATATACTATATTATTACCTGACGGCCTCAGAGGTTCAAAAGACGTCATGCTTTTTAGGCCCCTGAATCTCCAAGAGAATCATGCCAATTATATTTTGGCCAGATAGTCCACTTGTTGGAAAGTTGTTCTCAAACTGCATTCACATAGAAGGTTAGGCGACCTATTGAATGTTTATTTTTAGTACTTTATTGGCATGCTTCTATGTATCTTGTTATGCCCCTCTGAGGACCTAGTCCTTTTCCAGGTATAGACTTGTAGGAGTATCCACAGGAGTACGGACCCGGACCTGACGCTTCATACCAGACTGATGAGGTCTTACCTTCCGAGTACCTTTGATTCATCGCGGTTGATGGATATTCTAGTTGCCATTTTTCTTATGGACATTTATGTTATATTAGAGTTGATCTCTTCTCTCATTTAGAAGTTTTAGTATAGTCGATTGGAAGTGGATTTCTTTCCATCCGACTATCATACTTTGAGACTTCATAATTGAGATTCAGTTATTTATTTCCTATTTTTTTATTTGTGCTGTGGATGAGATATATATTCCGTGTGACTTGTTGATAGTATATTACCACTTGTTGATTTGTTATTCATGTACAGCGTATGTGTGTGTTATAATCTTCCAATACATTAGAGTTTCGTATACATACGGCTGGCGTGTTACGTATTCCTAGTCCTACATATTTTGGGACTGGGGCATGACATATTTTTAGTGGTGGCCCATGCAGGTCGACGAATATATTATATCGGTTACGTTACTCTACCGAACAAGCCTGCGTATAGGAGTAGAGTATAGGATCTCATCTACGCTTGACTAAAACTCATCTCCCCTTTCAAATTCCTATTTAAATCTTTGCATCATGTTTGATTCTTGTACTCCTTCTAATCGTTCCATCCACCTCTTGCAGAGAGATGGATTTGTGAAGTGGATGTACTGCCGCTGGAGGTGACACATCTTCAGGAGTCAACGGCCAAACTCGAGGGGAGACCTCGACGACTCCTAGACTTCCGGGACCGGATGGACAGACTTACAATCCAGTTCTATCTGATCTTTTCGCATCGCCTAATGGGACTTTTCTGGCTTTATCGGCACCACATGATGGACAGACACGGTTATTCCAATTCTTCCAAATGATGATGCAGGAATAGAGACAATAGGCGGCCGTGCTAGCTGTAGAGCAGAGACAACAAGTGGCAGAGAAGAGGCAAGAATTTCTGATAGCACTTGAGAGAATGGATGCATAGGCAACTGTACCAGCCCAGGCACTAGTTCCAGTACCACGAGCTAGAGTTGGTTCAGTCAAGGACTTTGTACAGATGGGGCCCAAGCCGTATAAAGGCACTGAGAGCCCAAGGAGACTGCAAACTGGATTACCTACACCAATAAGTTATTAGAAGCATCACAGCTGCCTACAGATCTATGGATGACAGACGTAAGGACGCAACTAAATGGTAACGCTCATCACTGGTAGAAATCAATGGAGCGCCAGTTGGGTACGTATTAGACTTGGGAATAATTCTTGGAATGCTTTGAGAGAAAGTACTTTCCGGACATTATAAGGGATGCATTGTACGATCAGTTTCTTCATCTGGTGCGCAGTAGGGCCAAGGGCAAGCATTTACTTTGTCTTTGGAAGAAGCTTTACCATCGGGCGACCTGGTGGAAGGTAACATCTATATCGCATCTTTTTCTTCTTTAGCATTGTTTGATTCCGGTGCATCTTATTCTTTATGTCTGCGCAATTTGTGACAAGTATTGGATTGGAGTTCAAGGCGTTGCCAGAGAGGTTGAATATACTCACTGGTAATGGGCTCGTATTAGTTAGTAAAGTGTGTATAGCATGTCCAGTCATAGTATACGGGCATTTATTACCAGTACAGTTGATCAAGTTCCTTATGGGTAACTTTGATGTTATATTAGGTATGGACTGGCTGAGAGACGGTCATGCTATAATAGATTGACATAAGGGTAGGGTATTATTTAGTATCCCAGGCACGAAAGATTTTGCCTTTGACAGATCTGTGGGAGACTAGCATGAAGAGAGAATTGCAGCGGTAGTGATAGCATAGGAATAACTTTCTGAGATAGTCAAGGAGTTCCTAGATGTCTTTCCAGAAGAACTACCAGGGTTACCCCCAATAAGAGATTGATTTTTACATAGAGTTGATTCCTGAAGCAGGACCAATATCTTATAAAGTTTACCAAATGGCACAATCAAAACTAGACAAGCTGTACCAACACGTAGAAAAACTGAAAGAAAAAAGTTCATCCAAACTAGTGGATCAACTTATGGAGCTCCAGTAGTTATAGTGAAGAAGAAGGATGGGTCATCCCGGTTATGTATCGACTACAGACAGCTGAACGCAGTGACAGTGAAGAACCAGTACCAATTACCAAGAATCAATAATTTGTTTTATCAGTTGAGAAAGGCTAAGATTTTCTCCAAGATCGACCTCCAGTCAGGATACCATCAAATAATAGTTCGGGATCAAGACATACACAAGATAGCATTTCGGTCACAATATGGGCATTACGAATTTTTAGTTATGCCATTCAGACTGACTAATGCTCCTGCAATATTTATGGAT
Source organism: Iris macrosiphon (assembly GCA_036927795.1). Lineage (NCBI taxonomy): Eukaryota > Viridiplantae > Streptophyta > Magnoliopsida > Asparagales > Iridaceae > Iris > Iris macrosiphon. The sequence continues at coordinate 49,955,428 of JAYESA010000012.1, forward strand.
TTTATGAACCGCATCTTTGTGCCGTATCTAGATCAGTTCGTGGTGGTCTTTATAGACGATATTCTAGTCTATTCCAGTAGCGAGGAGGAGCATAAAGAGCATCTCTGAAAGGCCTTTCAGATTTTAAGGGTATTATGACCCGTACCCAGTCTAAGGGTATGTGTCATGACCCGCACCCGGTGTAGGGATGAAAGTAGTGAACAACGTCCAGCTTACGCTGCAATATCGATGGTAGAACATTGTTTGGGTAAACTATCTATCAATATGAATATGCCACCAACAATACGAATATACTCAATCACAGATCTAAGATGGAAAATAGCACGAATATGATAAAAGAATAGAAGAGTCACGAATATAACTCATGAGATAAATAATAATATCAAATGAGTCTGAGAAATACTAAAACAATAATGCTGGAGATAAATCCAGTACAAAAGAAACTAAATATCTAAGCTATGAGTAATGGGTCGTCTGTCTCAGTCGGGATAAGACCCTCCTGAGCCAAGGTCTCTAGTTCTAAGCCCACAACATCCTGAGGTCCGTAGTGAGTGGGGTACCACTCCTCGGTGTTATCTGGAAAAAAGATATCCAGTCAGGAAAGGAGCAGAGTACATCTCTAATAGCAGTTCTAATAAATGATATAAACTATGTAACAGTAAATAGATGTGAAATATACAAGATGCAATATATAGATACAAGAGATATACAATAAGAAAATACTGAAATAAATACAAGAATGAATAGTATGGCAATGAACAAGAATACTAATGACTAAGTGAGTGAGTACCAGTATTAACATGTGATCGGCTTAGAAACTTGTACAAGAAACTTGCACAAGGATAAGGACCTGGTTAGTCATACGTGCGGTGTATGACCAACACTCACAAGGAACAAGACATACACAAGGAGGGTATGATCACATATCTACACTAAATACTCTCTGCCTCTGACTGGTATAGTGGATCCAACTATAGTACGTCATGACACGTGATTCTCTAGGAAGGTATTAAGTCTCCCCAAGAATCAGTGTCTGTACATGTACAAGAAGAACAAGAGAACAAGGCTAGCACAAGATATACCATACATACCAAGGAATAATATCTCATGACGAAATCCAGATATACCAATCCGTGTAACCATCGTGTCAAGAAATCAAGGATATCTACACTAGATACAAGAGACATAGAGGATATCATAAATAAGAAACTAACAGAGAATATACTCGCCTGAAATCCGGTAATCAATATCAAAGATGTCTGGTACGGTGCCTCAAAGACCTAAATATGGAATATTATATCAATACAAGATTTTAGAATAAAAATAAGTAAAAGTAGTCAACATCTAGGTTAAAAAGTCATTTCTAAGTCAAAATGATCAAACTAGGTCAACTCTAGGGAAAACTGGTCAAACTTGGTCAAACTACATATTTCTAGGTTGTATGAGTCTATCTCTAGGATATTGGGTCCATATACTATGTAACTAAGCCATACTAGCTAAACTAGGATTCTATAAGCTCAATAGGATACTGTATCGTGAGATACGCAACTTAAAAGATATGAAATATCATAATATGTATATACAATCAACCATATCTAATAGTCCTAACTAATATTATGCTAAGTGGATACCTTGGCTTTGAACCAATGCGGTATCGCACCACTAAACACCCAAACTCAAATACCTTGAGCATCCCTCAATACCTTGATATTTACCTTGGTATCTCAAGGTAATGTCAATTCTAGTGTATAATAACTACCCAACTCCTAACTATATGCTAATATGTATTAATTAATACCAACTATCATGCTATACTAACTACCAATGCAAACTTATACATATATACATACATATACATACCTACATATATGCATATACATAGCTAGAGATACATAAGTATGTATATATATCTAACTACTAATAAACTAGCTAGCTATTAACTAGCTATACTAACAAATAACTAACTAAACCAACTAACTACTAACCATACTACCTTACCTAGCTGAAACTCTGTTGCTATATGCTGCTACTGGAGCTCTCCAAGCTGCTGTTGCTGCTGGTACTCGCTGCATTGCTGCTACTGCTGATGTAGTTGCTGCTGCTGTAGCTACTGCTGCTGGTGTAGCTGTTGCTGCTGCAGCTATTATTGTTGCTGTGCTGCATAATGCTTTTGCTGCTGCTTGTGCTATGCTGTAGTGCAAAACTGCTGCTGCCACTGTTTGTGCACTGCAACTGGAGGTCCCCGACCCCCCCTCTCTCAACACTACACACACACACAAGCACAACTATAAACACATCTAGATATATATATCTAGATTCACACACACACACACACACACACACACACACACACACATAACTCTTATCCTTACATACAACTATACATGTATATATATACACATTTATATAGATATCTATATTTATATACATATAGATATACATATACATATACATATAACACACACACACACACACACACACACACATATATATATATATATATATATATATATATATATAAACATCAACACATATATCTATCTAGGCATACACCTTCACATATATATATAACACATACATACATTTATATATACAAGTAGATGTAAATACATAACTACACATATACATATCTACACACACACACACACACACACACACACACACACACACACACACACACACACATATATATATATACACACTATGATAATTTAATATACTAATACAGGATAATTTGAATCTAGAAAAATAATGCAACAAACACGTGGAGTGCATCGCAGCCGTATCACACTAGATCTATAATACACTTGCGATACAAGTCCACCACACAACCAAATGTACCACTAAGGACACGAGCAAGTCTAAAATAATAGATATGAACAATACGAAGAGTCAATTATACATCTACGTGTCCGTGTCAAAATATGACATGCACAAAGTCCCGTGTCGGAAAAAACTCCCAAAACAACCAGTATCTCCAAATTATTGGAGTACGGCCTACACGTATCCAGTTGTGGATATGACACTAGCCACACACAATCAAACACATGTTAATTTGGTCTAATTGACCAATTGACAAACACAACATGTGTCAATCTCAAAATTTTCCCAAAATTACCATAAAATATACTATAACTTTCTCCATAGGCCTCCTACAAACCTAATTCCAATTCATATGGGTAGCCTTAGCATATTGGATATTTCTTAATGATTAAAACATAGATTTAGAGTCTACACAAAGAAAAAAAATTTGAATTATACCTATTGGAAGATGGATTCCCAATGAAACTTCCAAATTAGGTGAAATTGGCCTCCAACTTGTAGATCCTTACTCCTCTTTGTAGATCATTGCTTCCTCCTTGTAGGTCTCTGCTCTACTAGTCTTCAATGGTGATTTGGGAAGAAAATTGGGTAGAATTTGGTGTGGGAATTAAAAAATTGGAAAGAAAGGATTTCTAGATCTAGAATTGTGATAAAAATGAGGAGAGAGAAACTCTCCCCACTCTTAAACATGGTCGACCCCCTCCCCAAGCTACTATGCAAAGACCTAAATACCCCTTGGAGCCTCTCATGAAAAAATAATTAAGGAGGAAATGTTCTAGTCTAATGGGTTTAATTTAATTAATCATCCTCCTAATGAATGGACTTATAAATGGACTCAATTCTAACTAAGTATAAATGTTGGTCCATGGATCTAATCTAAACTAGTTAGGTCTACTAACACAAGTCCAAAATAATAAACTAACATTTAACAATAATTAAATAACACAATAAATAATTATTCAACATGCACAATATTTAATTAATTATAAAATGACCAAAATATCCTTTTCTAGAAAATATGGTAGTGACAGTACAAGTACGTGAGTACGTCTAGCCTACGCCACCGCATCGGTGGTAGAACGCTGTCTAATACAATATAATGATCTAAACATCTCACACAATATAAATAAGAGTACCTATCATGCTATCTCAACTCCAACTGGAGGAACAAAATAAAAATGTAATATTGGTAAACAATACTCAATCACAATATCAAACTAAGGAGAATGAAAGCAAGATATGGAATAAAAGAGAAATAGGAGTCACAAAATATTCTCAAGTCCAATACTATAAGTCTAGGCTCACAAACTCTCCAAAACAATATATATACATGCCATAAGTGCAAAATAAGACTAGTACTAGTCTAAGACTATATAACTAGGCCTCCTCGATCACTGGTACTATATCTCCCACTCTAAGGGAGTATCCTCTAGTGACTCACCATCCTGCGGGACTTAATAAGTGGGACACAGCTTCTCTAGCCAATCATCTGAAAATATTTCCAATCAGGAAAGGAGCGAAGTACAAAACTGTGAAAGCAACTCTAAATACATAGTAAAAATATATGACGAGTAATAGAAAAGAATACGAGATGCACAAGTATTAAGAATAAAAAATACAGGTGAGAACAGACAAATAATCACAAGTAGAAGAACATGAATACTAGCTATATGGTTTAGAGTGCAAGTTCGTTATGTAATCGGCTTAGGTTGCTCATGAGGTAAATAGTGTAACTCGATTATACGTGAGGTGTATAATCGACATACACAAGTGATAAATATAGCTTGATCACATAACCAACTTCTACTCTTCCTCCCCCTCCCCAACCAATACTCATGAATCCAATCACGATACGTTACGTACATGAATACAGTATAGTCATACTAGCATGCGAAATAGTGGATGTACATGAAGCACATAAAAATCAATACCCAATGCACACGATGAAATACATGTGTAAGGAGTATCCGCTGAACACGATAAGGGATAACATCTCCTAACGGGATCCATATAGTACCAGTCCGTGTAACCAAGTGTCAGTATCAAGTACGTAGTTCTAGAATAAGTGATATATACACTATCATAAAAAGAAAACTAACAGAGATATGTCCTCGCCTGATGTCCTGAGCAACGAGTGAGGGTCGACATCCGAACTGGCGTCACAAAGATCTAATATAAATTAAAGAGTTACTTGATATTCTAGAATGATAATCATATTTAAATAAATTAAATATATGCTTCTAGGTCTTTTCTAGGCCAAACGGGGCAAACTAGTCAACTCAAAGTCAAACTAATCAACTCTAGGTCAAACTAGTCCACTTTAGGTCTGACTAGTCAACTCTAGTAAAATTAGCTATTATCTAACTAGTACAAGTGAAACCAACCTTACTAGCCACTAATACCAATAACTAAGAAAAAGGGGATACTAGGATACCAAGTATCCAACTCAAACTCTATCTCATAAATATATACTATACATACATACCGATCTAATATCCAATTATACAAGATACAATATATACAATACTTATCTAACTATCCTAGCTACCCTTACTTTACCCTTCTCTAACTCAAGTGTCAAGTGACTGATACTCAAACCTCACTCTCAATCTTGGTAATAGCTTAAGGTAAATGAGATCTCTATATCTAGTCTTAAATACTAACTAACACTACCTACAACTAACACTAACAAATCCTTAACATATTAACTCAAATATATCTAGCTAGATACTAATGCCAATATCTAATTTTCTATTTGAATCTAACATCTAATATCAAATTTATGATAATACAACTAACACTAACAAATCCTTAACATACTAACTCAAATATATCTAGCTAGATACTAATGCCAATATCTAATTTTCTATTTGAATCTAACATCTAATATCAAATTTATGATACCAATATCAATATCAATTAACATACTAACATCTTGCTCAAGTAGGTATCTAACTTAGCTAAATTCTAACATCTATTAACTAACTTATATGCTATCATAACTTACTATAATTAATACTAACTTCTAAAATCAAGTCAACACTCCATGGGCAGTCCAATACCCACTGCCCCTTGGCACACATGTGAAATCTCTCGACTAACAACCCAACTCCAATACCCGACTCTCATACATTGCTAGCTGCCTAAAGCAGCTACTGCGGCTGCTGCTGCTGCTGCTGCTTACTGCTGCTCGACTCTTCCCACCCATAAGCCTATACACATACAAAACACACTCACACACTCTCAACCAATATATATATATATATATGTATATATATATATATATATATATATATATATATATATATATATATATATATATATATATATACACACACAGACACTCTTATAATCATATATATAACTAACTAGAATAAATATACACAAGTGTATCCAAGTGCAATTGAATATTAAGTCAAAAATGGCTAATTGGCATTCTAAAAAATACTTGGAGTACAACCGATCGATACGCTAGGATACACTCATGATATACACCCAAAACCTATCCAAAATTAACCTAAAGCCTACCAACAAGTTCTAAATTACAATTAGAGTCTAAAGTAAGTGTTAGCAAACTATTCTAAGTATCATATCAATTTATGGTATGTGTATCACCCGTGTCGAAGGAAAATTCCTCCAAAATTATCCCGTATCACAAAACCTTATGATACGGCATATTCATATCCAATTGTGGACACGTACCTAGTCTCATAACCCCGATCTAAGTCTAATTAGATCTAATATAGGCTCATAATACACACTTGATGTGTCAATCCCAAAATTCTCCCAAAATATAAATAAATTACCATATAGAATTCATAATACATAACCAATTGATCTAGAACTTGTTCCTATAGGTAGCCCTATGCCATTGGGGTGTTCCTAAGGGTCCAATGCATGATTTAGAAACTACAATGAAGAGAAATTCAGAAATTACCAATTAAGAGATGGATTGACAATTAAAAGCACAATGGATACGATCCAGACACGATCTCCTTGCCACAAACTCCTCCTACTTGTGCTTCTTGCCTCTCTAAGCTCAAAAGCTCTTCTAATGGTAGAAATAAGAGGGAATGTGAAGAGATTGAGGGAAATTTTGATAGAGGAAAAAAAAAGAAATTAGGGATAAAAAATAAAATGCAAATGAGGAGAGAGAGAGAGAGAGAGAGAGAGAGAGAGAGAGAGAGAGAGAGAGAGAGAGAGAGAAGAGCCTCTCTAATAGTGGCCGGCCCTTGGTAAGGTCCAAATTGTCCTTCAATGGTTAATTATGAAGGGTAATTAAGAAGGGTATAATATGAAGTCTTCTAACTAATCCAAATTAAGTCTAATCCTCCAAATTAATTAGTGGGAATGGGCTATGGGGCTTGGGTCCATGTTGGGCTCACTAGTTGTCATGACAAGTCTAATTGGGTTCACATATGTCGAGTCCAACTATTTGCTAGCCTCCTATCTATAAATAAATAATATAAGGCACAAATAAATATAGCATACTAATAAATAATTAATACAAGCATCAACTAAATATTTATAGCACCATAATATTAATATTTATTCCTAAAAATAAATACCCATACCAAATTACCAAACTATCCCTAGTTGGAAAAGTGAAGATGACAAACCTACCCACTTTAGAAAAATTTCGTCCTCAAAATTTGAGAAAACCATCTACAAAATAAACACAACAAGCAAGAAAGAATTATACCTCACGGCTTAAACATATAAGGATATCGCTCGAGCATCTCGGCCTCTCGATCCCAGGTAGACTCCCCTAGCGAGTGATGCCTCCACGCGACATGTACTAAAAGAATTATGTGGTTCTGCAGAATATTCTCCCTGTGATCCAGAATCTCCACTGACTGCTTTGGATAACTGAGAGTTGGCCCAACCTCTATCTTCGAGTGATCCAATACATGGCTAGGATCTACCATGTACTATCTCAGCTGTGAACGTGGAACACATTGTGCACTCCCTCTAGGACATGCGGTAAGTTTAGTCTATAGGCCACTGCACCGACCCTCTCAAGAACACCAAAGGGTCCGATGTATCGTGGACTAAGCTTCCCGCATCCACCAAAGTGAATCGTGCCCCGTGTCGAAAAAATCCTCAAGAACACCAGATCGCCAGCCTAGCACAAAATACAGCCTTAGCACTCTAACTATAACAAGCAATCACAACCAATACGAAATAAAATCTTTACCTTAAACTCCAATGGTCTCCGGTTGCTATCGGTCCAATGCCGCTGTATATCCTGCGCTACCCAAAGTCTATCCCTGATGAGCTTTAACTTCTCAGCTGCATCCACAACCATCTCTGGTCCCAATAAGACTCTCTCACCAACATCATCCCATGATAAAGGAGTGTGGCATCTCCATCCATACAATGCCTCAAATGGTGACATATCGATACTGGCATGTTAGCTGTTGTTATAAGCAAACTCTACCAGGTGAAGATGATCCTCCCAAGAACCTCCAAAGTCCAAAATACAAGTATAAAGCATATCCTCGAGAGTCTGAATAGTCCTCTCCGACTGTCCGTCCATCTGGGGGTGATATATGGTACTAAACTTGAGCTGGGTGCCCAAGCTAGCCTGCAAACTCCTCCAGAAGTGGGATGTGAAGCGAATATCCCGATCCGAGATGATGCTCACAGGAACTCCATACAATCTGACTATCTGCCCACTTTGAATATCTCCGCGAGCTTCTCCGTATATGTACCCACTTTGAATGGCAAAAAGTGGGCCAATTTGGTTAACATGTCAACGATGACCCAAATCGCGTCTTTACCTCCTGGAGAGCGTGGAAGCCCTGATACAAAGTCTATCGTCACATGCTCCGACTTCCATTCTGGAATGGGTAACGGCTGAAGCAAACCACCTGGCCTCTGTCTCTCCGCCTTTACCTGCTGGCATACCAGATATCTGGATACGAAGCTCGCCACCTCCCGCTTTATACCATATCACCAAACATGCTCTCTTATGTCTCTATACATCTTTTTGCACATGGATGCATAGAGTATTGAGATCAATGCGTCTCCTAAAGAACCTCCTTGCGCAACACTCCACTCGGCACACACAATCTGGTACCATTCCTCAATGATCCATCCTCCGTAATAGTGAAATCCTCTGCTAATTCTATCTAAGCTTGCGTTCTGATCCTCCTCAGAGACTCATCATCAAACTGTACGGCTCTGATCCGGTCCACCAATTCTGACTATACTTGAATTTCCTATATCTATACTGGAAACTCCAGGAACTAATACCTCGATACCCAAGCTATCAAGATCTGCCAATAAGTGTTTGTCCCTCGTCAAGTACATAGCAACCAAATACCTACTCAAGGCATCAGCGACTACGTTGGCCTTCCCTGGATGATATTGCAACAAAATATCGAAGTCCTTCATCAACTCCAACCATCTCCTCTGCCTCGTGTTGAGCTTTTTATGTATAAACACATACTTCAAGCTCTTGTGGTCTGTAAAGATCTCCACACGCTCTCCGTACAAGTAGTGTTTCCACAGCTTTAGAGCAAAAATGACTACTGCCAACTCCAAATCATAGATATGGTAATTCTTCTCATGAGGGCATAATTGCCTAGAAGCATAGGCAATCACCTTCCCATTCTGCTGTAACACACATCCCAAACCCTTACCCGAAGTATCACTATAAATGGTAAAATCTTCTGTCCCCGATGTAGTCAACCTCTTCTTCAGCTCCTCAAATATGACCTGACACTCCTCATCCAGATGAACTCCATATCCCTACAGATCAGCTTAGTCATCGGCTCAGCAATCCTGGAGAAGTCCTGAACAAATCTTCGATAATAGCTTGCCAATCCCAAAAAGCTCCTGATCTCTGTCACTGAAGTCGGGGTAGACCACGACTCAACTGCTGATATTTTCTTTGGGTCCAGTGAGATCCTGTCTCTTGTCACCACATGCCCGAAGAATTCAACCTTATCAAGGAAGAACTCGTACTTCGAAAGCTTGCCATACAGGTTCTTCTTCCCGAGGGTCTCCAGAACTATCCTCAGAAGCTTCTCATGCTCCTCTGGAGTTTATGAATATATCAATATATCATCAATAAACACTACCACGAACTGATCCAGATATTTGTGAAACACCTTGTTCATCAGGTTATTGAATACCGCCAGGACATTAGTCAACCCAAATGGCATCACCAAGAACTCAAAATGCCCATACTGAGTCCTGAAAGCTGTCTTCGAAATATCTTCCTTCTTCACTTTCATCTGGTGGTATCCCGACCTTAAGTTTATCTTTAAAAATATCTATGCTCTGCTCAGCTGATCGAAGAGATCGTCAATCTGCGGCAACGGATATTTGTTCTTGATAGTGAGGTTATTAAGAGCCCTGTAGTCGATACACATGCGTACCGACCCATCATTCTTTGGTACAAATAATACCGGAGTACCCCATGGTGACGAACTGGACCTGATGAAGCCCTTATCCTGCAATTCATCCACCTGCTTTTTTAATTCAGCCAGTTCGCTATTTTTGACTCTATAGACATGCTAAAATATCGGCTGTATGCCTAGCACCAAGTCTATAAAGAACTCCACAACTCGGTCTGGCGGCAAGCCCGATAACTCCTCCGAAAAAACATCCATATACGCCTCAATCAAAGGACGTGGCAACATTTTGTCTACTACCATAGCTCCACAAAAGGCATCCTCACTCTGCGTTGCTGCTCCTCTGACGATATCAAACTCTGGATTTCCTATCATTCTAAATAATACTCTGCCTCCATGACAATCTATACTAGCATGGTGCCTACTCAACCAATCCATCCCAAGTACTAAGTCGTAGCTTGAAAGTGGCATTACGAGTAGACACACACTCAACTCTCGGCCTCCCAATAAAACTCTTCGATCCTTGCAAACATCACTGACCAGGATAATGCCACCCCGGTCGTGATCTTGCAAGTCCTAGGCAACGGTTCAGCCTCTAGATGGTGCTTGAGAGCAAAAGATACAGAAATAAAACTATGTGAAGTCCCAGAATCAAATAAAGCTATGCTGGAAAAGAATCAAGTATGATGGAACCTGCTATAATGTCTCCGACTGGCTCTGCCTCCTGCACGATCAGGGCAAAAGCTTGTCCCTGTTATGCACCTCTCTGCTGCTGCTGGTGCTGCGCGAACCTCTGCTGCTGTGGCGGTGAAGGAGGTCCTCTCTGTTGTCCCGCTGGGTCTTGCGGGTATTCTCTAAATTGGGGCAACGTCTTGAGCTATATGAGCTAACGTCTTGGGACAATCCCTCAGCTGGTGATCTACTGAGCCATAAAACAAACACTGACCAAGCCTCCTTTTACAAACATCCCACCCATGTCCTGACTTCTTAATAAAGGGGCAAATACGGGCTTGCTGGGATGGCCTATGCATCTGGTGCGTCTGCTGTACTGGTGCTCTGATAGGCGCAGGGAACTGTTATCTCTCTGGCTGAAAATAGGGCCTATTGGATGGACCCGCGCTGCTGCAACCACTAAAGATATCTCGGTCCCTCATGGGCCTCAAACTCAGGTCTCTCTCGACCTTACGGGCTTTCCTCAAGATATCTGCGTACGTCTTATGGCTCGAGGAAATGAGAGCCCTTACCTTCCAATTCAGGCCCTCTCTGAATCTACTCACCCGAATCTCATGATCCTTACCATGTAGTCTGCATATATGTCCAATCTGTCAAACTCTGTGGTATACCCCTCTACTGAAATGTTTTCCTGGTGAAGATTCTGGAACTGTCGCTCCAAATCAAGTCTCTCGGTGGACGAAAAGAACTTTTTTTTTGAACAAGTCCTTGAACCCACCCCATGTCAGTCCTGGATCGGCAATCTGTGGCTTGTTCCAGAACCAAGTACTAGCGATGTCCATCATCTGTAGTCCCACTGCCTCCACCTTCAAATCCTCTGCAAGGCAAAATAAGCGCATGATGCACTCCATGTTCTCCAACCAGTCATCTGCATACATAATGTCCGCTGTCCCCTTGAAGGCCTGGGGATCCAACTTCTTAAAGTCCTGTATGGTACCAGGCCTGGGTTGTACCTCATGTGGCTGTGGTGGCATTGTCCTCTCCACTGCGATAATGGCCACCTGGTGGGCATTCTCAATGCCCTGTCTTATCACATCAGTCTGCCCGTGCAGCGCCTCAGCCTGGGCCCTCTGGGCCTCCAATCTGCTGGAATAGTATGAACAGCTATGTGGCATCAGCTGGTACTGGCGGTGGGGGTGGAAGTCCCTCGAAAATGGCTGGAATTATCCTCTGAACTTGGGGATGAGCAACCCCAAAAGCGGCTGCTAAGGCCCCCACCTGGACCAGTGAGGCGACCCTCTCAACTGGAGAAGAAGCAATAGTAGCTGCTGCCCTCTCTGCAGCAGGCCGAGAAGTAGCTAAGGAAGCTGTCGCTGCTTCCAAGCGAATGAATCTGATCTTCGGAGGCATCCTGAAGATAGATTGAAACAAAGAAGTCAATACTGCGCATGATACGATATCATCGAAGAAGGACAGTAATATTTCAAAGAAATCAATATTCAGAATGATAAAGATTACAAAATCGATAAATTAGAAATATTTGCTAGTTGTGATTGAGTATACACTCATTCTAGATCCTAAGTCCTATATCCAAAAGCAGGCTTGTAGAAATACTCTAACTGAGCACTACTGCTATATTGCACTGGTTGCGACCAAGAGGACCTGCATGGGCCACCACTAAAAATGTGTCACAACCCGTACCCGGTGTAAGAATACGGGTACATAGGTACATACACCCAGCATCAGATGTAGAACGTTGTCTAAGGCAATATAACTATCTAAACATCTCATACAATATAAATAAGAGTACCTGTCATTCTATCTCAACTTCAATTGGAGGAACAAAATAATAATGTAATATTGGTAAACAATACTCAATCACAATATCAAACTAAGGAGGATGAAAGTATGATATGGAATAAAAGAGAAATAGGAGTCACAAAATATCCTTAAGTCCAATACTATAAGTATAGGCTCACAAACTCTCCAAAATAATATATATACATGCCATGAGTCCAAAATAAGATTAGTATAAGTCTAAAACAAAATAACTAGGCCTCCTCGGTCACTGGTACTATCTCCTCCCGCTCTAGGGGGTATCCTCTAGTGTCTTACCATCCTACGGGCCTTAATAAGTGGGACACAGCTCCTTTAGCAAATCGTCTGAAAAATATATCCAATCAGAAAAGGAGCAAAATATAAAACTCTGAAAGCAACTCCAAATACATAGTAAAAATATATGACGAGTAATAGAAAAGAATACGAGATGCATAAGTATTAAGAATAAAAAATACAGGTGAGAATAGGCAAATAATCACAATAAAGAACTAGAAAGTAAATACTAGTAATATGGAAATGAACTACAAGTATAAGAACATGAATACTAGCTATATGGTTTAGAGCGCAAGTTTGTTATGTGATCGGCTTAGGTTGCACATGAGGTAAATAGGGTAACTCGATTATACGTGAGGTGTATAATCGACATACATATGAGATAAATATGGCTTGATTACATAACCAACTTCTACTCTCCCTCCCCCTTCCCAACCAATACTCATGGATCTAATCACGATACGTTACGTAAATGAATACGGTATAGTCACACTAGCATACGAAATAGTGGATGCACATGAAGCACATAAAAATTAATACCCGATGCACACGATGAAATACATGTGTAAGGAGTATCCGCTGAACACGGTAAGGGATAACATCTCCTAACGGGATCCATATAGTACCAGTCCGTGTAACCAAGTATCAGTATCAAGTACGCAGTTCTAGAACAAGTGATATATACACTATCATGAAAATAAAACTAACAGAGATATGTTCTCGCCTGTTGTCCTGAGCAACGAGTGAGAGTCGACGTCCGAAATGGCGTCACAAAGACCTAATATGAATTACAGAGTTACTTGGTATTCTAGAATGATAATCATATTTAAATAAATTAAATATATGCTTCTAGGTCTTTTCTAGGCCAAACGGGGCAAACTAGTCAACTCAAAGTCAAACCGGTCAACTCTAGGTCTGACTGGTCAACTCTAGCAAAATTAGCTATTATCTAACTAGTACAAGTCAAACCAACCTTACTAGCCACTAATACCAATAACTAAGAAAAAAAGGGGATACTAGGATACCAAGTATCCAACTCAAACTCTATCTCATAAATATATACTATGTATACATACCTATCTAATATCCAATTATACAAGGTATAATATATACAACACTTATCTAACTATCCTAGCTACCCTTACTTTACCCTTCTCTAACTCAAGTGTCAAGTGACTGATACTCAAACCTCACTCTCAATCTTGGTAATAGCTCAAGGTAAATGAGATCTCTATATCTAGTCTTAAATACTAACTAACACTACCTACAACTAACACTAACAAATCCTTAACATACTAACTCAAATATATCTAGCTAGATACTAATGCCAATATCTAATTTCCTATTTGAAACTAACATCTAATATCAAAATTATGATACCGATATCAATATCAGTTAACATACTAACATCTAGCTCAAGAAGGTATCTAACTTAGCTAAATTCTAACATCAATTAACTAACTTATATGCTATCATAACTTACTATAATTAATACTAACTTCTAAAATCAAGCCAACACTCCATGCACAGTCCAATAACCACTGCTCCTTGGCACACATATGAAATCACTCGACTAACAACCCAACTCCAATACCCGACTCTTACATTACTAGCTGCCTAAAGCAGCTTCTGCTGCTGCTTGCTTGTTACTGCAAATTGATGTTGTTGCCTACTACTGCTTATGCAGCAGTTGCTGATGTTTGCTTCTGCTGCTTACTATTGCTCGACTGTCACGTCCCAGTCACAAAATATATGGGACCAGACACGTGACAATGGCCAGCTGGTACGACTCTGTAGGACTTTTTAATTTAATGGGCCCAACGAAGTGCACTTACGCTGTCCAAGGTTAAGTGATCCAGCTAAATATCTATTTCTAATATCCAACAACAAAACTAAATATCAATCCATGGTAAATAAATCTCAAGAAGGAACGATATGCATTATTAGTCTGCAGCCCAATAATACATCCGTTCGAATAGGCCAAAGGAATAATATAGGCCTATAAACACTAGGCTATAAAAGCAGAATCAAAAATGGAAAGTTGTACATAGCTGTAATGGCTGAAAGATGTAAAGATACCTGCAACGATGTCCAACACTCCACTAGATCAAGCATCGTGCAATATGCTCAAATAACCTGAAAGTGAACCAGGTCCTCAGAGGGACGTAACAAGATACAAAAAGTACATGCCATAATGTAAATAGTGAGTAAAGTAAATCAGGGTGAACTATCCTCCTAAGTGAATGTTATTTGAGGACAATTTAGTGCATATAGGTAAGTGTAGGCTATACATATGCTGACGTAATTCACCAATCATCATGACTGGCTAGTATAGGCCACATATGCTCCCCATCTTGGGGCAATCTGTATATATAATAATATCCCATGATCCAAAGAGCGTGGTATCTGTATAAATAATAACGTCCAACGGCCTGAAGAGCGTCGTATCTGTATAAATAATAACGTCCGACGATCTGAAGAGCATGGTATCTGCATGACGTCCAACGCTCTGAAGAGCGTAGTATCTGCATAAAGGAGGTAGTATCCCATATGTATACTAGTTGTCCTCTCCGTCCAATGCCAATATACAAGTCTCAAGTATGACGTGGACATCTCGTAACTATATGCAAGTCACTAAGAACTAAACAACTACGATAAATACCATCACACATACTATTCACACCGATGGCCAGTCAAGTGCGTAAGCCCGTATCCTATCATAAACTCACTCTGTGACGTGCAGTGATACGTGTCAAAGCCTGGAGAGTCATAATCATAACTCCACAACTTTAGGTGCGTCCACTATACACTAGGTCAAACACAAGTCCTAACGTCAATGCCTTCGTCGACTGCATCCGAGTCATTCTCGGACGCGCACAATTATATAATATTTAAAGCAAAAACATGCAAACTATACTAACTGAATTTAAAAAGTACAACAAGTCAATGTATACTTGTTTGGAATTCAGGCGAAGATTCGAACACGACCTCGCCAAGGAAGCAGCAACACAAGAACGGGATTGGAACAGATATCCCTGGATGCTGTCACAAATATCACCAACTGTTCCGGAATGAGTGAGATACTCAAAAAAAAATATTCATACGTCCAATTTGGATACATGGGCAAAAATGCAGTTTCTGGTCAATACGGGGTCCACAAGTGGGACCGTCTTGCACCGAAAAATGTGCCAGAACAAAGGTCTCTAAACTTAGCATATTATAGGTCAAACAAGTTCTAAATGAAGATACAAACTCAATGGTATTTCCATATCTGAATTTTGATAATGCGATCACAAAAATGTCCGTTGGAACGGATCGTGGGGCCCGCGAAACGGCGATGCTGTCACTGTCACATAATCAGACAAAACTTGGGTCACAGGACAAGTTGAACGCCGCGAGTTTAATGGCGCCAGTTTCGTCACGATATGACAAGCGTGCATAAAGTAATTAGATAATTTACAAAATACTGATACATGGGACTTTCGACGGATACAGGTTGATTCCGGCGCACACACACGTCCGAATCGAGTTCTACGAAAGCCCTCACGTCGGAAAATACCGTACGCGCCTTTCAGTACAATCGGTACGTGATGTGGATATCCGGTTTGATGGGACCAACTCTGTATCGGAGAATTTCAAGTTTTAGAAAATAGGTTTTTCTCGATTTTTTAAGACAGAAATAAATTGAATTTAATGCAAAATAAAATAAACTAATTGAAGAGAATTAATGCTGGTTATATAGGAATTGCATACGAAAAAGAAAAACAAGTTTTGGTTTCCTAGATTAGAAGATAATTGTCTCTAAAGAGGGCTACTTTGGACAGTTTTTGAAGTGCAGAAAATACATTTTTTTCTCATATTTGGACCTCGATTTACTAACATTAGAAAGCAAACTAAATTAATCTAAATAAAGGAATTTAAAAAGGGTTATTTAGTGAACACACCTGCAAAGATGGATCAAAATTTCATCGAGAGACGATGAAGAACATACCTCGCAAAGTCAGGTGGTTGGGATTGTTGCAACTGTGGAGTGGGTCCGCGGGGTAGGTTCGGGGCGGCCGTGCAGGCGGTAACGGCGGTCAGGTCACTGCGGGGGAGTTCGCCAGAGGTCGGGGGTGCCCAGGGGGGGTCGTCGATAGCCGGGGTTCGCCGGAGGGGGCCGAAAAAGGCAGGAACAATGGCGGGAACAACAGCAGTAGCAACCATAGCAGTTGCAACAATAATCATGGCAGTAGTTGTCACGCCCCGGTCCCGTAGGGGCCGATCGTCCTCGCTTGGTCCCTACAAAATCGATCGTCCTCGCTTGGGTGCGATGTCGTGCAAGCCTAAATTACGCTTGCACCAGGCAAAGTACCTGCACAAGACATAAATCAGACAAAAATATACATATATAGGCACGTAATGTAAATGTAGAGAACCAAATATAGGCACGTAATGTAAATGTAGAGAACCAAAGTTGAACACAATGATAGGAACACAAAATACTTTCTTTTATTGAATACTTGAAGATTTGGATTACAAGGTGCTTGCTTGGCTGAGTTACAAAATATGCCTTAGAAGGCTTACAACTCTTTTTACATTCTCAAAATTATCCATAACGTCCACACATTACATCCCTTTAGTAGGACCAAAATAACAAAATATCTAGCATATAAACTCTATCATATAAACTCTTACTATGCAGCAGGTTTAGACTATAGAAGAATATCTCCATCTATCTTTACTTCTATTCCTTAGTAACCTATGCGAGGTTCTATAAACATCACTATGCAGCATATGAGTAAGGAACATATATACATCTGTTTGAGCAAGCATTTACAACAGTTCTATATGTATAAAAATCAAGCATGCAGTTCATCTCTTTTAGCTTGTTTCATCTAGTGAGGAAACATTGTATAGTAACAAGTAACTTGTGCATACTAGAGATTATTTTATTAAGGCGTATGAACTGAAGGATTCATCGAAGGGCCTAAGCCACTCACCGAATGAATCGAACGAGAGAATGGGGAAGCCTTATGCAACGTTCACTCTTTGGTTATGCGTCCTGAAATTGCAACAACACTTGGTTAGCATACTTCGATCTCTTTCCCTTATGTTTCGAAAAGAATGCGCAAGCAAGAAAAACGAAATCATGAAAACCAAGTCATCGAAAGCAAGACAAAACACAAAGCAACACAAAACTTAGAAGCAAGCAACCAACGAAAACTCTTGGACTTATTTCAATAGAAGTCGTTCCATCAATTGGAAGGTTTTATTGTATTTTGTCCGTGTTGATTTGGCGGTAAGGTTTCCCCGAGACTCGATTCTCAACCGAGTAGAAGTAGCAATTGTTCCATAAGTAACCCTTTGGAGCGGGACGTTACAGTAGTGGCTGCCGGCCTGGGGGTCCAGGAGAGGGGACTCAGTGGAGGTAGAGTAGGGTATTGCCTCGGGTCCAGGTGGTGGAAGCGGTGGTACTGCTGGTGAAGGTCGTGAAGGAGGAGAGTGGTGGTGGTGATGATAAAGAGGGAGATGAAGAAGATGATGAGGGTGGTGGTGCTTTCTGTTTGGAGGAGAGATGAGTGAAAGTTTAAGGAAGGAAGAGAGAGAGTGTATTAAATAAAGGAAAGATAGTGTTGTATTTAATGAAGAGAGAGAGAGAGGGGGGACTTGCGGATTTGGGCCGGCTAGGTTCCCTAGGAATAGATGTGGGCTGTCATGAAGGAATGGGTAGAGGTGATGGGTTAGGATTTGATTGGAGGATTTAGATGGATTGTAGGTTTATGTTGAATAGTCACATGCAAACAAAGGGGGAGAGGGTGTGGTGTATGACCAGTCAAGCATGACCAAGGAATTTTCTTCATTTGGTTTGTTCCTATAGGAGATTGCCACCTAGCATTATATTTGCACTTAGGTCCCTAATTACTTGGGTGTTTATAAATAAGGGTAAATGAGGATTTGATGAGGGAATAAGCCATATTTGGTGTGTTGTAGTGGAGAAAATTGGTGTGTGGTATTTTGTATGAGCCTTGAGGGTGTGAGTGTGGATTTGGGTTGGTGTTTGGTCTGGTTTTGGTTTAGGTTGAGTCAGTTGTCCCAAAATAAATATAAATAGTGTCATTTATAATTTAAATAAATTGGAAGTGCATGGGCATTCAATTGGGGGTGACAAAAGTGTCATGGACGTAGTTGACTCGAAATAGATTATCGTCATATATTGGTGTGCAAGAATTGGGTTGATGTTGTGTCTCCAATTTTGATAGGAACAAACAGGTACAAATTTGGGTTTAAAATTAAAAAATATGCATGCATATTATAAAATTAAAATGAAGCACAAGAGAGTGCATTTACGAGTGACACAAAGGTCAGGATTGAAGATTGGGTTGACTAAGTCAAGGATGTAAAATTTGTTGGAAGATAAATGCTAGTGCATTGCTCTAAATAATTAAGAAATGCCAAGGTGCAACGAGGGAATAAAATAAATAGATAAATTTGTAACTTTAGTTAATTAATCCAAAATAATTCTAAATTGATCCCTAATCTCTCACTGAGCTAAGTATACATTAAAATTGGGTGAGGGGGTTTACAATCTGTCCACCTTAGAAAATTTTGTCTTCGAAATTCAAAATCAATCTTCCCAACAACGAACTCAACACATTTCTAAATCTATAAACACAACTTGGTACTTATTCCTAGCCACTCTCTAAATCTTAAACTGCCATACAAACACACTTTAATCGTCTAAGTCATTTGGTCCTCTAAATATTTTTTTCTTACCATCTTGTATTATCTCATTATTGTTATCATGCTAATCATTATCTAATTTTTTACCACCTATAGCCTAGGTTACTCAAGGATGTCGCGATACAATCTAAGTTTGAAACTTCCAATATCTATAAAGACAATAACGTCATTCTTTTACTCTCAAAGTACTGCAGGGGTTAGGCACTAAAATTCTATAAGCACAAATTTCTCAAGGCCACTTATGTAGTATCTAAATTCTTTTTTCTGCAACTAAGACAGTTAATATCTCAATATTCTTTTCTAGGTATAACGTCATCATCCTATAGTATCCACAATGGAATCATGCAACCTAAATTCTTATAATCAGTCTTAGCAGCAACAAGTCTAATCTAAGTCAGTTAGTCATACCTAGTCTAGAAGCTCAACTCGAACAATTTTTAGGAGAAATATATGTAATAAAATACAACATAAGTCTCTACTCAATACATAGTAATAAGAATGTATATAAATTATGTAATAAATATCTATTCAATCATTCGAAATACCCTAGAATAAAATATAACAAATACAATAAAAAGAATACGATTCATAAAATTTATCGGCTAGGTTAAATTGAAAATAGGTTCCCATAACACCACCTACTACTAAGGATTAGGTTGAGCAAGCTCATGTACTATTAGTCAAAAATCTAAATCTCTATCCCTAAGCGGTTTATATGTAAACTTCAATATTCAGCTATCATTCCTATCAGACTTCTATCTTCCATTTACACCCCCTACTCATGTGTTAATATATAATCTAAGAGTCTAGTGGTAATCCTCTACTGATTGGCCAATGAGTCAGCGTGTGATCTAAACCTGTATTTTGTTCCTTAAAATTCGTAGCACTTCGAGGCTGATCAACAATTTTTACCTGCGCTAAATCCTCAAAATTCTAAAAGCATTAAAATTTATAAATACTATAATTATTATCCTAAGTCCATATCAAAAATTTCTTCTCCTTGGATTACGTGACCCTAATATATTCTCCTTATCAATTATTTCCTACACATCTTCATATTTTATAGTACGTTGATCTTGTTTTCAACTTTAAACTCTGTCAATCATTGCCCGGTACCTTCCTCTTCGTAGTATCGATCTTTGAGGTAACTATCGAGTGATAAAATTTTTAGTCCTTCCTAGATCCTTCTCTTAATTTAAAATGCTCAAGGTCAGGTACTTCTCGCGAATCTCGTCTTGTTGCCATTCTACCTTTTTACCTTGAACCTGAGGTTTCTCCTAGTTTAATCAATGCATACCCTTCATCCAAACTACATAGGTACCATCTTGTATATAACTGGCCATCCATAATAGGTAGTTCACGATATCTAACTCAAGACTATAACATCTATCAATACTCTCATCCTTCAATCTAATTGCTCTATTTCAGATACTAGCTCAACTACTCAAGTTATCAAAGGTAAAAACCATGAGCCCAATAGACACTAGCAACCCAAATAAATCAAGTATATATAATCTAATTCTAGAAGCTATACCCTAGTACCCAAGTTGTCAAGTCAATCAACAACAAATCTAGTAATCCACATATCTATTTTAGCCTAGTCATATAATCATCAATAACTAAAGAGTAGAAAAATTAAGATCTGATACTGGAAGTCATAAGGCAATTAGTGACTTTACCACTATGGTCTGCCACGTAAAGTGCTATTTCATACCCTATTTTTATTAGTATCCGATAATCTTCTTCTAGATGTGAGTCTAAAGTTTCGTTTTCTCAAGTTTATAATGTCGTTCCTTGTATCACTATCATGAGGCTATAACTAATTCCTTGTATCACTATCATGGGACTACAAGTAATCCCCAGCATCTAGCTATGTATTCCCTAAATTATTCTAGAGCCTTAGAATCAAACAATCTTTCTAGCTTCTAATACTTATAAATCACTGCTACCTTAAGGAAAGGTAGGATTTTATCAGTTCTAGGAACATACTACTATGTCCAATTCTCTTTCTAACAATCTATACTAGTTCTAGAATCTAAAAAGAACCTATCAACCTACCCTACTAAGGGTAACAATCTTCTCATAGAATATCACATCAACATACATTCTTCCGTCTTGACTAGGATTTGCTCCGGGAGAAAATCACCGTGTGCGAATATCCATCTCTCCAAAATAAGAAAGATGAGAAACAATGATAACGATGTCGACGGTAAATGAACGAATACAATTATGAAGTTAAAGGGCAAAAATTAAATACAATAGGAATTTTAAAATCAGTTATGGATTAAGATCTTATTCAACATTAATCCTAAGTCGCAGGCTCGTTCGGTACAGTAACGTAACCGAAACGATATGCTCTGACCTGTATGGGCCACCATTAAAACTATGTCACGTCCCAGTCCCAAAATGTATGGGACCAGACACGTGGCAATGGCCAGCTAGTACGACTCCGTAGGGCTTTCCAATTTAATGGGCCCGACGAAGTACACTTACCCTGTCCAAGGTTAAGTGATCCAGCTAAATATCTATTTCTAATATCCAACAACTAAACTAAATATCAATCCATGGTAAATAAATCTCAATAAGGAACGATACACATCATTAGTCTACAGCCCAATATTACATCCGTTTGAATAGGCCAAAGGAATAATATAGGCCTATAAACACTAGGCTATAAAAGCAGAATAAAAAAAGAAAAGTAGTACATGATTGTAATGGCTAAAAGATGTAAAGATACTTGCAATGATGTCCAACACTCCACTAGATCAAGCATCATACAACATGCTTAAATAACCTAGAAGTGAACCAGGTCCTCAGAGGGACGTAACAAGATACAAAAAGTACATGCCATAATATAAATACTAAGTAAAGTAAATTAGGATGAACTATCCTCCTAAGTGAATACAATTTGAGGATAACTTAGTGCGTATATGTAAGTGTAGGCTAGACATATGCTGACGTAATTCACCAATCATCATGATTGGCTAGTATAGACCGTATATGCCCCCCATCTTGGGGCAATCTGCATATATAATAACGTCCAATGCTCCGAAGAGCATGGTATCTGCATAAATAATAACGTCCAATGCTCTGAAGAGCGTGATATCTGCATAAATAATAACATCCAATGCTTTAAAAAGCGTGGTATCTGCATGACGTCCAACGATCTGAAGAGCATGGTATCTGCATAAAGGAGGTGGTGTCCCATATGTCTACTAGTTTCCCTCCCCGCCCAATACCAATGTACAAGTTTCAAGTACGACGTGGACATCTCGTAACTATATACAAGTCACTAAGAACTAAACAACTACGCTAAATACCATCACACGTGCTACTCGCACCGATGGCCAGTCAAGTGCGTAAGCCCATGTCCTATCATAAACTCACTCTGTGACGTGTAGTGATACGTGTCAAGGCCTGGGGAGTCATAATGATAACTCCACAACTTTAGGTGTGTCCACTAGATACTAGGTCAAACACAAGTCATAACGTTAACGCCTTCGTCGACTGCACCCGAGTCATTCTCGGACGCACACAGTTATATAATATTTAAAGCAACTGAATTTAAAAAGTACAATAAGGCAATGTATACTTGCCTGGAAGTCAGGCAAAGATTCGAACATGAACTCGCGAAGGAAGCAGCAACACAAGAAGGGAAATGAAACAGGTATCCTCGGATGCTATCACAAATATTACCAACAGTCCCGGAATAAGTAATATACTCAAAAAAATATATTCATACGTCCAATTTGGACACAGGGGCAAAAATGCAGTTTCTGTTCAACACGGGGTCCACAAGTGGGATCCGTCTTGCACCCAAAAATGTGCCAGGAACAAAGGTATCTAAACTTAGCATATTATAGGTCAAACAAGTTCTAAAAGATGATACAAACTCAACAGTATATCCGTATCTGAATTTCGATAAGCCGATCAAAAAAATGTCCGTTGGAACGGATCGTGGGGCCCGTAAAACAACGATGCGGTCACTGTCTCAGAATCAGGCAAAACTTGGATCACAGGACAAGTCGAACGTCGTGAGTCCAATGGCATCAGTTTCGTCATGATACGACAAGCGTGCACAAAGTAATTGGATAATTTGCATAACACCGATACGGAGGACTTTCGACAGATACATGTTGATTTCGGCGCGCACACACGTCCGAATCGAGTTTTATGAAAGCCCACACATCGTGAAATACCGTACGTGCCTTTCGGTGCAATCGGTACGCAATATGGTTGTCCGGTTTGACGGGACCAACTCCGTATCAGAGAATTTCAACTTTTAGAAAATAGTTTTTCCTCAATTTTTTTAAGACAAAAATAAACTAGATTTAATAAGAAATAAAATAAACTAATTGAAGAAAATTAATGCTGGTTATATAGGATTTATATACGAAAAAGAAAAACAAGTTTTGGTTCACTAGATTGGAAGATAATTGTCTCTAAAGAGGGCTACTTTGGACAGTTTTTGAAGTGCAGAAAATATATTTTTTTCTTAGATTTGGACCTTAATTTTCTAATATTATAAAGCAAACTAAATTAATCTAAATAAAGAAATTTAAAAAGGGTTACGTGGTGAACACACCTGCGAAGATGGATCAAAATTTTGTTAAGAGACAATGAAGAACATACCTCTCAAAGTTAGTGGTTGGGGTTGTTGCTACTGTGGAGTGAGTCTGCACGGGTAGGTTCGGGGCCACCGTGCAGGCGGTAACAGAGGTCTGGTCACTACGAGGGAGTTCACCAGAGGTCGGGGGTGCCCAGGGGGGTCTTCGGTCGTCGGGGTTCGCCGGAGGGGGTCGAGAAAGGCAGGAACAATGGCGGGAACAACAATAGTAGCAACCGCAGCAGTTGCAGCAATAGCCATGGCAGCAGTGACCGCCAGCCTGGGGGGTCCAGGAGAGAGGACTCTGTGGAGGTGGAGTTGGGGATGGGCTCGGGTCCAGGTGGTGGAAGCGGTGGTACTGCTGGTGAAGGTCGTGAAGGACGAGACTGGTGGTGGTGATGATAAAGAGGGAGATGGAGAAGATAATGAGGGTGGTGGTGCTTTTTGTTTGGAGGAGAGATGAGTAAAAGTTTGAGGGAGGGAGAGAGAGTGTATTAAATAAAGGAAAGATAGGGTTATATTTAATGAAGAGAGAGAGGGAGCTTGGGGATTAGGGCCGACTAGGTTCCCTAGGAATAGATGTAGGTTGTCATGAAGGAATGGATGGAGGTGATGGGTTAGGATTTGAATGAAGGGTTTAGATAGATTGTAGGTTTATATTGAATAGTCACATGTAAACAAAAGTGGAGAGGGTGAGGTGTATGACCGGTCAAGCATGACCAAGGAATTTTCTTCATTTGGTTTGTTCCTATAGGAGATTGCCACATAGCATTACATTTGCACTTAGGTCCCTAATTATTTGAGTGTTTACAAATAAGAGTAAGTGAGAATTTGATCAGGGTAAAAGCCATGTTTGGTGTGTTGTGGTGAAAAAAATTGGTGTGTGGTGTCGTGCCCCGGTCCCGTAAGGTCCAGTCGTCCTCGCTTGGTCCCTACGGAATCGATCCTCCTCGCTTGGGTGATCTTTCTAGTAAGCATATGAAGCTAGCATTATTAGTGATCTTTCTAGTTGTCTAGTTTCTTTTTAACAATTCATGCAAGGAAACATAGACGATATATAGCATATGCATATGATAATTCTTACCCATGGCCGAGCGGTTATCCCTGCAGCAGACACACAAGTTAGCCATAATTTGCATATATGGATAAGCTTATGAATCAATCTTGGTGTCAAAATGATAGGTATGCAAGAAGGTAAACCTAGCATACGACCTATCTATATGAAGGTCCATGAGTTGCCCCATTGATGGACAACAACACCCCCTAGATCCCGTAGGATCGGAACATCGGGGTGCTCTCACAATCCCTTCCGGATCGACCGATTCCCAGTGCCCCAGAAATTGTTCGAGAGACTATTACCTTGTGCACAAGTTGTTCGAGACCGATGCATAACAAGTAACATTCTAGCAAATAAAACTATTAGGATGCACCATACATGAACAAGCATCTAACAATCTAATAGCCACACCCTCTAGATCCCGTAGGACCGAAATATTATGGCGGACTACTAGACTCTTCTCTTTCATTCTTTTACACTTGACACAAACACAAACCATAAAGGTTCCATGCATGATTTAGTGATGCAGCAGGTGAGTAAGAGGCATATTTAATTGAAGTAAAGCAGTAACTCTATGTATATTGCATGCAGTTCATTTCTTTTAGCATATCTTATAGTGGATTAAACATTACCGTAGGGACAAGTATTTCAAGTGAATTAGAGATCATTTTGTTAGGGCGTATGGACTGAAGGATTCATCGAAGGGCCTAAGCCACTCACCGATTGAATCGAACGAGATGATGGAAAAGTCTTATGCAACGTTCACTCTTTGGTTATGCGTCCTGAAATTGCAACAACACTTGGTTAACATACTTTGATCTCTTTCCCTTACGTTTCAAAAAGAACGCGCAAGCGAGAAAAACGAAATCATGAAAACCAAGTCATCGAAAGCAAGACAAAACACAAAGCAACACAAAACCAAGAAGCAAAGCAACCAACAAAAACTCTTGGACTTATTTCAATATAAGTTGTTCGATCAATTTGAAGGGTTCATTGTATTTCGTCCGTATTTATTTGGCGGTAAGGTTTTCCCGAGGCTCGATTCTCAACCGAGTAAAAGTAACAAGTGTTCCATAAGTAACTGTTTGGAGCAGGATGTTGTGTGGACCTTCGGGATCGGAGCATGACATGTGGTATTCTGTATGAGCCTTGAGGGTGTGAGTGTGGGTTTGGGTTGGTGTTTGGTCTAGTTTTGGTTTAGGTTGAGTCAGTTGCCCCAAAATAAATATAAATTATGTCATTTATAATTTAAATAAATTAGAAGTGCATGGGGATTCAATTAGAAGTGACAAAAGTTTCATGGACGTAGTAGACTCGAAATAAATTATTGTCATATACTGGGTTGCAAGAAACGTGTTGATGTTGTGTCTCCAATTTCGATTGGAACATACATAGGTACAAAATTTGGGTTTAAAATTAGAAAATATGCACGAATATTAATAAATTAAAATGAAGCACAAGAGAGTGCATTTACGAGTGACACAAAGGTCAGGATTGAAGATTGGCTTGACTAGGTCAAGGATATAAATTTTGTTAGAAGGCAAATGCTAGTGCATTGCTCTAAATAACGAGAGAATAAAATAAATAGATAAATTTATAACTCTAGTAATTAATCCAAAATAATTCTAAATTGATTCCTAATCTCTCACTAAGCTAAGTATACATTAAAATTGGGTGAAAGGGTTTACATCGACTCTTCCCTCTCCCCCCATAAGCCTATACACATACAAAATACACTCACATACTCCCAACCAATATATATATATATATATATATATATATATATATATATATATATATATATATATATATATATATATATACTCTTATAATCATATATATAACTAATTAGAATAAATATACACAAGTATATCTAAGTATAATTGAATATTAAGTCAAAAATGGCCAATTGGCATTCTTACAAATACTTGGGGTACAACTGATCAATACACTCATGATACGCACCCTAAACCAACCCAAAATCAACCCAAAGCCTACCAACAAGTTCTAAATAACAATTAGAGTCTAAACTTAGTGTTAGCAAACTATTTTAAGTTTCATGTCAATTTATGGTATGTGTATCCCCCGTATCGAAGGAAAAACACCCAAAATTATCCCATATCAGAAAACCTTGTGATACGGCCTACTCGTATCCAATTGTTGACACATACCTAGTTCCATAATCCTGATCTAAGTCTAATTACATCTAATATAGGCTCATGACACATACTTGATGTGTCAATCCCAAAATTCCCCCAAAATACACATAAATCACCACATAGAATTCACCAATTGATCTAGAACTTGTTCCTATAGGTAGTCCTATGACATTGGGGTGTTCCTAAGGGTCAAATGCATGATTTGAAAACTACAATAAAGATGGATTCAGAAATTATACATTGGGAGATGGATTCCCAATGAAAAGCATAATAGACATTATCCCGACACGGTCTCCTTGCCACAAGCTTCTCCTCCTTGTGTTCCTTGCCTCTCCAAGCTCCAAAGCTCCTCTAATGGTAGCAATAAGAGGGAATGTGAAGAGATTGAGGGATAATTTGATGGAGGAAAAATAAAAAATTGGGGATCTAGAATTGGAGATTAAAAATAAAATACAAATAAGGAGAGAGAGAGAGAGAGAGAGAGAGAGAGAGAGAAAAGCCTCTCTAATAGTGGACGGCCCTTGCCTCCCTCTCCCAAGCAACTTGGTAAGGTCCAAATTGCCCTTCAATGGTTAATTATGAAGGATAATTAAGAAGGCTATAATGGGAAGGCTTCTAACTAATCTAAATTAAGTCTAATCTACCTAATTAATTAGTGGGAATGGGCTATGGGACTTGGGTCCGTATTAGACTCACTAGTTATCATGACAAGTCTAATTAGGTTCACATGTGTCAAGTCTAACGATTGGCTAGCCTCCTAACTATAAATAAATAATACAAGGCACAAATAAATATAGCATACTAATAAATAATTAATACAAGCAAGAACTAAATATTTATAGCACCATAATATTAATATTTATTCCTAAAAATAAATATCCATGCCAAATTACCAAACTACCTATTAGTTGAAAAAGTGAGGGTGACAGAGGGAACACCAGTTATACACAAAGCTCAACAAGTGTGAGTTTTGGTTGGGTCATGTATCATTCTTGGTTTAAATCATCTCGGGAGCAGGAGTGGCAGTAGATCTGAAGAAGGTTGAACCCGTAGAGAATTGGCCAGTTCCTAAGACAGTAGTGGAGGTGCGTAGTTTCCTGGGGTTGGCAGGATATTACAGGAGATTCCTGGCAGACTTCCTAAGGGTTTAAGCACCATTGACACATTTGACGCACAATGAGGCTAAGTTTGTTTGGTCCACGGAATGTCAAACATTCTTTAAAGAGTTGAAGAAGAGACTAATTTTGGTACCGATTCTCACGCTTCCAGTAGGTTCTGTAGGGTTTACTGTATATTGTGATGTGTTTGGCAAGGGGCTCGGGTGTGTATTAATGCAACATAAAAGAGTGATTGCATATGCATCTCAGCAGCTTCGAGATCATGAGAAGAACTATCCAACACACGACTTGGAGTTGGCGGCAGTGATGTTTGCACTTAAGCTATGGAGATACTACTTATATGGAGATCGGGTGAAAATATTTACGGATCATAAAAGCTTGAAGTATGTATTCACCAAGAAGGACTTAAACATAAGGTAGAGGAGGTGGCTATAACTGTTGAAGGACTACGACGTGGAGCTCCAATACCATCCAGGGATGCGATCGTGGTAGCAGATACTCTTAGTAGGAGAGGTAGTGCATATATGTTAACATCACAGCGACATATCTTGGAAGACCTACAAGAGATGGGTATAGAGGTAATGCTTCCACAAGATGTGGGAGTATTGGCCAGTTTACAGATTTAGCCTACTTTGATTGAAAGAATTATGATGGCTCAGGCAGAGGACCCGAAGATTTAGAAGCTTCGAGCAGAATGTGAGTCTGGTCTAAGGAATGAGTTAACGATTCATGAAGATAGAACACTTATGTTTGAAAATCGTCTTTTTGTACCAAGCGAAGATATTCGTCAAGAAGTCATGACCTAGGTGCACAGTTTCCATTATTTGATTCATCTAGGAGGCACCAAGATGTATCAAGATATCAGGCAATATTTCTGGTAGAACGGAATAAAAAGGGAGATAGCACGATTCATTTTTTGGTGTTTGGTATGTCATCAAATGGAGGCCGACAAGCAATGACTAACAGGATTATTACAACCGCTTCCTATCCTGGAGTGGACGTGGAAACATATCATAATGGACTTTGCGACTAGTTTACCTAGATATCCGACTGGTCGTGATACAGTTTGGGTGATAGTAGATCGTCTCACAAAAGTAGCTTATTTTCTTCCATTCCGAGTAGGACAGTCCACAGAACAATTGACAAAAATATATATGTTGCAGATAGTGAGAAAATACGATATCCCAGTTATTATTGTATCAGATCGAGATACTCGGTTCACTTTATATTTTTGGAAGAGCTTATACCAGAGTTCGGGCACTAAGTTGAGATTCAGTATCGCTTACCATCCTCAAACAGATTGACAATCAGAGAGAACCATCTAGATACTGAAAGATATGATATTGGCATATACCTTGGATTTTGGAGGGTCTTGGGAAGATCACCTTCATCTAGTCGATTTCTTGTACAACAATAGTTATCAGGTGAGTATTCAAATGACACCCATCGAGGCGTTATATGGAAGAAAGTGTAGGTCACTATTGGCATGGGATGATATTGGTGAACGAAAAATGTTAGGCCTAGAGATGATCACGCTAACAGTGTAAGTTGTCAAACAGATCAGAGAGTGACTTCGGGTTGCACAAAATAGGCATCGGCACTGGACAAACACCATTGTAGGCCTTTAGAGTTTGGTATTGGCGACTACGTGTTCTTGCGGATTTTGTTGACCTATGGAGTCATTAGATTCGGGGTTCGTGGGAAGCTTAGTCCGCGATACGTCAGTCCTTTCAATATCCTTGAGCGGGTGGGCGATGTTATTTATCGTATTTTCCTTTCGCCTTTGCTATGTGAGGTTCGTGATGTATTTTATGTCTCTCAGTTGGGTAGGTATATCCCGGATCTGAGTCAAATCGTCAACCATTCTGAGCTATTCGTTGGTACCGACTTGTCTTATGAGGAGTAACCCTTATCCATTTTGGACCGAAAGGAGAAGGTGCTCAAGAATCGGACTATTCATCTTGTCCGTGTTGCTTAGGGTCATCACCCTTTGGAAGCGTCAACGTGGGAGTGCGAGGATGATATTCGATCTCGGTATCCATACATCTTTGACTCAGAAGGTATATTTCTCCTTATACCTTCGTATCTCGAATCTTGTAATTCGTTTATCTATGCTATGTGTTATTACTTTTCTTCATTATATGCTTGAATTTTATTGCATGTATAGATGTGCTTGTAGTTAGTGCTTTGTTTGATCTGATTTCTCTAGCTAGCCATGGGGTTGAATTTCAAGGGCAGAATTTTTCTAACGTGGGTAGAGATGTCACTCCCCATTTTCGATATACATATTTGGAACATATTAGTTTCCTTCTTATATTATTTCTTGCTTGCATGGTTAATTAGGTTGCATGTCATAGAGACTAGACCAATTCTTTGGTTCACTTGACTCTTGGTTTAATTGTTGGGTTGGTTGGTCATGAGTTGAACCCATGGTCCAAACCTCAATCCTAGATATATGAGCTAACTTTTTTCTTTCTCTTCCCTCATTCTTTACTTCACCCTATTTCTATTATTTCTAGACAAGTACACCTTGCATGACATGGAAAAACCCTAAATTTTAATTCTTGCTTTTCTATTGCATTTTATTAGTCTAATATGTGTACATTATGATTCTAAGCACTTTTAATACTTGGAGTTTTCAGTTTTGATGGATGCAATTTAGTAGATCTACATTTTTAGTAAAGGGTTTTATGGGTTCCAATTTTTTTTTCTTAGTTTTGATATATTAAAATATGATATTTTAGAAAAATAGTTTTTCGTGGTCGATGGAGCACTTCATTTCGAGTATTTTGGCTTTTGGTTCACTTGATTCGAAGTTAAAATAAAAATTTTATGGAGAAAATAAATTTTCAGTTTTTGGAGTTTTTCGTCATGGCTGAACTTGTTGTCTGGAGAAAATGAAATGCTTATGCGACCAGCAACATATGCGGCAGAGAGTGCTATGCGGCCTAATCTTTGTGCCGCATATACCTTCCAGCATGCATCCATCTTGTTGGATGCATGACTGATTATTACACAAAGTATTCTAAGTGATAGAACTCCTTGTGTTATACTTGTTGAACGAATGAGAAATTCACTAAGTCCAAGAGGCATTTATGCGGCAAGCAGACTTATACGGTATTAGCACTATGCACCTCTTCTCTTTGACTCATAACTCTACTTCGTCCTTAAATATTTTTCTATAATTTTGTCTTTTCTCTGACACACTTTTTGACTTGTCACATCCATCACTTCAGTCACTTCACTGACACGCATTTAATGCACGTCACTTGGCAGTTGTCCCTATGAGTGGACTTTGCCTTGACCTATGCGACACTGATCCCTATGCGGCACCAACCTCTATGCGGCCTTGACCTATGCGACATTGAGCCCATGTGTCCCTGGTTCTTATGCGGCCCCTTGTGCATATTTTATTGTTTTGCTTAGTTTGATATTTTATTTGATTTTGTGATTCTTGTGTGTTATAAATGATTATAAATGCATGAGAACTAAGTGACCATGTATTGTACCTGACTATATGCTTAATCCAACTATGAGTAGAAATAGATTATATGCCCAAGTGATTATGACTACCTATGTGCCTGACTCAACCCGTGTTGCTATGTGCTAGAACTTACGTGATTTACCAATGATTGGTGACTTGACTCGACTATTGGTATCCGTGCTGATACACTTACTACGTGCTATGTGTTCCTATGTGCTAAGTGTTCCTACGTGATTATGTTACATGTTTTACGTCGAAGTATACCTACGTGCTATACGACATGTGATATAATACAATTCCTCCAGCATGGACATGATAGTTGGTTAATAACCAAGCATGGCTAGGACTTGTGTTGATTATTGCATCGCGCTGTGTGTGAATCCAAATTGAACTACCAAGTGACAAAGTGAATTCATATCTAGCGTACCTGTACTGCGGTACAACATATAAGGAGAATAAAATATTACCACGCCATGTGATTCCTGCTAACCATAGGGTTAATTAAGCAACTAAAATATGTAGAGCATTGAGAGGGACGGAATCTCGAGATCGTGCTTAATTAGCTACCCTCAATCATATGGGGAGTGAAGGCTGGCCCCCATGGATATTGTTTAAATTTTTATTAGTGGATGCAATATCCGATTATTATATTGTACTATATGTTTGATACGATCTTAGCATGATGGCCTTATGATGCAGCGATTCATAGCTCGGCTAGCCCCTGCTAGAATATGGCTCGACCTGAGGATTCCTGTTATATGCATAATATTTTTGGGATAACCCAAAATTTACCTAGTAAGCCGTAGAAGTGATTGGCCGATTATGTAACTGAACTTGTTTGTGTATTGTACCTTCTGTTAAATAGTTTAGGGACATAGACTATCATGGTATGATGGTCTAACCGTTGTCCTTGTTTGGTTGTAGGATTAAATTATTGTATCAAGATAGGCTATGAACCAAAACTATGAGACAGGATTATATATGTTTATGTTTATTCTTTCTGGTTTTGTTTCTGCATTCGTGCTTCTTTTGTGGTACTTGCTATTTGGGATCTAACCCCACTGATTTTGTATGGCCAAGTTTAGAACCAGCACCCGAGGATCAAGCGTACTTCCCCCTGAACAATGGTGTGCACTAGGCGAATGACCGTTAATGGACACGTTTGGGTTTCTTGATCACTACTTGTTATTGCACATTTTACCCTTTTGGGCGTTTAGCCACCGACACTTGTTAGCCGTAAATCTGAACATTTAGTTTTCTTACATGATTGTAATTAATCAGACTGCAGCTGATCATGTTCATGTACTTTTGCTACTCTGCCAGCTTATTATTTTAGTTTCCAAAATATTGTGGCAAGACATTTGGGACGCCAAACTTTCTTGTCATACATGTTCTATGGTTACTATCCTTACTTGACTGATTGAGACATTAGATGTTCTATGTGACCCTAAGT
This sequence comes from Iris macrosiphon, assembly GCA_036927795.1. Taxonomy (NCBI): domain Eukaryota; kingdom Viridiplantae; phylum Streptophyta; class Magnoliopsida; order Asparagales; family Iridaceae; genus Iris; species Iris macrosiphon. The sequence continues at coordinate 49,988,999 of JAYESA010000012.1, forward strand.
GACTTGTTTGTAGTATGCACCCCCTTATCTAGTTACAGTTGTGACCGCCTTACGATATTCTATAACTTGTACGGAGGAGCTGGCCATGTCTGTCTCCATATTTCGGTACTGGACGTGATGGGCAAGCCAAAAACCTATGCGTCAAAGCCAAAAATTAGTAATTTTTTAAATTCCGGCGTATGGTCATTACAGTGTGAATGACTATAAATATCAGGGACGTGTTTTCCAATATCCATCGAAAACTGAGTACTTTTGAGCCAAATTGCTGCCCGCCTTACCAGTAAGCCGGGAGATAGAAACTTTTCTTCTCTTTTCAATCTTTGTATTCTGATTGTCAATGGAGTAAAGAAGTCGACCGCAGACTTAATCTCCTTCACTATAATTTCCAGAATATTTTGTACTTAGAATCCTCAATGTTAGGTTTCTTATTGTACTCTTTATAATTTTTGCAATAAAGTAATACACCTTTTTTTGTAATGACTACAACCACCAAATAAAATCCTCCAATCAATAGTGCCTTAAAGGTACTGTAGAATCCACTTGACCATACTCCAATATATCGTCCCAGGATTGGAGAGATACTGTCATGCCCCAGAAAAAGAATACTGGAGAGCAGGGACAGACAAAGCCAGCTATGTATATCAGAGTACTATATACCCCTAGATACGGTCACGGTTGTCTAGAGATGTGAGGGTTTGCTTTACAATCCATCAGGCAATTCTGGGTCAAGAATCTTAGGTGTCTCAATCTCAAGAAAGCAACAAGTTATAAGATATATGATCACCAAACATATAATAGTAAGGCATTCCAAACTATGCATACACAAATGATCATGAAGCTAGTTACCAAAATAAAGAACTAGTAGAGTACCATATTACATGATCATCTCTAGCTCTAGTTTAGAATATGATTTATGTAGGCCCTCAGGCTGCAGAATCACGAATCCCAAAGCACGAGCTAAATACGTGCTCGGTGGCTAAATGCTTGAAAATTATAATTATACAAGATCAAGTGGGTGATGAAAGAGAAACCCACTAATATTCTCGGGTGCTCCTCGTGTTCACCATCTTGAGGAGGAAAGTATGGGAGATCATGCGATCTTGCTCCAAAATTTGGCCATACAAAATCAGTGGAGTCATACCCCCAAACAACAAGTACCACAAGGGAGCCACACTTATGAACTAAAACCAGCATGCTGACAAATCAGTAAGAATAGCAGGTAAAATAATAGTTAAACAGTTCTGGAGATTAAATAAGGTCATCTAGAATCAGTACTCCGGTTACCATTTTTGGATTAGTTGTTAATTAAATCAGGCCAGGACCAGACTGAAAATCAAGCACTCACGGCCAATCATGTCCTATGGCTTCCTATCATTATCTAACTAGGGTTATCACAATTCTAGTTACTAACACATGCAGTTTGAGATTCCTTACTGCCACATGCCCTACAGACTATCCGGGTTATCCAGACGAATGGGTACATAATATAGGTTTATTAGGTATAATCATTTTCTTATCTTTTCTGGTAGTGCAACACTCGTCAGTGTGCTGAAAGTGTGACCTCACGACGGAGAGCTCCAAATCCATCAGGTGTCGCTAGGATATCGGAATTGCATATAGCCAGAAAAACTCTCTAGATGTATTTCTAGATTATTATTCTAGTTATTAGCCTGGACATTAATCAAAGATTCTCGACCATGGTGCTCAGGAATCTGTCTTAGACATGATGTAAGACATGACAATAGCTTGACGAGCACAATCAAAATCAAGAATGGGAATACATGTCATGCAATACAGGTGCTACTAATATCCTTGATCAGAATATTTACAAGAATTCTCGAGTCATGAGTGCGCTACGTCGAGCCACTATCAGGGGTATCAGAATCAGTAGTATCAAGGTTATCAGTTCCATGTCAAGATTCATGAATCCATTCATAGTATACAATCACTTAGCTCATGTCAGGAAATCAAGATCTATATCATGTCACATTCAGAAAATAAACATGATTAACTAAAATAACTGGATAAAAGAGAACCAGAGAAACATCAAATGCCAAGTATTACTAACTAAAGAATAATGGCATACAGGTGCATAAATTAATATTTCAGGGTTGTCGCATAATCAGACAAGAAAATAAATCATCCGCGCATAATGGGCCAAAATCACTATTGGTGCACAAATGGCCAAAAACAACATTGGCGCACAAATCACTAGTCCGGACAGTTCTGATGCACTTTGATACAAAAAGTGGTCCTAGCAAAAGATGGCGCACAAATGATACTAAAGTGCATGTCTAGAACCTTGGTGCACAATGATAGAAGTGCGCGAGCCAGGATCTTGGCGCACAAATCTATCATTGGCGCACAAATAAAATTACCCAAGCTATGAACTTGGCGCACTTTTATCAAGTATGCCAGCATGGAGGTTTGACGTATAAACAAGCGTAGGAAGGTCTACTAAAAGACAAAACACAAGTCTCAAAGCATGGCACAACAGTTGGGACACGACATTTGAGAACACGACAGTCGAGGCGATGCCAAAGTCAAGGCTCGCCCATCAAGAAAACTCAAAGAAAGGAATTAGTGCTCCAACAAAGGCTTGGCGCACTTTCTCTTGATTGACGAGGTTGAACGCTCAAATGTGCGCCATTGGAAATTTCCCTCGAAAGTGCACCCAAGACTTTGATAGCCTTGGCACATTTTTGTAAGTATTCAGTTAGATGATATTCGTACAAAACGTACTTATGAGTAAGTGCGCCCATAGTATTCAACATACCTTGGCCTACTTTTGCAAGAATCTGAATACTTTGCTGAACGTAAGCATTTTCCAAGGATCTGAATGCTTTGCTGAACGCAAACATTTTTATGAGTTGGTATACAGTGCACTCAAGTTTTAAAGGGTCCCATGCACACTTTTCATAAAATTGCTCATTCTTCTCCGGCCAGCACCCTTTGTTCTTTGACTTTGTTATTCTCAACTTTCCGTTCAAGATCAAATACGAGTGCAACAAAACTAAGGTTACAAAAGAGTCTACAACACAGTTCTAAGCTATTAAAGATATAAAGATAACTAAGCTAGCAAATAAATATAAACTTAGGTTTATCAAGAAGCTCCAAATCATGGGTTCACTCGGTTGGCAAGATGTACTTGCCTACGGTCAAACTCTAGCCTAGTACCATCACTACCAAGTCACCCATGGCCAAGGCCAAGTTCGGTTGCTGCTCTCGGCTGGGGAAGAAGGAAAGAGAAATGAAAGAAAAATAAAAGCGAAGGAAAGAGAGTGAGATTGCTTATATATGAAGAATTAGGATTATAGGCCATTGGATCATAATCCATGTCCCTCACCTGGGTTCATCACAACCACATACAAGAAAACCAAGGGACCAACGGTCCAAAACATGTAACTAAGAAAAATTTATAAAAATAACCTAAGCATTGCATGAATGACATAAAATATAAAGTAAGCAATTAAAATAATAAGCAAGCTATACAGGTATAATACGCGTATCTCATATACGTATACTAGAATAGTGAGACGAGTCACACAACTCTCTCATCCTTAGAAATTATTTTCCTCAAAATTTTAACAAGACACAGGGTCTAATAAGAAAACTCAGGGGACATATAATCAAGGCAAGCAAAGGCATACACAAATCAAACATAATCCTAGAATAAGACAATCATGCACAAGACAAGATAAGGGTATGAGATATACGAACAAGTATACCTCACGAGTCAAACAAATACGGGTATCGAGCATGGATATTATCCTCTCGCTCCCAAGTTGACTCGCCCGGTAAGTGATGTCCCCAATCAACTCGGACTAAATGAATGGTCCGATTCTTGAGAATATTCTCTCTCCAGCCAAAATGGATACATGCCTCTCCTCATACGAAAGGTCGGTACCAATGACCAATTTTAAATCATCCAGGACATGGCTTGAATCCGATATATACTGTCATAACTGGGATACATAGAAAATATTATGTATCTCACGAAGCGACGACGGAAGAACAAGGCAATAAGAAACATCTCCCACTCACTCGAGGATATCGAACGGCCTAATATACCATGGACTAAGATTTTTTTCGCTCTGATCACTCCTCGGTAGGCAAAATCCAAAGGAATACATGGTCTCCGACAGAGAATTCAAGAGGTTGTCGATGTGAATCAGCCCAATAACGCTGACGATCTTGAGCTACTCGAAGATGCTCTCTGATTTGCCCGACTACCTTAACTGTCTGGGCTATCATTTTGGGATCAAACAATTTTCTCTCACCAATATCATTCCAATATAACAGTGATCTGCACTTCCTTCCATATAGTGCCTCAAAGGGTGTCATCTTGATACTAGCCTGGAAACTGTTATTGTAAGAGAATTCTACCAAGTGTAAACGATCTTCCATGAACCACCAAAGTCAAGGGTGTAAGATCGAAGCATATCTTCTAGAGTATGGATCATACATGGGTCGGTCTTGTCACTGCGGGCTAGACCCGTGGGTCAGTCTTGTGTAGCTTTCCATCCGAGGCACACATAAAAGCCTGCGATGCCTGTTGGCGGTCAACCGGATGAGCAGTTGCTTGATCTTGGCGAGCTTGCACTGCCCTAGACTTCTTCTTCCTAGCACGTGCTGGTGCATAATAAGAAGAGTCCAAGTTTGGGTTTTCACCATTCCCAGCATGGCATATAGGTTCAGCGTTGTATGAGATTCGGTCAAAAATAGAGGTTCTGCTACTGTGCCCGCCGTATGGGGACTTTGCCTACGGCCGACGATCGGTGTCGCATGTGAACTTTTGCTTGCGGTTGTAGACTTATACGGCTTTTGCTGTTGTCACATGAAACATGTCTCAGCACCCGAATTTTTGGCACCGTAGTATTTTTTTTGCCAGAGTTTGGAGGCTGAGCGCCTTTTCTGACTGTCGCATGAACATAGTCAGCCTGGGTGGACGCATAATGTGCATCTGCAATAACAAGCGAGAAGTGGGGAGCATATACTTTGCAGTTGGGTGAGGCGTAGTAACCTTCGCTACCCATGTCTTACGGGTCTTCTTAGGCTTTGCTTGCCTCGGAGAAGGACTTGCGCTGTCCCCGGAGAGTATATTCTCGAATGCTTGCTGGTCGAAACGTACCACCAACATCCTTTGGGTTGAACCCATCTTGGCTGTATCAGACCGCGTCACCACATTCTCATCAGAGGAGAAGGATGTCCCAAACAGAGTCATCACCTTGTTTGCCATTAATTGGGATTGCTTTAATAACAAACTAAAGAAAGTACAAAGAGGTCATAGACATACAATCTAAGTACAATTTTTGATTCTGAGGGATGACGATGGAGATTGAGTGCTGCAGTGACTCTTTTACTCCGTTGACGGTCTAATACGGGAACAAGAAAGCTCTTTTTTGTTCTCTCTCTTCTGCATGTTGCTCGTTCAACTGAATGTGGTTGCAACTGTAGCCGCATGCCATAGGTAGATTATCATGTGGTCTTGGTTGAGATATGTTGTTGAAGAGATCTCGAGATTATTTTTAACCTATTGTGTACGTGACTTGGTCAACTGGACACGTAGTCAACAGTGATCGTACGAGAAATCTTCTTCAGTTGTAACAGAAAAAAAATTGTGAACCGAGAGCCGCATAATGTCATGGCCGCATAATGTCGTGGCCGCATATGGGCTATTAGTTTGGCCTTGGTCGGATGGACACTCTGGCCGCACATCATTATTGTCGTATACGTGCTCTCGTTTGGCCTTGGTCGGATGGACACTCTGGCCGCATGATGGCGAGGCCGCATGGGTCTTGTAGCTGCATACGTGATCTCGTCTGGCCTTGGTCGGATGGACACTCTGGCCTCATGATGGCGAGGATGCATGGGTCTTATAGCCGCATACGTGCTCTTGTTTGGCCTTAGTTGAATGGACACTCTAGCCGTATGTTAATGGGGCCGCATGAGTCTTGTAGCCGCATATGTGCTCTCGTTTGGCGTTGGTCGGATGGACACTCTGGCCGCATGTTGATGGGGCCGCATGGGTCTTGTAGCCGCATACGTGCTCTCTTTTGGCCTTGGTCGGATGGACACTCTGGCCGCATGTTGATGGGACCGCATCGATCTTGTAGCCGCATACATGCTCTCGTCTGGCCTTGGTCGGATGGACACTCTGGCCGCATGTTAACGAGGCCACATGGGTGAGGACATGTGGCCTGGCACGTCTGTTGAGGCTATTAATGCATGATGTGACTTTCTATCTTTTTGTATGTCGTCCCTTTCACGAATCTTGAGGCGCTTAAAACTTTATGTCAGTCATCGAAGACTGTGTCAAGGGCTTTGTATGCGGCCTCTTACTCTAAGGCTGTCCAGGCCACATGAATGTTGTTTATGCTCTTATGCGGCTCCAAGGGGCATGAGCTTTATGTGACTCCAAGGGGCATGAGCTGTATGCGGCCTGCAGAATTTTTATGCTTCTAGTAATATGAGCACGGAAACTCTCCTGTTAATAAAACCAAATTTCTTTATCGGTCCAAATCTGTCTCAACATATATAGTACTGTAAGTTTTTAACTTTTAACCATTTTGTAATCTCACCTATACCAGGGAATATATTGATGTAAACGAAACTAATTTATATTGGCAAAAAATTATGAACAATCACTAGGATCTCAAAGTGAATATTATGAACAATAAGCATATTTAGATTATATATTAACATCTGTCAAATAATTTCTTATGATAAATACGTCATGTAAAAGTCATAAAAGATAGCGAAGAAAATAAAAAATAACCAAAGGTAGAATGGTAAAGTGTCTTGAGGTTGTGAAAGATTGCTTAGACAAAGTAATCAAGATCACCGCAACGTGGTAGTTCAAAGATGCTATATGTGTTGAGAAAGATTATACAGAAGTAATACCATTGTCCAGAGTAGTCAGTGAGTTCCAGATGTATTTTCAGAAGAGCTTCCTAGCATGCCACCAGAAAGAGAGAGAGAGAGTTTACCATTGATCTACTTCCAGGAACATTACCAGTGTCAGAAAGGGTCTAAGGATGGCACCTTTAGAGATGGAAATCTTGTACCAAATGATTGAAGAATTGAGAACCAAGGGATTCATTCGTGCTAGTGGACCGCCTTAGGGAGCAATCAGAGTTGTCCTAGTCCATGCAGCATGCGAGCTGTATTTCCCCCCATTTATGCATACATTTTATTTATGTATCAATAGTTTAATGATTTGCCATAAAATGAGGAAGGAATTTTATCGGAGCAATCAGAGTTTTCCTAGTCCACGCAGTATGCTTGCTGTATTTTTTCCCATTATGAGGATGGCTACTAGGGTGCAGCTGGGCCGCAGTTTTGGCTGTTAAATTGGGATATAGTACCAATCAAAACTCTGTCGGCGGTGCTTGGTGGCGATGGAGGACTGGCTCCCTGGAACTTGCAAAATTGATGCATGCCCAGTTCTATATCCTCTCTCTATTATTATTGCACCCAATGTTAAGGAGCGAGAATATGTCTGACATTTGTGCTCCCTAACATTGGCCTTAGAAGGGTGGACATGATCATGCGATCATTCTCCATCATATGTAATCATGACCTTTAGAATGAAAATCCAGATGTAATAGATTTCCATCATATGTAATCAGGATTTATACGCCAATAAAATTTAGCATGATATTGCTTTATTGTCCGTTTTGCTGCTTGATCAATCTATGTCTCGACTCAGGAGAAAGAAATAATTAATTTTGCATGTTTAGAAAGGATTAGACGTTGTGTGCAATACATGGTCTTTTTCTAACAACTGATTAGTGAGCGCATTATCTAAACATTCTTTTCTCATACACGAGTGTGCCTAGAAAAATATACAAAATCTCAACAGTCCCGTTTCGAATTCTGTGTACGGTCCTTTGCTTAAAAAAAATAAACTGTTATTTCTTTGACTGATGAATCATCGAAATATCGTCCTCTTTCACTGATGAATCATGTATAAAAATTTGAACCGTTTCCCTCCTTCTTATAAGTGGTGGAGTCGGCTACTCCATTCAACATTCTCCATCAGAACTTGCTGATGGGTTCCCAGGATACTTCTAAGAATAGTGCAAGGGAAACAAACAAGGTGACTATTTTTTCTCTGGCCAAGGTTAATTCTGGTCACACTCCTATCATTCTTGTGCCGCCACTTACTGAAGAGAAGAAGAAAACACCTTCAGGTCAACTACGTGAGGAGGAACTCGTTCAGGATCCCCTTTATCGTATGTCGGATAGATTCACCCTACTCCAAAATAAAGTCAGTGGTCTTGATGGTTCTGATGCTGGCCTAGGGGGATAAGAGAAACAAGCCAGAGTAAAGGACACACGTCAAGTATTTGCATACTCGGATGTCTGCATTCTACATGATCTTGCAAATTTTATGAAAAATAGTTATTAAGAGGACCTTGATTTCCTCTGAAAGTTGTACTTCTGTCCTTTTTCCTCCATTTTATAAATAAAAAATCTTATTTTATTTCTATGATTTTAAAAGATGACATCAACAATGTCATAATATTTAGTGGACCCATTATCAATTGTGTATTTAATATTAGATCCAAATAATATGTTAAGAGTAAAAATGAGATTAGAGGTAATATGGATGTGATATGTTTTCAAATAGGATCTCACTGAATATATTTGCTCAGAGGTAATATGTACATGGCAAAATATAATTATGTGGAAGATTTGATAGATTTATCACTTGTGGCGTACTCATGCTGAATACAAATAACAAATTTTACAGGATGCAATACCATCAGAGGTGTTATGGACGTGATAACTCGCTAGTTTACTCCATTTGGGAAGATAAGAAAGAGTAATTCAAGGACGAACTATTGTCTCCTCTTTCGGAGATAATAAATAGAATATAATTCAGAGGTAATATGGACATGAATCACATTACACTTATTGACTGGTGAAGAAACATGTGAGATTATTCTCATCCCAACTGGGGATCAGGAATATGATATCCTTAAAATAACTGGCTTTAAGAATTTTTTTTGTGTGGAAAGAATCGTTTAGATGATCTTAACGAGAGTGTTAAGTTTTATCTGAGTATTATCCCACTAAAAAACTTTGAGGACCCATTATCCATGTCTTATTCAATAATGAATATAGGTAATAGTTCGAGAGGCCGTGTAGGCTACGGGTTGCTCGGCATTAAAAAAATGTATTTGATGTACATCTTATTTTAATCTATTGGAGAGGGAGAAGAATATGTCGTGTTTAGACAATACTTCTTAAGAAATTTATCGTTGATAGGCATCATTTTCAAATCTTCATTAGGTTTAGCGAGCCTGTAGGCTCCGTTGGAGAATACTCTCTCCACCACATAAGGACATTCCCATTTTGCTTGGAATTTACCTTTGCACTTATGGGTTATGATCATTAGTTTCCTTACTGTAAGGACCAATTCACCGACATGGAATATTCTTTCATTGACTTTTTTATTAAAAGCTCTGCAAATGCGTGCTTGGTATAGCTCAATATGATGTTGAATGTACAAGTGCTTTTTATCCAATGCTTCTAATTCTTACAGGCACAATCGATCATTATTCTCTACTGTTAGCTCATTAACAATAGCTATTCTAAGAGAAGGTATTTGAATTTCGAGCGAAAGAACTGCTTCACATCCGTAGACCAGAGAGAATGGTGAATAACTAGTTGGAGTTCAAATTGTTGTAAGATAAGCCCACAAATATTTTCTGAGTTTCTCATTCTAATCGCGTTTGTTGGATGAAACAAACTTTTTATGAAATTTGATTATGGTCATGTTAAAGGCTTTCGCTAGGCCGTTAGCTGCTGGATTGTAGGCCGTAAATGCTATATTTTGGATTCGATTCTTGTCACAAAACCGATAAAATGCTTGACAGGCAAATTGTGGCCCATTTTCATGTATTATCCTCCGAGGAACACCAAAATGATAGATAACATGGTGTTTGACGAAGTTAATTACATTTGACGTCTTAACTTCAACAAGCGGGACTGCTTCTGCCTATTTGGAGAAGTAATCGGTTATTGTAAGTATAAACCGATGTCCTCTAGAATAAGATGGGATGATCGGACCAATAATATCCATTTCCTATGCTTCAAAAGGCCAGAAGGCAACTGTCGGGTGTAAGAACTCTGTTGGTTGGTGGAAAAAATAAGCATGGATTTGGCATGACCTGTATTTACGAGCGTAATATTTACCACCATAGTGGGCCAATAATATCTCATTCTCCTGAGACGATCTTGTACTTTAGAACCTAGCTAATGTGCTCTACAGATGCCATCATGAGATTCACGGAGTGATTGTCTTACTTCAGGTTTGGAAAGATAACGTTGCAACAATCCCTTATAAGAACAACGATATAATATTTTGGACGAGACATCATAGTAGAATCAAACGGAGCGTCTTTTAATAGAAGTGTCATCTTTCGGATCTTTTGGAAGAATCCAATAAGCAGCGTAGTCTATAAAAGGATCTCTCCAATCTTTATCCATGGGAGTTGAATTTATAACATAACTATGTTCAATGTGCAAGTTATTTTTTTGTATAAAATAACTCGTCATGTTAGCATAATTGAGTGTCGTCTCTTTAGAGGAACGACCAATGATGCTACTAGGCCGGCCAAAGCATCTGCTTCCATATTCTGTAACAGAGGCACATGCTCAATGAAGAATCCTATGAAAGTAAAAGTCAATTTGATTGTCGCTTGATATTAGGGGATGAGGTCTTCATGCCGAACCTCGTACTCTCCCCTGATATGATTGACTATCAGCTTGAAATCTCCGTAGGCTTCAAGATATTCTATACCCAATTCTAGCTAATTGGAGACCAATGAGTAGAGCATTGATTCTGCCACATTACTGAAATATGGTTCACTGAGAGAATATGCTCGTTGAATGAGTAGTTTGTTAGGAGATACTAGGACTGTACCAACTCCAACTACTATGTTGCCTTTAGGTCCTATTCTTGATGCACCATCAAAGAATAGTTGCCAGGTGTCATCTTCTATTGCCATATTAGACTCTAAGACTTCATCTGCTTTTTGTCCTCTAGAATATGATGGACATGGGTTTATACTTACAATAACCGATTTCTGGGATGTCATCGTACAGTTTGAAAGTTTTTGGTACATGATGAGTTGCCAGAAAATCAGATATTGCTTGACCCTTCACTGCTTTTTGTGGGACATATACTATGTCATAAGGTGATAGCAATATTGCCCATGTGGCTAAACAAGAATTGAGTGTGCTTGACTTAGTCATCAATACCCGAAGAAGATTTACTCTGGATATGACATGAATGGTTTGACCTGACACGTAGTGTCGTATCTTTTGAATAGAAAATATCAAGGCGAGGCATTCTTTTTCCACTGGATTATATTGATATTCAGCACCGACCATCATGCAATTGAGATAATAGATCGCCTGTTCATGGCCTTCGTTACTCTTCTATGCAAGAAGAGCTCCTAGGGAGTGATCCATTGTATGAATATACAGTAAAAAAAGGTTTTCCTACGATCAAACTGGCAGATTTATGAGATATCGTTTGATGTTGTCGAATGCTTGTTGACATGCTTCGTTCCAGACAAAATATACGTCTTTCTTCATTAACTGGGTGAAGGATCGGCATCGTCCCGCAAGATTGGAGATAAACTTGCTAATGTATGTCAGTCGCCCTTGTAGACCACGAAGTTCTTTGAGATTGCGTGAAGGCCGCATTTTGAGGATAGTTTTGATTTTATCGGGGTCAATATGAATACCCTTGAAAGTTATAACAAATCAGATGAACTTGCCATTGAAGACTCCTAAAAAAGATTTAGTTGGATTCATCTTCAATTAGTGGTGGCGCATCAATTCGAACACAGTCTTCAAATCTTGAAGGTGATCATCTTTAAGATGACTCTTGACAACAATATCATCCAAGTAGCATTCTACTATTTTTCGTAAATATTTCTAGAAAATTGTACTCATGGCTCGTTGGTACGTTATTCCCGTATTTTTTAAACCGAAGGGCATGACTGTATAGTAGTATACCCCTAGTGGTGTACAAAAAAAGGTGTATTTTTCGTCATCAAGCGACATCTTGATTTGTTTGTACCTTGAAATATATCCATGAAGGACATACGTTCAAAGCCACATGTATTGTCGATCATGACATTTATGATAGGAAGAGAAAATTCGTCTTTTGGATAGGCCGAGTTCAGATCTCGATAATCTACGCAGACCAGGATCTTTCTTTTTTTTATGACTAGAATGACATTGGCTACCCAGTCGGGATGTTGCTATTCTCGAACGAAGTCACAAGCTATGAGTTTCTTGACTTCTACTTTAATTGCATCTATCATATCCGGACAAAATTGTCGTTGCTATTATTTTACTGGCTTAGCATATGAAATAATATTGATTTTGTGTGTAGCTATTTGAGGATCCAGGCCAAGCATATCTTCATAATTCCAGGCGAAGACATCAATATACTCCTTTATTAGCTGGACTAAAGTGCATTGATCTTTTTCAGGAAGACTCTTGCTAATAAAGATTGGCCTTGGAAAATATTCTTCTCCTACATCGATTTGGACTTTTATCCTCTGTAGTTGGATCACGTTGCTCAAACCAAAGATCCCATTGAGTATCCATTTGTTGTGCCTTTGGATCATTCTCGAATGGTTCCAATGGTTCAACATCATTATCATCTGGGCCAGTTGACACCATATTTCCAGAGAAAGCATGTTTGAATATGTTACCCATGCTTTCGTTAAAATCCCACAATGATGAGTTAGAGGAGTAAAAATGTATTTTTTTTCTTCCGATTCTGAACCTTCAGCGCTTATAGGTGGTATAACATATCCCAAACCATGATCAGTCCGCTGGTAGAATAATTTATGTTTGCCTTTTGGAGAGAAGTGACGTATATGAGTCCGTTGACCATTCAAGCAAGGCTAACTGAAATGAAGCTACGACCTTGAAAGCTTCAATTGAAATGAAGCAGGACTATATGATCCAATTTTTGTTTAGAACTTCTAGACTTTTGCCAGGTTCATGAAGCATTTAATATGAATACTTCTATGGTCTGCAACCTTATGCTGGTTTCTGGATTTGAAATGAAGCATGACTATATGATCCACACCACCTGTGTTTCTGGATTTTCTGCTACACCTCAATTTCCAAGAGTCCTACTGGTGAGGTAAATAGAACTGAGTTATACTTGGCTACACATATGACTAAGAGTAGTGATCCTGAATCCTCAACTGTCTCGAATGTTAACATTGTAAGTCCTATTGGTGATGGTAATTAATTCTTTTTTTTTTGTTTGATCATATATATGAATTTTATTTTGTTGTTGTAGGACAAAATTAGAAGGCTTATAGAGGATGATCTATACTTAGGACAAAAAGATTTAGACAATGACCCTGTTGTAATGGTTTGTGAGATTAAAATTTTAGTATATGTTTTGTAAATTGAATTCTCTCTGTTAGACTACTAGTGAAATACCTTTAATTTAGATGATTTTTTTTCTTAGGTATGTGGACGTGATTAAAAGGGTTTTGTTCGTGGCATGAGTGGAGGTGTATCAAAGACTGAGATTCATGCTTCAGCGGCAAGTAGAGAGATTGCTCTTCAACAACTACAAAATAATAAGGTTATGGAGACTGATATAAGTACACTCAAAGAACAAGTAGCAACACTCATGCAAAAGGCTAATGTTATGTCATCAAGTCAGTCTGCATCTTCGTAATACTTATCAGGTAAAATAAAATTTGCACATAAATTCTTTGATATGAGCTATGTTAGAGTGCTCATCCTCTCTTAGCGGCAATCCGCGTGCGAGTCATTGCATCGTATCTGGTAATCTGGAATACTTGTTCGTTATGAGAATTAGACTTCTGCGCACACTTGTACATATTTGAGCACTTGAACAATCTTCTGCTACACGTCTGAATAATTCGTGTAACTTGTGCACCAAAGTCAGAAATACGCCCGTGACACTTGTGTTTCTTATGTGATTTTCTTGATTTCATAAATATATTCTTTCTCGGTTTAACTTGGTTTAACTTGGACATGGAAGGACGAATGGTAAGTTGGTAAGTATCGCCGTGTTACTCTTATATTGCAACGATGCACTGCCACACGAGTTAGGCTTTACATCAATGCCATAAAATTGATTCTAAGAAAAGACTAGAAAGACAACAATGACAGAGTGCGCATAACTTATTGAACGTGTTGGATTTGTTGAGCGGGCGAGAAGCCTCCCCACCAGTGCATTCAATGTTCTGATAACCCACCAAATTGTGTGTAGGGTGCGGAAGAACCTCATTCGATACAGAGTGTCCCTTCGTGAGCGCTAAAGCACGATGTTCGCTCTGAAGCCTTGGACTGTTTCGTCTGGAGCTGAAGCACATATACAGGACATAATATTGGAACATCGCCTATGTATCATTCCTTATTGTAAGCCACTTGGCACGCCTTTATTGTTTCGATAGAGAGAGCATAAGCTACTTATAATCTCGGTCTAGCGCCGCTTGTAATACTTATTCAGAATCAATAAAGAACTAGTTTTGAATTATACTTGTGTTCGTATCTATGCTTCAGCTATATAGACCTTGCAAACTTGTTATCTTACATCTTGTTCTATGCCTGGCATTGTGCAGGCGCAACTTAGGCTCGCGCGGCATCACGTCCATGTGAGGACGACCGGCCCTTGTGGGGCCAGGACGTGACATATTGGTATAAGAGCGTCGACTTTACGTCCTTGGTCTCGTATCAATTTTCTCTGCTTGAAACTTAGTTCGTGGGTAATACGTTAGACGCTCTCTCTCAATGTTCCTTGGGATATTCTGTACAATAAGTCTAGCTAGTTGAATGGATCTCATGTGGATATTTTGCTTGAGCAGGACAGTTATACGAAAGACCTTGTGGGCTGAGCAATGGGTGTTACATACTTAACTTGTTTGGTACTAGCATGCTTGTGTGATATTAGAATTGTCGTTCAGATGAGATAAGTTGGATTCGAATCACAAAATTGAGAGATGACTATCAAATGAATCTGATTTTGGGAAAGATGATACCGTTGGTACGAAATAGAGGATCGTGCTTGAATTTTTAAGGAACGCATCGGTTGGATGTTAAGCAATGTGAACATGGTTTTAAGAATTTTCGTGTGGCTTGAACCTGAGTGGTGTATGGGAAAAAATTTGAGGAACGTTCTTTGGATCATGGATTTTGGGATAGCAACGAGTCGGTCAGCATGGCAAAGTCATGCAAGAGATCAGTGCAAAGCCTAGAACATGTGTAGTCTAGTAAGCTTGATATCATGTATCTCGTGCAAGAATTACTCGAACGATTTTGTAAAAAATGTGTAAAAGTTGGGATGATGTCGGATAAAGATTTGAAACGAATGACTAAAGAAACCAGAAAAGAGAATTGAATCAAACAGATGAACTTCATGTAAAGGATTGAAAGTTTTATAGAATTTGTAGTGCCTTCACCAAAGCTTGACCGACTTTGCTATCGCTAAAGCTGGTTGAAATACATGTATCTTGGGTACAACTTAAATATGTGTACGATCCAGACTCAGCGATATGCTAAACTCGAACCAACTTTGCTATCGCTAGGCTTGGTTGAAATGCATATACTTGAGAGATATCTCGAATGTGTGCACGATACAGACCCAGCGGTATGCGAAACTCGAATGCAACTAGAGGTGAATATGATTGGATGTGAATGGAACTAGTGTGATTGGAAGATAGATTAATCAAGTGATAGCGCAAGAAAGATTTAGCGCGCAAGAGAATTCAGATTGGACGATATGCAATAATTCAGAAGGATTGATTAATCGAATTTGATGTTAGAGATGAGAATCAAGTTAGCTTAATGATATGCAAATGACTATAAGGAATTGATCTTGTGTATAACTTAGATGGTATAAATCGGTTGAACGATGCGATATAATGCAAAAAAAAATTTCGATGGTTATATGGACGAACTCGATGAAATAGAACGCAATAAAGATTGGTAGATATGGGCTCGAGGATTCTCTAGTTGACGAATATTACATTTGTGATCAACGTGGACTTGAGAAAATAAATTCTTGAAGACATATCTTGGATCGATGCAACGGAATTGATGTTTGGGAAGAAATTGATATAAATTATGACTCGGATGAAATAAATGCATAACAAGAGATAGCTCCGTGAGTTTTGAGGACTGCTCTAGTATATGGTTGGAGAATAAATCAAAGTTGAGGATAAGTTAGCTTGAAAATTGATGCAAATAGTACTTGATAATTTTGTGAACGAATACGTGAATCATATCGAACGATTTAGAGAATACGATATGAGAATTATGGTTTAGAGATTTGAATCGTGACTTGGTTAACTTGACTTGGATAGATGGATCAGTAGACTTTAGTGAATTGCTTACTTCTGAGGAGATAGGATATATGAATTGATAGGTTTGACATGCGATATCACGAGATGCATAGAGGATTGTGTTGAAATAAATTTTACCTTCATACGGCTTTGTTGAACGGACTCGTATCCCTGGCTTGAGATATCTTGTTTGGGTAGGATGATCTATGCTTGATGTTAAAAATCTGAGTGATGCAAGTTTGGGTAGAATATCTCGTACGAACGGACAATGGTTGGACCTTAGTTCTAAGAATTTTTGGGATGTTGGTTAGGCGTAACACTGGATTTAGTCAAGGGATACCAAGAAATTATTGGGACATGTTCATGACTCAGAAGTTAAGTGATAGAACGTCGGGTGGTTCAACCTAGTGCTAGTTTGACCCTTGTGTGAGCAAGCTATAGCATACCCCTGTATTTGAGTAGTACAGCTCTGCGCTAGACGCAGTAGAAATTGAGGCAAGGATTTGATAGACTGCAAGGATATAGTCGTATTTGGATTAGAGAACGGAATGATGGATGTACTCGTGGATTTGAAGATAAACATATGTTTAAGTTTAATATAGAAGTGTTGTGCTTGGATGAGTTCTATCTTAGTAAGTTTTGAGGACGAAACTTCTTTTAAGTAGTGTATTATGTAACAACCCACTTCGCTCAGTTCTTCAAGATGACTCAAATGGCATATCGGCACTTGGACTTGGAGTTTCAGCAGTTCACTCGGAGTCTCGCTTGGCTGAGGTAAGCCCTCGTTCAGATGGGTGGCTACGATGAACATTTTTTTGCTTGGCCAACACACCTAAGAATTTGGATATACATGCTAGATCGCTAGGCGATAACCCCTTGCATGCTAATACGAATAAAATGCACCTAGCTAAGAAAATAATCACATCTTATATTGCTTGTGTTAGAACATAAAAATGTAACTTATATATATATGTTGGTTCCTTGCACTATCCCTTAGACCCGTGCTAGCGTAATCGCTTATGTTTACAAGTAATGGCTATGCCGCATATTTCCTTAAGTTATATATTCATATTGTTCCAATGCTTGTCTGCTTTACATAATCGTTATGCTCGTCTCGTAAGATTCATGCCATGATCCTGTAACACTATCATGTCCTGCATTCATCTAGTTAGCCAGAAGACTATCAAATAGTCGTTATGTGCAAGTATAAACCTGAAAGTATTCGGGATCGTTAGGTCGCCAAGGTATTTTCTGAACTAAGGGATTGCATCATGTCAAGTAACGCAAGAATCACAGCTCGTGGAGCAATGCTCGTTCAGAACAAAAATTAAGATTGAACATGTCATATTGTGAATCTGGAAGACCCAAGACTTGCATAGTCGCGGACAACTTAGTGCACAAGGGAGATTTTCGAATCTCGTTCTGCAGACGGTCTCTAGGACACTGGGACCGATCCGATCAGGACAGAACCTCTCGCAGTCTTAATCATGTACGAGCAGGATGGTGTGTAGTGTTTCGTGTTCCTCGTGCCATTCTCGCTTTAAGACTAATAGTCGCATGTTAGTGGACAGATGGAGTATAATGCCCCACGTTTCTTGCGTTGAGTGAACGCCCTTGACCCTGGCGTTGCACCCTATTCCCGTCCTGGGCGAAGATAACGTACATCGATTCTTACCTCACGCATCTAGTATCGCCTCGAGACTATAACTCGTCCTTTATGGCTACGCTAGTGACTCATGTTCATATAGATAAGTCATCCTCGCTTAGCGACAATCCGCATGTGAATCATTGCATCGCATCTAGTAATCTGGAACACCTGATCGTTATGAGTATTAGACTTCTGTGCACACTTGTACATATTTGATCACTTGAACAATCTTCTACAATATGTCTGAATAATCTGTTTAACTCGTGCACCTGAGTCAGAAACACGCCCGTGACACTTGTGTTTGTTTATGTGATTTTCTTGATTTCATAAATATATTCGTTCTCGGTTTAACTTGGACATGGAAGGACGAATGGTAAGTTGATAAGTATTGTCGTGTTACTCTTATATCGCACGACACACTGCCACATGAGTTAGGTTTTACATCAATGCTATGAAACTGATTCTAAGGAAAGACTAGAAAGACAACAATGATAGAGTGCACATAACTTATTGAATGTGTTGGATTTGTTGAGCGGGCAAGAAGCCTCCCCACCAGTGCATTCAATGTATTAATAACCTATCAGATTGTTTGTAGGGTGCGGAGAACCTCGTTCGGTGCGGAGTGTCCCTTCGTGCGTGCTAAGGCACAAAGTTCACTCTGGAGCCTTGGAATGTTGCATCCGGAGCTGAAGCACATATACAGGACATAATATTGGAACATCGCCTATGTATCATTCCTTCTTGTAAGCTATTTGGCACGCCTTTATTATTTTGAAAGAAAGCATGAGCGACTTGTAATCTCGGCCTAGCGCCGCTTGTAATACTTATTCAGAAACAATAAAGATCTAATTTTTAATTATACTTGTGTTCGTATCTATGCTTTCGCTATATAGATTTTGCGAACTTGTTATCTTACCGCTCGTTCTATGCCTGGCCTTGCACGGATGCAACTTAGGCTTGCGTGACATCATGCACATGAAAGGACGACCGACCCTTACGGGGCCGGGGCATGACAGTCATCTCGGCTCCAATCATCTCAGTAGTGGTCTCCTCTGGCACATCTAGATGAGCAACTCTCCGGCCTCCATATCCCTTGCCTCCTTGACCTGCACGTCCACATCTCTGTCCTCTGTCTCCTCAGTCACGACCAGAATTATGGAGTTGAGGGCAGTTGTAGCTGAGGTACCCTTTCTTCCCTCGATTATAGCACTCCTTGTCATCGTTGATTGGAGCACTAGGAATCAACAATGTCGAGCGGACAACGGATGAGGTCTCGCATTTCATCACCTTCTGTCTGATCTCCTTTTGCTCCATCGATGCAACAACCTCATCCAAGGATTAAAAAGATGGCAGATGACACAATGCTACCCTCCTAGCCTCAAACTGTAGGTTCATACCCTTGAGATAACGAGTCATACGCCTTCGCTCAAGGTATTGTTTCCCAAGGAGAACATCTGTCGAGTTTTACAATGATAGCGAATCATAGTGGTCCAAGTCCGCCCATAAACGACGTAGCTCCGCTGCATACTGGAGTACTATTTTTTTCCCTGTGTGGTAGCATCAATCTTTTTCTTAACTTCCATCATCAACATGACACTCTCAGCTCCAGAGTACATCCCATCCAATGTCTTCCAAACATCAGCTGCACTGCAAATTGACTCCACCATCTCAGCTATCGATGGAGACACAGAAGTTAGCTGTAACGCCCCGCTCCGAACGGTTACTTATGGAACACTACGCTGCTTTGACTCGATTGAGAATCAAGTCTCGGGGAAACCTTACCGCCAAATCAACACGGACGAAGTGCAATGAACCCTTCAAATTAATCGAACGGCTTCTATTGAAATGAGTCCAAGAGTTTTCGTTGGTTGCTTTGCTTTTTGGTTTTGTGTTGCTTTGTGTTTTGAGTTGCTTTCGATGACTTGGTTTTCATGATTTCGCCTTCTCACTTGCGCGTTCTTTTCGAATCGTAAGGGAAAGAGATCGAAGTATGCTAACCAAGTATTGTTGTATTTTCAGGACGCATAACCAAAGAGTGAACGTCGCCTAAGGCTTCCCCATCCTCTCGTTCGATTCATTTGGTGAGTGGCTTAGGCCCTTCGATGAATCCTTTAAGTCTGCATGCCTAATAAAGAATCTCTAGTTCACATAAATATGTTGCCTCACTAAAAAGATAAGCTAAAAGAGAAAGAAAGTATTGCATGCTTCAAGTATAGAACTGCTAACTTACTAGTTGCTTATGGAATGCTTAACTGTCCCTTGTATGCTGTGCATTGAGTATTGTGGCTGGAAAACTCTGGACTTGGGCTAGAAAATGAGAAGAAGAGATAGACTTGTTGTGCATTGTTCATCAGTTGCATGATAGAATATTTTTCTGATAGGGCTTGCATTCATGCATTTGGTCAGGACAACTTGTGCACAAGGATTATCTCTCGAGCGGTCTCTGGGGCACTGAGGATCGTTTGGCCTGGGAGAGATCTATATACCCTGAGGCTTGAACGTCCTTACTTACGGGAGGGTAGACCGTCCATTAGTGAGATGGGCTTGTATGTCCCAACTGCTAATCCCGTGGAGGGGACCATCATATAGTTAGGGCGCATGTTAGGTTTACCTTCTTGCATACCTAACACTTTATGCCTATTTTGATTCATAAGTTATTCATATACAAATTGTGGCTAACTTGTGTGTCTGCTGCAGGGATAACCGCTCGGCCGTGGGTAAGAAATATCATATGCATATGCTATATATCGTCTATGTTTTCTTACATGAATTGTTAAAAAGAAACTAGACAACCAGAAAGATCACCTAATAATGCTAGCTTCATATGCTTACTTAGTGTGGATTTCTAAGGTGAGTTTGGCCACGGTCGCTCACCAGTACATGTGGTAGTACTGACCCACATTTGTGGGCAAATATCCAGGTGCTGGGAACGAGAGTTTGGCAAGCATCCTGAACCTGAATCAGCGTGTGCGCACCCTTCCTTAGGACTATGTTCGTGCTACTTCCTCTGCTGCTTACCTCTCCAGTGGGCTACTCTACTTCTGCTAGATGTTTTGGTTATTTTGGTCTTACTACAAGGACATAATGTAATGGGCGTTGTGGCTAATTTTGGGAATGTTAAAAGAGTTGTAAGCCTTCTAAGGCATATTTTGTAACTCAGCCAAGCAAGCATTTTGTAATCCAAATCTTCAGTATTCAATAAAATGAAAGTATTTTGTGTGCTATCAAATGTGTTCAACTTTGGTTCTCTGCATTTTTACTCTGTGCCTATATATGTATATTTTCGTCTCTCTTGTGTCTTGTGCAGGTACGTTGCCTGGTGCAAGCGCAACTTAGGCTTGTACGGCATCGCGCCCAAGCGAGGACGAACGATTCCGTAGGGACCAAGCGAGGACGATCGGCCCCTACGGGATCGGGGCGCGATAGGTGGTATCAGAGCACGGCTTTACGCCCTTAGCCTCTTCAAACATCATTTTCGAAAATGATAAAAGTTTTCAAGCGATTTCAAAAGTCCCGAATTTCGAAAATTGATTTCGAATCTATAAGAAGTAAATCGAGAGTATGAAAGGTCCCTAAGAGTATGAAAAATCCAACGTCCCATGCAATAAGTCCATAATACGTTATGAGACTAATGCAAGCTACTCTTTTGCAGCAAAGATGACAAAAACAGGTACTAGTAACCCTGAGACATCGCGCGCAGCTAGCGTGAGCGATGATCAAATAGATAGACTGATTGCAATGCTACAGAATCAAAATGATCGTCATGCTGCGCAACAAGAACGATTCGAGGCTCAGCAGCAACGAGCTAATGCTAGAGCCTTGGCACAACAAAAGAAGCTTGACTCCCTGACTCAAATTGTGACAACACTAGTAGCACACAGTGGTGCATCAGGAACCGCCGCAACACCTGTGACTGCCCCGACCATGCCTCAAGGTGCAGGATTAGCAGAAACAAATGAGCCTCCTCGTGCGGCCGGAAAGTCTACCTTTAAAGGCGCTGAGTTTCTGAAGTTGAACCCTCCGGAGTTTGAAGGCAGGACCACGTCGGATAAGGTGATGGACTGGATCGCAAAGATGGAGAGCTTGTTTAGCTTTGCCTCAATACCTGCAAACAAGAGGGTGGCATGTGCAGATATGCAGCTGCGGTTACATGCACACGATTGGTGGGAAGTCAAGAAAGCAGACCTTGCCACCAAGCATCAGGATGGCAGGATCACTTGGGGAATGTTCAAGGAAGCATTCATTGCACATTATCTTCCGCCAGCTGTCAGGCAGAGAAAAGAAGACGAGTTTACTAAACTTAAGCAAGGGAACATGTCCGTCGAAGATTATGAGTCGGAATTTTCCAAGCTTGCTAAGTTCGCTAGCTCGATGATTCCCGATGAGGGAGCCCGCACACATCGGTTCATAAAAGGCTTAAACGATAATCTGAGAAAAGATGTTATGAACCGGGAGTGCAAAACTTACATCCAAGCATTTGAGGCAGCGGTGCAGAATGAGCAGTTCATGCCACGAAGTGATTCGGAGAAGGCACCCGCTCCTCGAAACCCTCCTGCTAAAAGATACCATAACGGAGAAAAAAAAACAGCGGGCGAGCAGCGCCCAGGTCCTGTGTGCAGTTACTGTGGCAAAACAGGCCATACCGTAGATATTTGTCGTGCTGCAAATAAAGAGTGTTTTAACTGTGGGCAAAAAGGGCATCTGGCGGTGAACTGCCGAAACAAGAGGGTTCCGCCGCCATACCAGAATGGGAACAACAATACTGCTCTGGTAGAGACTCAGATCCCTCCGGGTCCTGCTCTGGAACC
Source organism: Iris macrosiphon (assembly GCA_036927795.1). Lineage (NCBI taxonomy): Eukaryota > Viridiplantae > Streptophyta > Magnoliopsida > Asparagales > Iridaceae > Iris > Iris macrosiphon. Next base: position 50,011,825 of record JAYESA010000012.1, read on the forward strand.
AACTGATCAGATAAGAAGGTCTAGAGTGTATCAGTTGAATATTGAGCATGATGAGAGTGGACACGATGTTGGTGAGTTTGTTTCCTTTGATCTCTTGATGCATAGTATATCGCCTCCTTGATCTCTTAAGTTTCGAGGACGAAACGTTTTCTCAGTGGGGTAGTATGTAACGCCCCGCTCCGAACGGTTACTTATGGAACACTACGCTGCTTCGACTCGGTTGAGAATCGAGTCTCGGGGAAACCTTACCGCCAAATCAACACGGACGAAGTGCAATGAACCCTTCGAATTAATCGAACGGCTTCTATTGAAATGAGTCCAAGAGTTTTCGTTGGTTGCTTTGCTTTTTGGTTTTGTGTTGCTTTATGTTTTGAGTTGCTTTCGATGACTTGGTTTTCATGATTTCGCCTTCTCGCTTGCGCGTTCTTTTCGAATCATAAGGGAAAGAGATCGAAGTATGCTAACCAAGTATTGTTGCATTTTCAGGACGCATAACCAAAGAGTGAACGTCGCCATAGGCTTCCCCATCCTCTCGTTCGATTCATTTGGTGAGTGGCTTATGCCCTTCGATGAATCCTTTATGTTGCCTCACTAAAAAGATAAGCTAAAAGAGAAAGAAAGTATTGCATGCTTCAAGTATAGAACTGCTAACTTACTAGTTGCTTATGGAATGCTTAACTGTCCCTTATATGCTGTGCATTGAGTATTGTGGCTGGAAAACTCTAGACTTGGGCTAGAAAATGAGAAGAAGAGATAGACTTGTTGTACATTGTTCATCAGTTGCAAGATAGCATATTTTTTTGATAGGGCTTGCATTCATGCATTTGGTCAGGACAACTTGTGCACAAGGATTATCTCTCGAGCGGTCTCTGGGCACTGGGGATCGTTCAGCCTGGGAGAGATCTATATACCCTGAGGCTTGAACATCCTTACTTACGGAAGGGTAGACCGTCCATTAGTGAGATGGGCTTGTATGTCCCAACTGCTAATCCCGTGGAGGGGACCATCATATAGTTAGGGCGCATGCTAGGTTTACCTTCTTGCATACCTAACACTTGATGCCTATTTTGATTCATAAGTTATTCATATGCAAATTGTGGCTAACTTGTGTGTCTGCTGCAGGGATAACCGCTCGGTCGTGGGTAAGAAATATCATATGCATATGCTATATATCGTCTATGTTTCCTTACATGAATTGTTAAAAAGAAACTAGACAACCAGAAAAATTACCTAATAATGCTAGCTTCATATGCTTACTTAGTGTGGATTTCTAAGGTGAGTTTGGCCACGGTCGCTCACCAGTACATGTGGTAGTACCGACCCACGTTTGTGGGCAAATATCCAGGTGCTGGGAGCGAGAGTTTGGCAAGCATCCTGAACCTGAATCAGCGTGTGCGCACCCTTCCTTAGGACTGTGTTCGTGCTGCTTCCTCTGCTGCTTACCTCTCCAGTGGGCTACTCTTCTTCTGCTAGATGTTTTGGTTATTTTGGTCCTACTACAAGGACATAATGTAATGGACGTTGTGGCTAATTTTGGGAATATGAAAAGAGTTGTAAGCCTTCTAAGGCATATTTTGTAACTCAGCCAAGCAAGCATTTTGTAATCCAAATCTTCAGTATTCAATAAAATGAAAGTATTTTGTGTGTTATCAAATGTGTTCAACTTTGGTTCTCTGCATTTTTACTCTGTGCCTATATATGTATATTTTCGTCTCTCTTATGTCTTGTGCAGGTACGTTGCCTGGTGCAAGCGCAACTTAGGCTTGCACGGCATCGCGCCCAAGCGAGGACGAACGGTTCCGTAGTGACCAAGCGAGGACGATCGGCCCCTACGGGATCGGGGCGCGACATTAGCAGCCAAAAAATCATAAAAGAATTAAGGTGACTCCATATGCTCCAGTCAGCACTCGTCTTATCATCTGGCTCAGTGCACTCTCCCTTCACATATTTTTCAAGTCCCTTGGTCCGAAGGTTCAACAACGCCCTCCTAGACCAACTTAGGTAGTTTCTCTTCACCTCAAGTTTGATTTCATTTGGTAGCAACTATATCTTCTTCATCACCTGCGACAGGTCTGGTACAGGCACGACTATCCGACTGGATGATGTCTCCTCCAATTTGGCCTGAAATACCGTGGTCATCTCCTCTAGTATCTCCTTCATCTCCTGACTAGTCATAAGTGTCCCCATATTCACAGTTACACAGGAACGAGATTAAACGCAACTTAAACACGGGTTGTGTGCCTACATGCGATCACGACGGTCTCCATGTATGTATACAACTCCAAGTTCATACGGCAGAAGAGGTGCACGATGGATAGAACTCGTCTATGCCAACGTATGACGAGCAGCGTTCCCTGCCTCCCGACGGGTTTGACGACACCCGTAGGTGACGTCGACTACACCCGAGGGTGGGGTGGGGAAGGGTCTTCCACTCACAAAGGGAGGCGAGGGGGGAAGGGGGGAGGGCTTCCACTCACAGAGGGAGGCAGGGGGAGGGGACCGTCCACTCACAGAGGGAGGCAGGGAAGCGGGAAGGAGAAGGAAAAAAAATTTGTGGAGAAATGATTCAGAGATTTGGCTCTAATACCAAGTAGAAAGACTCCATTAATTTATTTCTCAAAGAGGGGATCCATATATATATAGGAGGAGGCTAGCCTCCTCCTTACTTTCTATCAAATGTGGGACTAAATAAGTCCCCATAACTCAACAATTCTTTTCCAGGTGAAAATGATATGTCTGCATGACATGACAGAAATGTTGGCGACATCTATAATATGCTTTATTATGATGTAAAAGTTTACTTTTTTAGTTATGTCAACATTCCAAAATAAAAAGGTACAAATTAGTTGAACCTAAACATGTAAATAAACCATAAAACAAAATAAAATGATAAATGACTCTGAATCATCATTTAAAATAACAGAAAATATAATCATAAGCTCATTCTTTTCTTTGCAAAAGCAATCTACAAAATAGAGTGGTTACTCATGAGACAATAAAGAAATAAGAATGGTACAAAGTCAAAGTTCAGATGAAATGTGCATCTAATTGACAAGAAATGTAAGTTTTTCCCAACTTTCTTTTACATCAGTTTTTGCAGAAAGATTTCGATTTGATTTGGATATCCATATTTGGCGATATGCGTCATAGTAGCATAATGATCCGGATAAAAAATGTAGCACCAACCTGAATGTTCATAGCATAATGCGGTAGGGTTTAGGTGTACCCAGTAACTACGTGTGTGCCTATATATTAATCATGTTAACTGGAACCTTTTTCTCTCAGCAACATAAAAATGAAGTCATGTATTAAAGATCAGCATAGTTTCCTATAACAATGTGCATATTTAAGTTTTGTACAAAGATTAGCATAGTTTCCTATCACAATGTGCAAGCAACCTACTTGATCAGTGTTGATTGAGTTAACCAACCCATAGGTTTTATGCCAAAGGATGAGACCATAAAGTTTGCAAGTTGCAAAGGCCCATTTAGAGACTAAACAAAGCTTCCATAAGTTGGAACACCCAATTTCATGAAAATAATCAAAGAGTTCATTTTCAAAGTGTTTAGTGGAAGCAATATATCAATATTAGTACTTTATGTTGATGGCGTTTGGAATAGTGGAGGAATGTTACTGTAAGCTTCATTTACAGGCATTTGTATTTTATACTACTATTGTACTACTATCTTGTAATATATCAATATTCTCTCCTTAATCATTCTTTTCTATTATAGTTTCCACTCTTCATATTCTCTCCTTATTCTCTTGGATCTAGAGCTCCCATTGGAGTGCCAAAGAAGGGAGTTCTAAGGGTGAAGGAGCTTGGAGGAGCTAGGCCAAAGAACTAGGCCTTTGAGTCATTCATTACACCCAAGGAAGTGTCATGCAAGACCATTTAGGTCTAATAACCAACCGTAGTCACTCCTAATAACTTTTAACGTAATTTTGTTGTTATTTTGATACATTCTTTATATATACATTGTGGTTTTGGTTGGGAAATTAAGTGTATGTTCTTTTTTTTTTTTCAGTACTCGATCATATTTGGGATAAATGACACTATGCCATGTAAACACACACAAACTCACTTAGATCCATCTCATTTCTATTACCTTTACTTTGGTATACAACCCTGACATGCTCTATTGTTATGCTCTTGGCATATGATTTCGGCATTCTCTTGTTTATGTGGAAATGTGAAAGGAATGGAGTGAAATCGAATCGGAACGAGGAAAACAAGGTGTTGTTTGCACACGATACATAACGGCTAGCTGGTCGTATTTCCAATCAGATATCCGACCAGCCAATCGAGCAGTTCACCAAACTTGCTCTCGACAACATCGCATCATGTTAGTTATCTCGTGTCGTTGTTGCCGTTTCTAGGACCAGCACCGTCGCTCACCTGCACAGGTACCTACGTAGTATAATGTCGGTCGTGTAGCATAGGAAAAAGAACATAATATGGGAGGACAACAATTTTTCCATTGTATAAGAGTACGAATCAATCAACGAATTTCGACAAAATAGAATATCTATGTGACCAAATTCTCCTGTGAAAAAAACACTCTATGTTCTTCATTCTCAATAGGAAAGCATCACTTAACTCAACTTAGACGGACCACGAAAAGTAACGTAAACAAGAATGAAGAAATAGAATAAATGTGAAAGAAAATACGAAATGAAAGGAGAGCTCTTCAAAAACATGAACCTGGAATTTTAGATCGAGATTGGCTAATTGACTCAACCGACAACACCTATTTATGAGAACAATCTCACAATCTTGGCCGTAGAATAGATAGCCCCTTTTTTTTCCACCAGGTTATGACACTACATAGCGAGTAGCACTTCTAGCCGGACAGCTGTGTGATAACACTCCAAAGAAAGCGGCACTTTTATGCAACATGATATGGTCTCAACGTCCTTACAAGGTATGATGAGTTTCAACAAACCTATAAGAAGTACGCTATGCTCATCATGTTATATTTGTTCTCCGGTCGATTCACTCCGCTCACCTTCTTTGGCATCATAAGTAAGACAAATAACTTTCTATTAAAAAAACATCTAGTTCCATTAGAAGTGAGATAGACATTGTGAGAAGGAGAACAAAGTGAGGTAACCGTTAGGGAGCTAATAGAAGGAAGGTGCTGTGAGCGCCAATGAGCTAAAGCAAGAGGACCCAGTAGGAGGTTTAGGGTGTTTGTGGTTTGGGTGGTGGTTTATGTGTGGGGTGTTAAGAGTCGTGAAGGGGTAAGGTATTCTGGCTATTAAACCCAACGTTTTACTAATATCTTGATATACACGTCCACGTATGTACGACATAGATACATAGCTCATCAAGTAGGTTCTTGTTTGATCACATAACTCGGAATACTAAAATGATCTGGATATTATGGCAGACTGTAGTAGGAACATGTAGAATCATAGTTACGGGCAGTAGGAATTGGACAAGAGGGCAGTTGTTTATCTCTCTTGCCAAGGTTTCAATGCATGTTTCACTTGTAGTTTCTTTTGTATATATAGTAGCTTAACACAATGTTATTGACATGTATGTCTTAAATAATCGACATGAAAATGAGACAGAATCACATAACATGACCAATCCAAAACAAAGAATGATAAGAGAGAGTGCTCTAAAAGACACAGCCATAGCCATGGTAACTAATCAAGATAATTGTATTGTGATTGTATTCTATGATGCATGCGCAGGAATTGAGGGGAACGAGTTACATAGCGGCCTCCCTTGATTGCTTGCTATAGTCTATTACAGATGGACCATCTAAAGCTCCATACGGGGTTGCTGGCGGCACATGGATGCAAATGGAGTTGTTCCGACAGAGCTCTGACCCGCAAAACCTGAGTCAGTCCAGATTTGGAGGCAAACTTAGTGGAGGCGGAGGCAATGACATATCTGATTCCACCTCCGACTCTTAACTCTACCTCCAACTCCGCCAATGCATACCCCTTCGACAATATATATATATATATATATATATATATATATTAGTTAATGTTGTTGTGAACAACCTCCTTTGCATTTTTTATGAGTTGAACTAAAGCATATTATAGCACAAAACGGAACACGACATAGCATGACAATCGAGCTCAACATAGCACTCACTACTGCATAGGCATAGAGTGCATAATGGTTGTTACTTTCCCTTATCTTGTTATTGCTTAGCATAGTTCTTGTATTGACTCGTATTGATGTCATGTCATATTATTCATGCATTCGTAGTTTACAGTGCTTATATTATATCCTATTTAACACCGCTGTCCTTTATGCTTTTTTATATATATTTCTACTTTGCTTAGTGTAATTTTCCTTATACCTTTTTATATTCTGTATAGTGTAACTTTACTTTCTGTCTTTATACAGATTCATTCTGCTTCTATGTACAGTACCATTATGCTGGAAGCTTCCCTTCAAAACTGATGTATGGATATATCAACAAGTTGATAAGCAATACATTATATTAGAGGTATTTTTATAGCTACAAGGACTAGAGAGACTTTAGCTCCACATGTGCTCATGTCGATAGGCCATTTCTGGCAGAGGTGGTCATAGTAATCCCGGATAAGTAGACATTGATCTTCTAGTCTATGGAAGTCCTCTATGCAGTACGTTAGTAAGGATTCTATATAGTAAAGGAAAGAACCACGATAATAATGAAAGAGGCTAGCAGATATGCAGAGTACAGACTTACAGGGGATTCGCTTTCTAAGGAACAAATCCGATTTCTTCAAATTACAGATGCATACTTACTGACATCTCCCGTTGAAACATAGTGAATAGCAGCCTTGATGGTGCGAAATATAAATCTATGGACTGGATCTGTGAAATACTGCAACAATATATTCTGTCAGTACAAATCCTATTTAAGTCGAAAAAACCATAATGAATCCCAAAGAAGAAAAAAAAATTTACTAATAAAAGCTATAAGTATGATGGACTTATTAACTCTCTTGAGAAGTCTTCATTAACATAAACGCAGCAAACAAATGACAACAACTTAAGAAGATCCTGTAGAAGATGATATCAATCAATCTGCTAAGCTTTCAATAATAGGAGAACACAAGGGATGATGAAGAATTCTGGGAGAGTTTAATATTGGCATGACAGGTCAAAAAAGTAGAGAAATAATTGCAAACGTGTCATAGGTCCATAGTAGGAAATCAAAATCTTACCAACTAGTACTAGGTTTCCGAGATCTGTTGATTCTAATTTAAAAACTTCTAAGCGAATTTTATGTACATGTTGAATGAATTAGCATTGTTAGAGTTATTTTATTTTGTTCTTTATCATATGAGGGTATAATAGTAATTATGGGTGTATTGCATATCAATATAAATAGACATGAGATGCAACCTAGGATTTGAGGTCCTTGTAATATCCTTTCTCATATTCTCTCTTCTCCTACTTTTTTCCTTTTCTCTTCTCCATCTTCAAACTTTACTTTGTATCAGAGAATATATTTGAAAGTACTTGTTTGGGAACTCTACTATTATCCCTTCAAGACCTTATTATACCTGGGAAATACAACTAGGATTCAGAAACTGGGTCGAACTGCTTGACCTCTCCTCTGTAGCCGTTTATTTCACTGATCATCCACCGCAACTCTCCTTTTCCTTGATTTGGCCTTAAACCTATGGAAGAAAGTCTCTTAACTGTACCCATATCCTTGTCAGTATTCATGCAATATATGTGACAAAATGGTAGCTACTGGAAATGTCATTTTTCCTTATCCACATCGTGTCATTATCCGTATCCAAGTATGTATTCGTGCAATATGAGTGTGCATTCTCTCTTTTTATCTGATGCCTTGTGAAGATGGTTAAAAAAGAGAGGACTTGCCATCAAACACAAGCAAACATCCAGAGAAGATGTCAGAAATGGCGCTTAAGGTACCCGTGCTAGCAGCCAGGCCAGGTTCGCATCTGAAGATGATACAATCAACAGAGGTTCCAGAAGAAGAATAGCTAACTCTAAATTTCCAAAGCTCCCTCTCCAAAATTGAGGCTGCAGAGAAGCTTTCGGGCTGTATCATCGATTTTCAAATATAACATACGCCGGTGAGATCAGCATATCTTGGAGAATTGAGAAATATTTTGGGCAGATTTCATTTGAAATGAACTTCGTTATTTGTTCTGCCTATATGGAAGGTTGACTCGTCGAGATTCAGACTATTGTTCTTCTTCTCTACATGCCTTCGTGAAATGACCACATGAAGCCATCAAATATACACAACAATGCCCAGTTGGTCCTTTCTAGTCCTCACTAGTTCAAATATACAACACAATGAACAGATAAAGTATACAGAAAAGGAACCAGAATTAAAATTATATATATATATATATATCATGCTGACAAGATCACCAAACAACTTATCTTCTGACATTGATGGCTGGTTGGACTGCTGCAGTATGACAAACTAGGCACATGACATTCATGATTCATTCTTTGAGATAGACAGTTCACTTGGGCTTCCATGTCGATATGAATGTCAACATTGGTCTGGTTGTTGTCCATATCCATAGGCCATCATCTGGCCAGCATACATGGCTTGTTGAGGCATCATTCTGCAAACTATCCCAATTTGGTGGAACAATTCCTAATCAGCATGGAAATCTCACCAAACTGCAGTACCTTGACATTTGCTCTCTGTCAACTTACAACATCCCTTGGGTAACTGGTAACATTCATTGGCTTCCTCGCCTTTCCTCTTTGCAGTATCTCGACATGTCTGGCATAAATCTCACCAACATAGATATCTTTAACCTGATCAAAAGATCCCCATCTCTCCTCAAGTTGTGACCATCCAGTCTTTCCTAGATCTCTTACTCAGGTTAATCTCTCATCTCTATCCGCCGTTGATCTAAAGAGGGAACTACATGGCGAAATCATTCCGAGTTGGTTTTTCGATATAACTAGCCTTGTCTATGTAGACTTGAGTTCAAATATGTTTCATGGCCCATTATCTTCTGTTTTCAGAAATATGTCCTCTCCAGGTGCTAAAGCTCGACCGTAACAGATTTAGTGGTACCATACCATTCTCTATTAGTAATCTCTGTTACTTGCAGACACTAGATCTTTCATATAATGTGTTAGCTGGGGACGTTTGTGAGTTAATGGAAGGTTTGTCGATTTCTCGTCACCTAAAAGAAGATAAACCATTTTGCGGCCCATTGAAAAATCTTTATCTTCAGCATAATAGACTGGCAGGGCCTGTTCCTCAACATCTTGGACAGCTTTCGGAACTCCTCGTTTTGGACCTTAGCTACAACATTTTCAGAGGTACTCTATCAGAAGCACATTTTGCGAATATGATGAAGTTAGAAGCATTGTTTCTGTCCTCGAATCCCTTGGTTATTGACATCAGCTCCAACTGGGTACCGCGTTTTCAACTAAAAAACATTCATGTCGACTCTTCTGTTTTGGGACCTCTATTTCCTGCATGGCTTAAGCATCAAAGGACTTTTTCGACCATAGACTTGTCTAATGGAAGCATATCAGATACACTGCCTAACTAGTTTTGGGGATTATCTTCACGAGTTAAGTACATAATTCTTTCTCACAACCAGATAAGTAGCACCATTCCCAAATTCATTACACTTCGTAATATCTCGATCATTGATTTGAGTTGTAACTGTTAATGCTTTCCAAAGACTTTCACAAATTTCAATGAGGAGAACAACTCACTATGGTTGCACAACTTACAAGAGATCAAATGTGCAAGTCCCAAGCTTAGATGAACCTTCATGTTCATTGATGAACATTCATGTTCATTCTTGTGCACTATAAATAGGTGGCTTCCTATTCATTTGGTAACACACAAAAATTATCAACTACAAGCAATATTCTCTTCAAATGTTAGGCAAAAAATTGAAAGTACAATTTTCAGAGTTCCTTCTTGAATCGAGAAGTGTTGTGAGTTGTGAGTTATGAGTGTTTGTAAACACTGTACTTTTTTCCCTTATAGTGAAAGTCTTGCAGCAGCCCGTGGAAGTAGGCAGTGTTGGGTGAACCACATAAATATTGTGTCTTTTATTTTTGCTCTATTTGTTAATCTGGTTGCAGGTATTCCCTAACAACTGGTATCAGAGCCCAGGAATCGGCATATTCTGCGGCAGCCAGATTTGAGTAGAAGCAATGGCGCTGACAGACGAAGGGAAGATGAAACTTGAGAAGTTTGATGGTTCAGATTTCGGCTTCTGGAAGATGCAAATAGAGGACTATCTCTATCAGAAAAATTTATATCTACCTCTCGAAGAAACGAAACCAGAATCCATGAAGGATGAGGAGTGGAAGCTCATGGATCAACAAGCCCTTGGAGTTATCCGATTGACGTTATCCTGCAATGTCACTTTTAACATTGCAAAAGAGAAGACCACAGCTGGTCTTATGAAAGCTCTCTCGAATATGTACGAAAAACCTTCGGCCTCAAATAAAGTGCATCTCATGAGGCGATTATTCAACTTGAGAATGACTGAAGGATCATTTGTGGCTCAACATCTCAACGAAATTAGCACTATCACAACCCAGTTAAGTTCGGTTGAAATTGAGTTCGATGACGAGGTACAAGCATTGATACTTTTGTCCTCCCTGCCAGAAAGTTGGAATGCTACGGTCACGGCTGTCAGTAGCTCGTCGGGGAGCAGTAAGTTGAAATTCAACAATGTTCGAGATCTTGTTCTGAATGAAGAAATTCGACGAAGAGAGTCGGACGATACTTCGACACCCTCTGCTTTGTCAACGGAGTCAAGAGGAAGGAAAAATGATCGAGGAAGATCGAACAACCGAGAAAAATCCAAGAATGAAATATCCAAGTCAAGAAATTCCAACAATTCCTAGAAGACTGTTGAGTGTTGGAACTGCGGGAAGATTGGGCACTACAAGAATCAGTGCAGGAGTACACCAAAGAATCAGGAGATGAAGACCGAAGCCAATGTCGCATCGACATCGAAAGATAATGATGCGCTGATATGCTCTTTGGAGAGTAAGAAGGAGTCTTGGGTTTGATTCTAGAGCAACTTTTCACGCTACTTCGCAGAAATATCTCTTTGAGAAGTATATCTGGAAATCTCGGTAAGGTATATCTTGGCGATGATCAACCTTGTGATATTGTCGGTAAATACATGGTGAAGATTAAGCTAAACGGGTATGTATGGGAGATGAAGGATGTCAAACATATTCCCGACCTAAGAAAGAATTTAATCTCAGTGGGACAATTGGCAAGCGAAGGATGTACCACGGTGTTCCATGGCAATGATTGAAAAATCACGAAGGGAGCAATGACAATTGCACGAGGTAAGAAAAGCGGTACTCTTTACTTAACTGAATAGGTTGTTGTTCGATTTCTGTTGCAGCTAGCAGCCCAAATGCGAACTTATGCACCAGAGACTTGGTCATATGAGTGAGAAAGGAATGAAGGTAATGCATTCTAAAGGAAAGCTACCAGATCTTCAGTCGATTGACAATGACATGTGCGAGGACTGTATTCTTGAAAAGCGAAAGAGAATCAGCTTTCAGAAAGGTGGCAGAATCCCGAAGAACGAAATGCCGGTGCTTGTTCACATTCTGATGTTTCCAACGACTATCTCATCGATTGGTGGGAAACATTATTTCGTGACTTTCATCAATGACCACTCTCAAAAGGTATGGGCTTATTTTTTGAAACATAAATATTAAGTGTTCGATACTAGATGGAAAGCCTTGGTAGAAAATAAGACAGGTTTAAGGATCAAAAGGCTCAGAACTGATAATGGGGTGAATAAGGCAACCACACTCAAGAAGTTCTGCTATGAGCATGGGATCTTAATAGAGGGAAAACTGTGCCTGACACCCTCAACAAAATGGTGTGGCTGAACGTATGAATCGAACCTTGACTGAAAGAGCCAGAAGTATGCGTATGCAGTCAGGCCTACCAAAGCATTTCTGGGCAGAAGCAGTCAACACAGCAGCCTACTTGATCAACTGAGGTCCATCAGTTCCATTGGAACATAAAATTCCAGAAGAGGTATGGAGTGGCAAATTTGTTAAATTATCGCATCTTAAATTATTTGGTTGTGTTGCATATGTACATATCAGTGATCAAGGCAGGAACAAGATCCCAAGTCAAATATATGTACTTTTGTTGGCTATGGTGATGACGATTTTGGTTTTAATATATGGGATGATAAGAGCAAGAAGATAATCCACAGTAGAGACGTATTCTTCAATGAAACGATCATGTACAAACACCGACATTCGACAAATGTCGTTGATCCAATTGAGTTTGAGCCAGTCTTTGCAGAAGTGGATGATGCCCCAATCAGTCCTACGACAAGCCAGACAGTTGCAAATCTCGAGCCAGAGCAACATATTGAGCAGGAAGAGCATCAACCTCGTTCTCCAACTCCAGTGTTGAGAAGGTCTTCTCAACCTCATGTGCCGAACATGAGATACTTAAATTATTTCTTGCTGACTGGTGAAGGTGAACCCGGGTGCTATGACGAGGCCTGTCAGACTGGAGATGCCAGTAAGTGGAAGCTTGCTATGAAAGACGAGATGAAGTCTTTGATCTCCAACAATACTTGGGAACTTAGTTGTGTTGCCCAAAGGAAAGAAGGTCCTTCATAACAAATGGGTTTATCGGGTGAAAGAAGAACATAATGGATCCAAGATATACAAAGCTCGATTAGTTGTCAAAGGCTTCCAGCAGAAGGAAGGAGTCGACTACACATATATTTTTTCTCCGGTTGTGAAACTTAATACTATCAGGACTGTATTAAGTATTATTGCTATTGAAAATCTATATTTTGAACAGTTGAACGTGAAGACTGCATTTCTTCACGGAGACTTAGATGAAGAAATTTATATGCATCAGCCAGAGGATTTCACAGAAAAGGAAAAAAAGGTAACTTGGTGTGCAGACTTAGGAAGAGCTTGTATGGTTTGAAACAGGCTTCGCGACAATGGTACAAGAAATTTGATGGCTTCATACACAAGGAAGGTTTCCAGAAGTGCAATGTTGATCATTGTTGCTATGTCAAGCGGTATGATTCGAGTTATATCATTTTGCTACTTTATGTTGATATGTTAGTAGCCGGTTCAGATATGAATGAGATCAAAAGCTTGAAACATCGATTGTCAAAGGAGTTTGACATGAAAGATTTGGGTCCAGCTAAGAAGATTCTTGGGATGCAAATCAATCGAGATAAGCAAAAGGGGATTTTGCAATTATCTTAGTCAGCGTGCATCAGTCATATCTTAGAAAGATTCAACATGAGCAACACTAAATCCGTCAGCACACCATTGGCTAGTCACTTTCGGCTATCCAAGGATCAGTCAGCTCAGACGGAGGAAGAGAGAGATCTAATGGCAAAGGTTCATTATGCCTCAGCCATTGGAAGTTTGATGTATGCTATGATCTGTATGAGACCAGATATTGCCCAAGCAGTAGGAGTCGTTAGCAGATTCATGTCAAATCCGAGAAAGGTCCAATGGGAAGCTGTAAAGTGGATCTTGAGGTATCTACAAGGCACTACGAACAAGTGCTTAAACTTTGGTAGAGAACTAAAGGTGCATGGGTACGTAGATGCTGATTTTGCAGGTGAAATCGATAAACGAAGGAGCACTATTGGTTATGTGTTTACAGTAGGCTCTACAGTAGTTAGCTGGATGTCGCAGTTGCAAAAGATTATTTCTTTATCAACTACGGAAGCGGAGTATGTTGCAGTTATAGAAGCCAATAAGGAGATGATTTGGCTTCAAGGATTGTTAGCTGAATTGGGATTCGAATGTGAGAAGAATGTATTGCACAAGACAGCCAAAGTGCAATACATCTTGCAAAGAACTCTTCATTTCATTCCAGGACCAAGCATATTGGACTTCGCTATCACTTCATCAGATCTCTGTTAGAAGATGGGGTTTTAACACTTGAGAAGATTCAGGGAAGTAAGAATCCAGCGGATATGCTAACCATGGTGGTGACTATCGATAAATTGAAGTTGTGCTCATCTTCAATTGGTCTCCAAGGATAGTAGGATCGGGATTGGATGCTGCATTGATCAGGATGTGAAGACCGATTGATATCAGTCTTCAAGTGGGAGATTGTTAATGCTTTCCAAAAACTTTCACAAATTTCAATGAGGAAAACAACTCACTATGGTTGCACAACTTACAAGGGGTCAAAAGTGCAACTCCCAAGCTTAGATGAACCTTCATGTTTATTGATGAACCTTCATGTTCATTCTTGTGCACTATAAATAGGTGGCTTCCTATTTATTTAGTAACACACAAAAATTATCAACTACAAGCAATATTCTTTTCAAGTGTTAGGCAAAAAATTGAAAGTACAATTTTTAGAGTTTCTTCTTGAATCGAGAAGTGTTGTGAGTGTTTGTAAACACTGTAATATTTTTCCTTATAGTGAAAGTCCTGCAGCAGCCCATGGAAGTAGCCAGTGTTGGGTGAACCACGTAAATATTGTGTCTTTAATTTTTGCTCTATTTGTTAATCTGGTTGCAGGTATTCCCTAACAGTAACAAGTTTCAAGGTCCGTTGCCTCACATTGGTGATGGCGTAAATCACTTGCAAGTTTCAGGTAATTCTTTTTCCGGATGTCTTCTACCACTACTCAACAAGACTAACCAAGTTTTGGATAGCATACTACTTTCAGAAAATCTTATTAGTGGTAGCATTCCCCCTTCCATATGCCTGATGAGTGGGTTGCGTATTCTTGATATATCAAACAATCTCTCATCAGGGGAGATCCCTCGGTGTCCCGAGTTCTTGAACAAGGTGTGCTACAATCAACTTAGCAAACAACCACCTTTATGGTGATATTCCACATTGGTTTGGCTCTTCTACAGGACCTGAAATTTTTGCACTTGAATAAGAGTAGTTTTCAAGGGGAAATACCAAATTTAGGGAACTCGACAAAGTTATACATTCTTGATCTTGGGGAGAACAGATTCACGGGGACTAAACCCACATGGATAGGGAGAAGTACACCATCACTAGAGATACTTAGCCTGCGGTCGAACCTACTCTACGGAGGCATTCCACATCAGCTATCGGTTCTTAGTAAGCTTCAAGTCTTAGATCTTGCTAACAACAATCTTTCAGGCACACTACCACATTGGCTTGGTAGTTTGGGTTTTACGATGTTACCAAATTCACCAAGTTTCTACCTTCTGGGCAAAGAGTTCTTGTTTGTTTTAGACTACAAAGTTATATGGAATGCAGAACTATGGGCCACACTATCGGTGTCAATGAAAGGGAGAGAGTTGGTTTATAGCACATATTTGTTTCTGGTAGTCAGCATAGACCTCTCAGGAAATTTGTTTACAGGGGAGATCGATCCCTAAAGAAATGATGAATCTATATGGGCTTCAAAGCATGAACTTATCTAGGAATCAATTGACAGGAAGGATCCCTGATAATATTTGTCGTCTCCAGCAGCTCGAATCTCTAGATCTCTCGAGAAATCAGCTTTCGGAAGGGATTCCATCGGGCATTTCCTTGTCGCAGTATTTCAGTTACTTGAACCTGTCATATAACAATTTATCAGGGATGATCCCATCAGGAAATCAACTTCAAATTCTATTGGATCCATCAATTTATGGCGGGAACGACAATCTTTGTGGCAGCATGTTACCAAAGAAATGTGGAAAGAATGAATTATATCAAGTTACAGAACTGGTAATCCCCATATGGGAGACAGATGAAATGTGGGGATACTATGGTCTAATTGCAGGTTTTAGCATAGGATTTTGGAGTTCGGTGGGACCTTTACTACTCAAAACTTCTTGGAGGAGTTCCTATTTTGAGTTTGTTGACCGCATCACAAGTTGGTGGATGTAATGCTTTTGAAAATTTGGGTAAGTAGTTTTTCTTACACATGACCTCGGCTTCGTCTACATGATAGTTTCTTGATGACATCAATTCCACTACCAAGTCACTAATATGTTCTAGGTTGTGGGAAGTTGCAGATAAAACTGAAAGAAAGGTATCAAGAAATGACTGTTAAAAAAAAAAAAAAAAATCTAGGATGGCATTCTTTGTGTACTTGGAAATTATTTACTACTATGACCATAGTATTAACCTTGTATGACCATAGTATTATCCTTGACGATACAATAGAAAGATTATAGTATTAATCTTGACGATACAAAAGAAAGATAATATCTATTGGTCAAGTTATCTAACTCTTCTATGACTCATTGGATCGACACTACGTGGCATAGATTATAACTAATCAACGATATGGTTAATTACTTTTATATCAAAGTGATCTCATCAGCTCATGCAAATGTCTGATATCCAATCCTATCCACACAGATGATCTGAATCAAGAGTAACGTTAGAACCCACAATTAAACACTTGTTTTTCCTAAACTTACTCCTTTATAGCACGAACGATTCTGTCGAAGTAAGAAATCCGAAAAATTCTGACGAAATTCCGGCAAGGGTTTAGCCTCCTTATGGATAGATGTGTTGGAGTCAAATCTATATCCAATGAATCACATTAATTATCTAATATGCAAAGATTATTGCAGAATTAATTCATAATTAAATTCAGAATTAGTAGGAGATTAATTAGGTCTTCCAATCCTCGGTGAGTTTTGCATGCTAATGCAATAATAAAGTTCTTCCTTCTGTCTTGGATGACGAGCCCTAAGAGAAAAATATGAATTTTCTCTTAGATTTTATGTGGACAAGTACTCTGAATCTTTCGTCTTGTGCTTCTACTATTGCCTCCACCCTCAGCACATATATAGTTGAAAACCCCATATTTTAGGTGATAGAAAATCCTAAAATAGGAAACCTTATTAACTAAAATAAGAAACCCTAATTTAGGCAATAAAAAATCCTAAAATAGTACAACATTAATTATGGACGTCCAAATCTAATGAAATCAAATATTTGATGAAGATTCGGGAGCCCACAATATAGTTATCAGTCAACAAACCGACTCTGACCGAATTTGGTTGGTCAATCGCCCATAAGTTCAGTTTAAAATAAGCTAAGTTCTGATTGAATTCAGACCGAACTAGGTTCGTTCTTAACATAACTCATCTAGACTGAATCTCCAACATTCTCTCCCTCCAGTCTGATGAGAGATGTTGACCCCATGGCTCCCAACTGGACTCCATATTTTTCGTCCCGCGACAGAGTTCCTGCTTCCCTTTGTCATTGATCTCCAATCCCCCTGAGTTGTTGCACATATTCTTTCGTCTCCAGCTCCTCGACCACCACGTCGACACTAGATACTATACGTAGCACCTCCTGTACAACCGGGATCCTGCCGGCATCAATAACTCAGCCAAGACCAAAGTTCCTCACGATCAGCCTTACTGTAAGTCTTGGGTGCATGTCCCTGACTTCCATCTTCCATTGGAACATGCTTTCATTCCGACGAGCTTCTCCACCTTTGTCTGGCCCAACCAAGCGGACGGTACGATTTCCTCGAGATTCAGTCTCCTAAACCTACCCACCTCCGTGTCCGACACCGAAGTTCTCCAGTAGACATGCATCCTCGAGCAGCTCATCATGCAATGTGCACGTCGTCGATGACTCACAACTCCCCCGAAACTGTGCAAATAAAGATACATCTGCTTCAGATTAAGTTTACTACACAATTTGATCTCCTCTCCGGCTTCTAACTGCTGAAACTAATGTCGCTCCATGTGTCACGTCCGTCCCAAAATACCGAGGGACTAGCCACGTGGCAATGGCCAGCAGCACAACTCCAATGGACAAATCCAATTTAATGGACCCGTTATAGTGCACTTAAGTTGTAATATAAATAAGTCTACACCATCTATCACAGAATAATTCTAATCCCGTCCACAAAAAGAAACATAACTAAATATGATAGACTAATCAAGATAATAGATAAAGAAAATAGTCCATCATTAAGTCAACATTTGTAGTGTCTCGGGAAACAACTCGATAAAATAAGTCAATACATAAGTCCATGAGTCAAGATATGAAATAACTGGAAGCATAAATAACTGAGTATGTAATAGAATACTCAGGAGAAATCCTCTGGAACAACCTCGTCTTCTGGTGCTAGTACTGCTCCAGCGTCAGTTCTTGTCCCGTATATCTCGGGGTATTCCTCTTCTGCTGTACCTGGGACATAATCCGAATCCAGGTCCTCAGGGGACATAGCAAGGTACAAGAATAACTCAAGCCAAATGAAATGCAGTATAAAAATAGAACCTCAGGACAAGCTATATAACCAGCTAAGTGAAATGCAAATGAGATCATCACTAGTACTCAGGCTGAAACCACTACAAGCTCTACAAGCTCTGTGTCAGGGAGCCGGTAGCAGTAATATCAAGTAATGGGCCAAGCTCTGGAACAGAGACTAAAGCACCTCAATAATAAAGTATATATTTATATAATCAGCCTGTAGCCTGTGTGTCTCTCTCCACGCAATGTAATCACACGTCTCATGTCCACGATGTCTCATGTCCATAACACGCAAGATTATGACCTCTAGCTATTACAACGAGTCATAATAATATCTATATATATGCAAGTCTTATGTCACAAATCCTATAAGCCTATACAGAATCACCGTGAATAACTCAGGAAAGATTTTGTCTCATGAATAGTGTCAAATGTCCTATGGTATGAAGTACTTGGTAAAGCAAGCACGAAAATATATAGGATCGTGGTATCGACTCTCTAAGTAACGTTACACGACTCCGTGTACGGCATCGACACCCGAATCTTGTTCGGACGTTAAGCAACGTCTCACGGTCCTAGGTTGAACAGGTACAACACAAAAGTATATACAAAACTCAAGCAAATAATATCACAAGATCTACTGCAAGTTGGCAAGGTACACTTGCCTGTGTTCTGAGCTCCGTCAGTTGCTCCAATATAAGTGGAATCTTCAAGTACACCTCTGGATGCTGAAACAAAAATTATTATCGCTTTCAGAATACATGAAATAGCTAAGATTGACTACCCATAAGTCCAATTTGGATACAGGGGCAGAATTGACAGTTTTTGGTCAAAGTGGGGTCTACATGTGGCCCACTTCACACCGAAAAATGTGCCAAAGACAAAGTTCTCCAAATTCGTCAAACTTAGTGTCTACGAGTCCAGAACGATGATACGAAACCAACGGACCATCCAGAACTGGATTTCGATAAGCCGGTTAGGAAATCGCCTATCAAGTGGAACCGTGGGGCCCACGAAATGGCGTTTCGTCAACGTTCTCAGAATCTAACCAAACTTCGGTCACAGGACCAGCGTAACGCTATAAATCCGATGGCACAATTTTCGTTGCGAAACAACAAGCACACACGAAATTATGACGAGTGTCAGAACAGGCCGATACGGAATTTTTTGACGGATACGCGTTGATTTCGGTGTGCACGCACATTCAAATCAACTTTCGTAAAATCTAACACCTCTGCATTGACGATACGCATCTTTCGGTACAATTTGCACATGACGAAGTCGCCTCGTTTAGCGGGTCGCACCCCGTTTCAAAAAAAATTGGGTTTAAAAAATTAAGTTTTTGGTCAAATTCAACAGCAAATAAAATACTTCATACATCGAATTAAAATAAACTAATTAAAGAGATTAAAACTTGTTATGTTGTCTAAATTACTGTTTAAGTAGAATTTAAAAATATTAAGTAGATTGGAAGAAAATCAGTCATGAACATGGGTGATTGAAACAGTTTCTAAACTACAAACTGGGTCATTTTTTTCTGTTTTGCGTCGCGAATTACGACTGACACAGGACACGATACACCAAACTAATTATACAGGGTTCAAGAGGATCATGTGATCTTTGCATAGGATTCGACGAGTCGCTATTTGGATTACTGTGCAGAGAGATACAAGGGCTAGAAGTAGTATACCTCGCTGTGCTGTTTGCTCAGGATTCTGGCGGCTGTGCGGAGGCGTCTTGCGGCGTGCGGCGGCGACTGTCCAGCAGTCGTCGGCGGCCGGGGTTGGTCGGGATGGTAGAGGAGATGGTGGTGGTGGTGGTGGTCGGCTAGGCTAGGGTTTAAATAGGGTGACAGGGAGGGAGTTACAAGGAGCTGAAGAGGAGGGGTCAGGGAGGTTTCGGGAAGGGGAAGAGATGGGGTCGGGGCTGTTACAGCGGGTTGGGGTGAGGTTGTGGGTTAACGGGTTGTAGGTTCGGCTATGGGTATGGGTTTGGGTTCGGATCCGGTTTCGGTTAGTTTGATTCGGGTTGGTTCGGTTTAGGTTAGTTTGGGTTGGTTTGAGTCGTTTTATTTAAAACAATAATTACATATATGCATATATGGCCATTAAAAATAGTTTTGGACCTTAATAAATTCCAGAAAAATTACACAATACTCTATTATTAATTATACACCCAAAAATATAATTTTTGCACTATTTTAATAATTAATTAAATACACATAATTATAAATCCATGAACGAACATTTATTATAATTAGCTAAAAATTACAGAAAAATCTTCCTTAATCTCAAAAATTCATAATTCCAATAATATTAAATTCTAAAAAAATCAGGGTGTTTACAATCTACCCGCCTTAAAAGAATTGTGTCCTCGCAATTAAGAATACGAAACGTAACTGGTCAAAAAAGGTTTGCTCCAGAAGAGATGATGCGGTTGTAAAACATGTTTGTTGAAGTACTGTAAACCCCCTCATTTATTTCTATAGATAGACTGGTTATGGGATAGAAAATTTTGGTTTATCATCAGGTATTTGAGGTTTAGAATATTTGAAATATCTGCTCCAGTGCTGTCACTAGGCTGTTCCTCAAATTCTCCGCCTGACGTTGTTGGACCTCTTGATGAACCTGTTGTTGTGCTTGCATCATTGCGTAGAATATTTGAAATATCTGCTGACCATCCATAGGTTGTCCTGGTGGAAAAAAGGGCATTGGTGGAGTAAACTGCGGCGGTTGTGGAATGTCGTCTCGTCGGAACTCGAGGCGTGCTGATCTGCTTGATTGCTTTGTTGAATGGATGGATCTCCTCCCAATGGTATCACTCCAACGTCGTAGGTGACCACGGCACCTTGTAGTGTACCTACGGGAGTCTCGTCATCGGCTCGTGGATTCATTACTCTGCATACAAAGTAAACTATGAGAGGCGCACAAAGGAATCAAGACAGGATGCAAGTCAAAAAATTATTTTGAAGTCGATATAAAGGTCAAGAACAGATCAACAAGTGGATGAGATCATATAATTTATCATATCCTAATCGCAGGCTTGCTCGGTTCCTTAGTTAAAACTGAAACAATATAATCGTAGACCTGCATGGGCCACCACAAAAACCATGTCACGCCCCAGTCCCAAAATACCGAGGGACTAGCCACGTAGCAATGGCCAGCAGCACAACTCCAATGGACAAATCCAATTTAATGGACCCGTTAAAGTGCACTTAAGCTGTAATATAAATAAGTCTACACCATCTATCACAGAATAATTCTAATCTCATCCACAAAAAGAAACATAACTAAATATGATAGACTAATCAAGATAATAGATAAAGGAAATAGTCCATCATTAAGTCAACATTTGTAGTGTCTCGGGGAACGACCCGATAAAATAAGTCAATACATAAGTCCATGAGTCAAGATATGGAATAACTTGAAGCATAAATAACTGAGTATGTAACAGAATACTCAGGAGAAGTCCTATGGCACAACCTCGTCTTCTGGTGCCAATACTGCTCCAGCGTCAGCTCCTGTCCCGTATATCTCGGGATATTCCACTTCTGCTATACCTGGAGACATAATCCGGATCCAGGTCCTCAGGGGACATAGCAAGGTACAAGAATAACTCAAGCCAAATAAAATGCAGTATAAAAATAGGTCCTCAGGACAAGCTATGTAACCAGCTAAGTTAAATACAAATGAGAGCATCACTAGTACTCAGGCTGAAACCACTACAATCTCTGTGTCAGGGAGCCGGTAGCAGTAATATCACGTAATAGGCCAAGCTCTGGAACAGAGACTAAAGCACCTCAATAATAAAGTATATATGTATATAATCAGCCTGTAGCCTGTGTGTCTCTCCCCACCCAATGTAATCAGACGTCTCATGTCCATAACACGCAAGATTATGACCTCTAGCTAGTACAACGAGTCATAATAATATCTATGTATATGCAAGTCTTATGTCACGAATCCTATAAGCCTATACAGAATCACCATGAATAACTCAGAAAAGATTTTGTCTCATGAATAGTGTCAAGTGTCCTATGGTATGAAGTACTTGGTAAAGCAAGCACGAAAATATATAGGATCGTGGTATTAACTCTCTAAGTAACATTACACGACTCCGCGTACGGCATCGACACCCGAATCTTGTTCGGACGTTAAGCAACGTCTCACGATCCTAGGTTGAACAGGTACAACACAAAAGTATATACAAAACTCAAGCAAATAATATCACAAGATCTACTGCAAGTTGGCAAGGTACACTTGCCTGTGTTCTAAGCTCCGTCAGTTGCTCCAATATAAGTGGAATCTCCAGGTACACCTCCGGATGCTGAAACAAACATTACCATCGCTCTCAGAATACATGAAATAGCTAAGATTGACTACCTATAAGTCCAATTTGAACACATGGACAGAATTGACAATTTCTGGTCAAAACGGGATCCACATGTGGCCCACTTCGCAACAAAAAATATGCCAAGACAAAGTTCTCCAAATTCGTCAAACTTAGTGTCTACGAGTCCAGAACGATGATACGAACCCAACGGAACGTCCAGAACTGGATTCCGATGAGCCGGTCATGGAATCGTCCGTCAAGTGGAACCGTGGGGCCTATGAAACGAAATTTTGTCAACATTCTCATAATCGAACCAAACTTAGGTCACAGAACCAGTGTAACGCTACGAATTCGATGGCACAACACAAAATTATGACGAATGTCAGAATAGGCCGATACGAGATTTTTCGACGGATACGCGTTGATTCCGGTGTGCACGCACATCCAAATCAACTTTCGCAAAATTCTACGCGTCTGCGTTGACAAAACGCGCCTTTCGGTGCAATTCGAACACGACGAAGTTGCCTCATTTAGCGGATTGCTTCCCGTTTCGTAAAATTTCAGGTTTAGAAAACCAAATTTTTGGTCAAATTCAACAGCAAATAAAATACTTCATACATCGAATTAAAATAAACTAATTAAAGAGATTAAAATTTGTTTATGCTGTCTAAATTACTGTTTAAGTAGAATTTAAAAATATTAAGTAGATTGGAAGAAAATCAGCCATGAACATGGGTGATTGGAACAGTTTCTGAACTACAAACTGGGTCATTTTTTTCTTGTTTTACGTCGCGAATTACGACCGACACAGGACACGATACACCGAACTAATTATACAGGGTTCAAGAGGGTCATGTGGTCTTCGCATAGTATTCGACGGGTCGCTATTTGGATTACTGTGCAGGAAGATACAAGGGCTAAAAGTAGTGTACCTCGATGTGTTGTTTGCTCAAGATTCTAGCGGCTGTGCGGAGGCGTCTTGCAGTGTGCGGCGGCAACTGTCCAGCGGTCGTCAGCGGCCGGGGTTGGTCGGGGTGGTAGAGGAGATGATGGTGGTGGTGATCGGCTAGGCTAGGGTTTAAATAGGGTGACAGGGAGGGAGTTACAAGGAGCTGAAGATGAGAGGTCGGAGAGGTTTCGAGAAGGGGAAGAGATGGGGTCGGGGCTGTTACAGCGGGTTGGGGGTGAGGTTGTAGGTTAACGGGTTGCAGGTTCGAGTATGGGTTTGGGTTCGGATCCGGTTTTGGTTAGTTTGGTTTGGGTTGGTTCGGTTTTGGTTCGTTTTGGTTGGTTTGGATTGGTTTACTTAAAACAATAATTATATATATGGCCATTAAAAATAGTTTTGGATCTCAATAAATTCCAGAAAAATTATACATTACTCTATTATTAATTATAAACCCAAAAATATAATTTCTGCACTATTTTAATAATTAATTAAATACACATAATTAAAAATCCATGAACGAACATTTATTATAATTAGCTAAAAATTACAGAAAAATCTCCATTAATCTCAAAAATTCATAATTCCAATAATATTAAATTCTAAAAAAATCAGGGTGTTTACACCATGAAGCTTTAGCAAACCACCAATTACCAAAATCAGATCCGTGGAACAATCCCAACCTAGAGACCGACCAGCTGCTATGGGACCGACAGGCTGACCCTCAATCTTTGTCTCATCACCATTCGCCGCTTTGTCTCGACGAACCGTATCTTCCGTATCTCTCAAAACATCTCAAAGACCCCTTAAGCAAGTTTCGGACGATCCATAAAAACCTGTCGAATATCCCTCGAGCCTCCATCCGATGTCCATGGCCTGGCTGTACAACTTAGTGAGTTGAACCTACACATACCACAACATATATCTCCTCGAGACAGTTGTTTGGAACCATTCGTAAGCTTCCAATCCTTGTTTCCAAATATGCTGCGATAGCCATCATCCGCCAGCTTCTCTACTAAAACCAAATTACAGCGCAAAATCGATATATGATGACCCCTCTTGAGAATGAGCTTCTAGCCAAGCTCTGTTGTCAAGTGTACGTCCTAGATGCCCATAACTGCATCCGTCCCTTTGTCATCCATCTTTACATGTCCAAAGCTACCGCCTCGGTACGATGTGAAGATCCTCCTCTACGGAGTGGCATGATATGACGACCCCGTATCCATGACCAAATTACCTTCATGACACATGCCACAAGGTTCCTCTGTATCGTTTGTTGCGATGATGAGATCTCCCATAGACGTAAAATTTACATGAACATTTTTGCCTTTGGCCTTATCATTTTTTAGCTTCATACAGTTCTTCTTAAAATGACCACATTTGCCACAGTGATAGCAACCCTCCATGTGGTCCACAATCGCAAAATCCCAATAACCCCCCATATCCTCGCTTGTGACTTGAGTCTTTTCTTCTAGTAAGAAGCAACTAGGGCGTACTGCTGTGACGATTTAATTTACGTACACCGGACCTCCTCGTTTAATAAACTGCTTTTGACTGCCTCCATTTTAACAACTCCATCAGACGCGGAGTTGCTCACCGATACCACCAACGTCTCTCAGCTTTTCGGCAAAGAACTCAAAAGCAGCAGGGTCTGAAGCTAATCGTCAATCACCATCTCCATCGCAGACAATTGATTGTTGATATCTTGAACCTCATTCAGATATTGTGCCACCAAGGCACCCTCAACTTCGAGTTAACGAGTTGGCGAATAAGAAACGCCTTGTTGCTAGTCGTCTTCCGTTTGTACAACGAAAACAGCTTCTTCCAAAGTACTTTTGTCGAACTCTCCATGGACGTGCGATGAAACACCGAATTGTCCAACCATTGGTGGGTGAATCCAATGGCCTTCTGATCCAATCGTTTTAAGTCATCAATAGTTTTGGCCGACGGCTTTGCGTGGTCGCCCTCTAACGGACCATGCAAATCCTTGCACCAAAGTACATCCTCCATCATTGGCTTCCAAATTGTCCAGTTCTCCCTTGTAAGGGTGATTATACATGTGTCATCTGCTTCGTAGACATGATTACACCTTCCCTCTCGAAAACTTGAGAGCTCTGATACCAAATATTGGGAATCTGCACGTGACCCGAACCGAATTTGGCCATAAATACGGGCACGAAATCAATGTCAACCTAACTAAAGATAACGAACCAATCTACCAAGAACGCCAAGACAGATCAAACACAGTATTTTTTGGTGACTATATTACCTGGACAAATCATAATCTTTATAACTCTCAACAAAAGACCAACTAAAGATAACGAACCAATCTACCAAGAAGGTCAAGACAGATCAAACATAATATTTTTCGGTGACTATATTACCTGGACAAATCCCAATCTTTATAACTCTCAAAAAAAGATACAAGACTGAATAAATATCTTGAATCATTTGCCCATATTTAATCCCCTCACCAAACTCAAGAAGAAAGACAAAGATTACAATGAAACCACTTACCCAACCCGTAGTGATATCCCTGAACAAAGGAAATGAATCATGCCCTGTATTTAATCCCCTCACCAAACTCAAGAAGAAAGACAAAGATTATAATGAACCTGTCCCGTTTGGACCGGCCACTTGGTGAACCGAACTAGGTCTGGACCGAACCAGACCAGTCTGGTTCAGGTTATTTGCAACATACCCCCACTCGCGCACAGGGAGTGCACTAATCTTTTTTATCCTGTCTCTAAGTAGGATCATACATTTGTGTTGCATGTGACCGTATATGCAAGTTGAGCATCTTAAACCAAAATCCCCTAAAAAACCAGCCCATATCAATTCGTATCCACTTATTCGAATCTCTCTCAATCCATCGAAGGAAAGCATATCCAAATATCAGTCTCGTCTGTCTAGATTTTTCCTAAGAGAAAATTTTATTTTCATGGATCTCCTATTTCTACTCAATCTTTGAACTCAATTACACTTTCTTACAATCCTCATATGCGCATAAATTTTGGCTAATGACTGATCATAAGACATGTCTCATAATCTTTCTTCTTCTATCTACTATAGTTGTGTCTATTACCCTACTATAGTTGTGTCTATTACCAACCTTCTTTCTCAATCGCATTCCTTGATGTACGATATTGAAGAGCCCTAGAAGACATTAGGTAAAGGGATTACCAAAATTAGCTCTGGCTATGGCAATCCAACTCCTCGTGCCGACCCTATTGTAAAGCCATGATTAGAGATAAAAAAGGCACATTTATATCGTTCTACAATGTATATATATAGGTCGGGGCACTAATCTTGAGGTTCCTCTACAAGCCATAATTAAGGGTTTATCCATTTGCAGAAAAACATGGCATTACACTTCATAAGTTGAAACTTGTAACCCATATATAGATCATGGCACCAAAGAAGGTTGAAGCAGAAGCAATAAGAACTATACCTTTGGTGTGATTAAACCGGATTCCTTCTACGCCTTCTAGATCATAGTCGCAATAGAACTCCCATAAGAAGATGGAAAAAAGAAAAGAAAAGAATATATTGGGTATCAAGTTATTATGAAGATGATAAATTATTCTAGAGATTAGCTCTCTTTGTATGAGAGCATCCCCATATATATATATATATATATATATATATATATATATATATATATATATAGAGAGAGAGAGAGAGAGAGAGGCAACTAGGAAAAATCGAAAAATCCTAGAAGCCACATGGGCTCACTTACCATAATGACCCTGCTATAGGCCGACCACATGGTGAACCGAACCCGGTCTGGACCAGACTAGACCGATCCAGTTCGAGTTATTTCCAACATTCCCATACTCACACATAGTGAGCACCGATCCTTTTTTATCATGTCTCAAGTAGGATCATATCTTCATGTTGCATGCGACTATGAGTATCTACAAGCAAAGTACCTTAAACAAAATCCCCTAAGGAACCATCCCACATCAATTCGTGTTCTTTTATCAAGTATCTCTCAATCCCTCGAAGAAAAGCATATATTGTAAACCCCCTACCCTAAAAATCATTGAATATTCTTAGATTTTTCATTAACAATTAGTACCAACTTCCATTGGTAACCAACTAGATGATAAAATACATAAATCTTTAGAAATTATCAAGTAATAGAGGAATAACATTAAAAAGAATGCATATAGATAACTAGGCCAAAGAGATGGCCTTTATTGGTGGTGATGTTGATGACGATGTTTCCAGTTACATGAGAATACACGTCACAACTAAAATAGGAATATGTGTTACATAAAAAAGAGTCAAATGCAAGGAATCTATGACAAGTTTCATTGCACAATATCTAAGAAAAACTCACAACTTAGTAAAGCCAGTCAAAGTAAGCTATTTCCATATATTGTTAGCTCACAACAAAATAGTTCAAACTTTTTGGAGAGGAGCTATCAAAATAAAGTATTGCCAGCAAAAAGCTTTAAGAGTTCTTCAGTTCAATATAATATCAGAGTTATATCTATATAACTCAGTTTAATGTTGTGTTTCTTTGTTAGAGACTTCAAGAGTTCTTCGGTTCAAAATGTTACCATAGTTATATTTATATCACTCCCTTTTATTTGTGTTTGTCGGAGGCTTCCTAGATCTACAATCCACCTTGTGGTGTGGTAGTCGCAGTTGGGTTATGTGTGTGTTGTCTTTTGGTGGTAGTGGTGGTGGCAGTAATTCAAGATTTCGGCAATAGTGGTTGTCTACAAAATTGTAATAAAATAATAATATGAGCTTGGTCAAGATAAAGCAGACAACTAATCCTAAGAATATCAATTTGGTCTCTACTAGTATCCTACAATCTCCATTCAATACTACACAAAGAATTACAAGTATCCATATCAGACTCGAGTAATAGTCTCTCTTAGTCATATGGGTCCAGAACATTTAGCTGAAGAGAATCAAATATAAGATAGAAAAGGATAATGGCAATGATAAATAAAATAAGTAACTAATGAATTTGGCTTCCTTTAGCAGGGTCATTACATTACATTACTAGTCTAATAGGTCGCAAGGATTTACAGTTATGACTATAAAGACATGAGCAATAGTCTCCAGAAGACTACTAAAACTAGTCAAGTCTTCAGTTACTATAATTGGAAGTGTTCTGAAGATATTATTCATGTCATACATCATTTAGAACATGTACTGGAATCATCACAATTCTCATACAAGGATGAAATATATAATTATGTATAAAAAGAGGAGAAAAAGCAAGTATTATACAAATGGCATATATAAAGTGCTGCCATACGCCCATACACTAGTATTATGAAACATAAACTACAAATATGCCAAGGAATGTGAAATGTTGGAGAACTTGTTATGATTATGAATAAAAGGTATTGGCATATTTATAAGTTTATATGTCAATAGCAAAAAAGGAAACCATAAAGAAATCACTGACATGAGGTTTTCCAAAGGCATTTTCCATAGGTACATTACTACTCTCGTTAACTAATTTCCCGCCAGTAGTGGAAGCATCAGCAGCATGAGGTTCAATACCACTTCTCTCAGGTGGCCATAATCCTTGAAAAATCAAGTACTAGATTAAATTTCAAAATTCGAAGGAGCGTAACGACACCCGTGTATACCTATGCTGATGTCAGCATCAAGTCCTGATGCTTTGGACTACACTAGCCATGCTGAGTTTGTCGTGCAAAAGCTAACTCTGATTCAAAGGGCTTCAGAGCATAAACAACTTCTTGTTCAGGGCTCGAAGGCTTCTATATCACCTCAAGCTTTTCAAGCAAGGTAATGTCATTCATATTCTCACTAGAATCTTTTCATGACGGTTAGTACGACCATCAATAAATAGACCGTCAAGAGAGGCTATTTTTCTTTTAGTAGCTAATCAAAGAAAGCACATATACAACTGGATATTTAATATAAAGTTGAGCATTGCAAGCAATAGAAAAAGAAAAAAGAAAAACGTATATAAGTTTATATATGTTTGGTTTCGCATTAAAACCAGATAGCAAATGAGTACATGTTCACAGCTAAAAATCTTGTTTACAATTGCTCAAATGAATCAATCTAGTTTGGGCAAGATATAAAACATAATACTACGATTATTTCACTTATAAACTGATCTCAAGTGAATTTAGAAACAAACTGCTAGGTAGTTTCTTATTGGTGTATGTAAAAACAGAAGCTAATATTAATATTAGTTTGGAGAGATGGATATTTAGCCTAGTGATCTAGGTTGAATATGTATTCAATCATCTCAAATATTTCTAAGAACAGGGCTTAACTTTAGGAATTTTACAACTAAAACAAAAAGGAGAAAGTACTTGTAAATTAAGAAGACTAGTCTCTTCTTGCTCCAATGTATGCAAACTTCAATCACAACGAAGATTTATAGGAGATTTCATAAGCCATTTTTAACGTTTCATGTTTCCTTTGTTATTGTGATATATTCGTCGTCCTCAGTTACCATGAAGATACGTATGTACATTTGTTTTAAACTTTATTCTTTGGATTGTACACTAGTTCCTATTTAACTATATTCTTTGGATTGCTTAGAGTATGCTCGGCATGACAAGGTAAGTTGCCCTTGTAAGAATTCCTAATCTACACTTGTTAATTAATTCATTTATTGAATTATTTGTCTCTAGCGGGTTTTCGGAGTGATTTTGTCCACCAAAGGGGTTGATACCCATATAATTCGACGAAGTGTTGCTCCGGGTATAATTTATAATGTTGACAGGTTTTTGAATCAAGAGATATAAAGGGGACTGCCGAAATTTTGTAAGAGAGCCAAATTTTGAACAGAAAATTGTAGAGGGTTAAAATCCCTTATCGTGTTTAGTCGTGTTTTAAGATCAATAAATGGCATGTGCTTAGAAAAAATCATGTGTTAAGAACCTTAAATGCAATGTGTGTTTATAAATCCCTAATTAGGAAATAGCCAAAATCCCTAAGTAGGATTAATAGTGTGTTCAAATAGAAAACAAGTCAGAAATGGCGATAACTTCAGCAATGAACCGATAGTTTGGTCAATAAACCATCATTGGTATCTAATCCATATTTTTTTAACAATATATCATGTAGAATCATCCATAGCTAAGAAAGAATGAGTCGATACTTAGCTTACCGTATGTGGAACGTATAAACGACAATATGAGAGCAAGATTAGTCTCAATAATGAATTCAAGGCTGGTATTGAAAATTTTCTCGATTACGCATGTAGCCAATATGATTTCATGGATGACAGAAAACTAAAGTGTCCTTTGTCAAATGTTATGGTTGATCAAACAAAGAGGTGGATCTTGTAAGGAATCATCTCTATCGTAAGGGTTTTGTAGACTACAAGCTATAGACGTTCCAAGGAGAACATCTTTTCCAGCAATATCAGCCCCCCTTCGATATGGAGGTCGGAGAGGGAGCTTATGGAGATCACTTCGAAATTCGACAACATAACTTGGTACGGGAGATGCTAGTTGTCGCAGTAGGGACTAGTTTCGATTCGAAGGATCTGAATCCTGATGCAATAGAGTTATATGATATATTCAAGGATGCAGATATTCCGATATACCTGGGCCGTGATACTTATTCTATCGTGCCGGCATTGATGCAGCTATTGAACCTCAAGTTTGATTTCAACTTGCCGCATGAATTCTACGACCGGATCATCCACATCGTGAGAGTGTTGTTGCCGAAAGGATCAAAAGACTTGCCTCAAAACTTCTACAAGTCGAAGATGTCGATAAGAAATCTCATATTAGGCTACCAAAAACAGATTGTTGTCGCAAAGGCTACATGTTGTACTTTAAGGAGAACAGAAACAAAGATTAATGCACTTTCTACCATGCGAACCAGTACAAGCCAGTTTGGGGTAATGGAAAGTCAACCAAAGAAGCAAACGTGCATCCCTACAGGTAGATGCAGTTCTTGTAGGTCAAAAAGAGGTTGTGTCCGCAAATATATTCCAACACATGACATGGTATAGCAAGGAACAAAAGAATTATGAAGGAGAATTATCTCACCCTTCCGATGGAGAGGCATGTAAGTATTTTGACTTGTGTCATCCGAATTTTGCTACGGAGACTATAAATATCCGGCTGACACTATTTTATGATGGATTCACTCCTTTCGGATAGTCTGGATCTCAGTACTCTTGATGGCCAGTGATTAATGTGATTCCTCCGGTCTTCAAAGGTACTAAAAGCCCTAATGAAGTCATCGCATGGTCAGTAAAGAGACGGAGATCAAGGTATCAGAGTTGCCTAGAGATAAATGGGTACCTTTGAGTGATGTAATTCATTCACAGAAACAATCACAAGCATTCTGTGATGCGGATTTCATTTTCATATGTTCTGCAGTCTCAGTTGAAGTTCTCGGTACCTTTGAGTGATGTGATTCATTCACAGAAACAATCACAAGCATTTAAATATAAGATTCCCACTTCTAGTCCTCTATTGCTATTGTACTGAATTTACACTGCTTACTCTCATAAATTCTTTGTGCCAAATAATGTTGTTGCTTTTCCCGAATGGCTAACAAATCAGTTTAAGGACGGAGCTAGAATGTGCATATTGCTTTAAGATCAGGATTCGAGAAATTAGGACCTAATGCCTGCTAAAATGTTACTTTGGCACAACTACTACACCTCTTCAATTACCAATTCCTGTGAACTTTTCATTCAGCTCTCAGCCCTCTCACAAATCAGCCAACTCTTTAACACCCCAATCCCATATCAACCGTATCCAACAATTCATATATGAAGCCATCCACTGCAAGAAAATAAGACTGCAAAAACTGTCCACAAATCAAATACTGAAATGGCAAACCATGCAATAGAATTAAATAATGCACTCATTGTCGTTTCTGAGCATGTGCAAGTTGTGCGATCGCATAGGCCCCTAAAACCGGAAGGTCCCAAAGTTCTTAACCTTTGTATATATTACTAATGTAAAATATCCGTTTTTTATATTTAGGTCACCCTATTTTTTAGAAACTACAGTATAAGCATGGTCCTTAGAATGTCATAAACGACCCTGAATGTCGTGTCCAATATTTCCTACAACCACAAACAAAGACATCTCAGGAATAAAAAAAAGATATATTCTTATCTTCTTTACCAAATTTAGCTTAACTTGCATTGGTTTCACGACCACAAGAATTAACTCATAAGCCATATGCGAACTACTTATAGAGAATTTTTAATAAAGTCTGATTCATAGTACTACAATATTCAATCATACTAAGAGCTAGTTAAATTCTGATATCTAGATAAGGAAATTAAAAGGCACATTATATTATTAAGAGCGATTCCAATTATTCCATTCACAAACAATTGCGACTGTAGTAAGTTTGTAATCATAATAACAATAATGTAATTGTTAGTTGTAGAAGGATTCACTAACCTTGACTTACGATTGAGCACACCACCTTGCTGTTGTTATTCTCTGTTTTATTCCTTATCTATAATTTTTTTCCCTTTAACTTTGTTCTTACAATGATCCGAGGCAATCTCTTAGCTGCTATTTGAGATAGAAAGAAACATGGAAGCAACGTATATATGTTGCATGTATCAGGAACTGGTATCTTATCTTATCTTGTAAGTGCGAAGAACCATGCCACAGATTAACCACAACATAGAAGCAAAAACTTCACAGAAGTTACAAAGGAGAAACTAATGGAACGTTTGGTACGCGGTAATTTTTGTTTATTTCCGTGAAAATTTAGAATGGGAATCTATTACCATGTTTGTTTAGGCCATAAATAAATTATTTCCGAAAATTAAGAATACCCAGATAAATAATTTACCCACGAAACATGGGAATCCTATCCCGTAAGGATAGGAGGGTATATTTTTTCTGCCCGGGCAGAAAAAAAAAATTGTTGGAGTTTTTTTCTTTTTTTGATCGGTTTTTTCTTTTATTTTATTTTCCTTTTTTATTTTCCTTTTTTATTTTTTTTCGTTTTTGGTCTTTTTTCGATTTTAGTCGTTTTTCTCGTTTTTAGTCATTTTTTATCTTTTTAGTTGCTTTTTGTCGTTTTAGTTGTTAGTATCGTTTTTTATCATTTAAAGTTGTTTTTTAATCTTTTTCTGTCGTTTTTAGTTGCTTTTTGTCATTTTTAGGTCGTTAGTATCGTTTTTTATCATTTAAAGTTGTTTTTAATCTTTTTTTGTCGATAGTATCGTTTTGATCGTTTTTAATCTTTTTGTCGTTTTTAGTCCAATTTTTATCTTTTTCTCGTTTTTAGTTATTTTTAGTCATTTTTGGTCATTTTTAATCTTTTTATCGTTTTTTTATCAATTTGTCTTTTTAGTTGTCGTTTTTGGTCTTTTTATCGTTATTATTATTATTTTCCGTTTTTTGTCCTATCTGTCGTTTTTGGTCATTTTGTCGTTATTGTTTTTTTTCGTTTTTTTTCGTTCTCTTTTTCTTTTTCTTTTTTCCTTTCGTTTTTGATTTTTTATTTATTTTGTTTTTGTTTTTGTTTTGTTGGTCTTTTTTGCTTTTTTTTTCATTTTTACTTTCAATTTTTTTTTCTTTTTTTCCCGGGAATATTTATATAGTCCCCAAACATGGAAATATAGTTTTCCAGAAAATTTAATTACTTGAAATTTGATTTCCGGAAATATAGAATTTTCGGCTATATAGTATTCCGCATGCCAAACGTCCCCTAAGAGAGGCATTTACAGGGTCCTTAAGAAAAACTAACCCATTTCCAGCAAAATCAAAGTGAATTTACAATGTTACTTGAAAATTTAGTAAATGGTATGGTGTTATAGGGTTTTTTCATGTAGTGGCTATCTACCAAGGCTACAAATATCTTGTCCTGATATACTTCACAAACTATTCTAGGAAGAAAACAATAAGACATATTTATGGATAGTATGCAAAACAAAATCTTAATCTACCTATGTTAACGTAGATATTTACTCCATAGAACAAATAACATAGATGTTTACTCCATAGAAGCTACTCCTTTATGTGTCAAATCAATTAGAAGAGAGAAGTAGCAGAGAGAAAGAAGAAAAAAAAGATAAGATCAATGAGGGTGTTTCTTTTTCGAAATAGGCCGATGGATGATATCACAAGCATACAGATCAACCCTTGTACGAGGGTGGCGTTTCTTTGAAACATACATTTTATTTTTGAATCCAAAATAGCGACTCTAATAGTATAGATCTTAAATAAGAAATCATAAGCCACTTGTCCCCCCTTTTGATTTCTTCTATTATGACAGGGAAGGTAGAAACCAAAACAAAGGCCTCTTCCAGCATGGTGGTTGTCCATATACTGGAGAGGGGTTCAAATACCCCCTTCTCTGTATCAGGACACCCCCCGCATTGCTGGATCCAGTCGTGTAGGTTAAGTAGATACTGTTTCTTACGATGCGGTTGCTGTTGTTGTTACCCACTGGGAGCAACATGGCATGGCCGCCGCCGAGGAGAGAGACTCGTCCCCCAGATCCTTAATTTCAACCCAACGGGAAGACGAGGAGTTCGCGTCGGGGTCGAACTTAAGAACAAAAATTGTTTGGGACTCTACCACTCTCCCTACCGCCAGTAGGTGGCCGGAAGATGGAGACAACACCAAGTTGAAGTACTCACAAACCTTAGGAATGTAGGACAATGGGTATATCAACGACGCGGCTGCCACGGAGCGGCCGCTGGGACTGATAATCTGGTACTGGCCTCTGAAGCCCATGGCGAAGAAGTTGCCGCGGCAGTAGATGACATCTGTAGCCCTAGAGAAGAGCAGGCGGATTCTACCGCTCCAAGCATCGCCCCCGACCTTAGCGAAGACGGCGAAAGCTGTTCCGGCATCGTGGAAGCGGACGACGGCGGCCGCGACGACGGCGTTGCCGGCGGAGGGGGTCGAGGACAAGGCCACCTTGTGAACTTGGACTGATCTTTCGTTGAGGGTGGAGAAGGAGGGGAGGTTGGCTCGGTCTCCTGTTACGGGATTGAAGACGTGGACGTAGAGCGAGGCGTCTACAGCGACTAGCCAGCCGTGGTGGCAGCCGACCGACCCGGAAGTGTCCGGAGAGGAGAGTGGGGATCCGGAAGCGGCTGACTCGGTGGTTGCTGGGAGAGTACATGAGGACTTGGGGGATTGGGGAATGGGAAGGAGGGGAGGTCGGCACCAGCCAGGGGAAGCGGGGAGACGTGGGCCGAAAGCCTGTTAGGGCTTCGGACCACGGCCTGCACACTGCGCCGAGACGGACCAAATCGTCGACGCCGGAGAGAGCTTCTGCTACTGACCGGACGAAATCGGAAGGGAGGTCCTCCCAGCGGCAGCCCATCTCCTCTAATTCTTCCTTCTGCTGCTGCTGCTGCTGCGGTTTTCTGTAGATGGGTACGTACGGGTTGGGCGGGTTGTTGGTGTGGAGTCGACTAAACAAGAGCCGACTCAGATCTACGGCCTGGATCTCGATCTCTCTCTGTCTATCCCGATCGAATCGGCAGAAACTCTCCAGTGCAGTTTGGGTCCAAAATTTCAAATATATATATATATATATATATATATATATATATATATATATATATATATATATAGAAGAATAGTGGAAAATGATAAAATAAGCTCCGATTTCAAATATTATGTAATTAAAAATTGATATAGAAAAAAAATAATGTAAAATTTAGAAAGTTGGACTCCAAATTGAGACTTAATATTCTACCAAAATAGGTTTCTACAATCTAGAATCTAGAAATTGAGAGGCCCAACCTATAGCTCTCATGGGGGATGTAACACCAAAATCTAGAGATTGAAACTTAGAATAGGACTTACTATTCTACAAAATGAGCTCCTACATTTTAAATCTAGAATCTAGAACGTGGGATGGGCCTTACTAATGATGCTCTAAGAGCACCATCAGTAGTTGGAATTCTCCCATGCAGTTTTGGGTCCAAAATTTCAGAAGAAAAAAAGGTAAAATGTAGAATGGGTTGGATTTGTATGAGAATGAATAAACTTTAATACAAATGGTTGTATAAAAAAAATGATACAACCACTGTATGACATGTGGGTCCTCCTCTCTCTCCTAAATCGTGCAAGCATATATATATATATATATATATATATATATATATATATATTATATATATATATAGGAGGGCCCACCTGTCATACATTGGCCACTATCATTTTTTGATACAGACATCTGTATCAAAGTTTTATCCGTATGAGAATCGTAGAAAAGGATAAAGTGAGCTCCGGTCCTAAAGATTGTGTGGTCAAAAATTGATGTGAATAAAAAATAATGTAAAATCTAGAATCTAGAAAGTTTATTCCCAAATTGGAACTTACTATTCTACAAAATGAGTTTACGATCTAGAATATAGAAATTGTGAGGCCCAACCCTTAGCACCTATGAGTGGGATGAGATTAAAAATCTAGAAATTGTGACTAGGGATGGGACTTACTATTCTACAAAATGAGCTTCAAAATTCTGAATCTAGAAATTGAACCTAAGGATGAGTAGACCTGTCAATTGGGCCGGGACGGCCCAGAGCCAGCCCAAAAAATTTGGCCCATGGGCCAGCCAGCCCCGTTTAAACGTGGGCCAAGGCCGGCCCGGCACGACCCGAAGCCCAGACACTATCACGTCCCGATTCCGTGGAATCGTTAGTCGTCCGCCGGACGTGACCGCCGTGCGGACCTAGGTTTTAGTGTTTTACATGTTATCTGCTTAATGTATATTCCGAATTGTGTGACTATGGTTAGGATTGTTAGGATTTGAATATTAGGATTTCAAAAGTCAACAAAAGAGTTGTAGGATCATTCTTATACTGTTCCAATACTTCCTTTAAAATCTTTTTGATTGCTTGATTTTTGGATTCAATCTAATTTTTTGGAGTCTTGCTACTAAGAAGTCCCAAGTAAGAATCCTGTATATTCCATGTTGGGGCACCTTGTCAATGAAAAAGAGAGGCTAATTTACCCCTTAGGTTACATATTACAATCAGTTTCCTTGTAACTTTATGTATGTAGATCCAATGTTTTCTTAGAATGTTATCTACATATCATTTTGCAGAGTTGACCGCATCAGAGAATGCAATTGACTCTTCCATGTTATCCATAGGACACCTTGCTTACCTAGTATCAAGGAAGATTATATCCCAGTGCAATGTCTATCAGGACTCCTTTTTATCCATTTTCTTTAATGAGTTAGTTGTTTCCTAATCACATAGGGGAATTGATATTGAAAGAGAGTTAAGATATTGCCAGTGAAATTTTGGATGCAACCTCAAAATATTCAGGGTTTTCTGTATCACATAGCTAGAAATATCTTCGTTGAAGATCATATAAAATAGAAACATCACCAAATGGTTCTTTTTCTCAACAAGTTTTTCTTTTTTACTGTTTTTAAGTTGTTTAAGAAGAAAGTCTACTAATGCAGTTGCATTGTAATGATATTTCTAAAGAAAAAGATGAAGTTTCTTGCAAGTTCTCTTTTACTTCAAAATATCCATAATTATTGACTTAAGCTGTGTAGTAAGACAATTATTTAGATGGTAGTTGGTTCATTTCACTATCATTATTGTCTTCTTGGCTTGGTGAATTATTATTTATGTTTCTTCAGGCATATAACTGCAGAATTTTTTTTTTTATAAGGGTAGAGCATGATACTTTTACGAATGGATTACATGCAACAAGTGCAAGGAACCTCGTCTCATAGTTCATCAAGTCTCTTTTAGCATGGACCTATAAATAAGGATAAAGGGTGTGGAATTTCCTTTTATACTCATAATTACTTTTGTAGTTGAAACAAGGCATCAATTGTAGGTATGTCCTTGAGGCTAGCCTCAGAAGCACTTTGAAAATATTGGTACACATTTTTTTAAAGAAAAAAAATGATATCTTGTACCTTGATTTATCTTTTCTGACATTTGGAACCAAGATGTTAAGTATCTCTAACTTCCATCACTCAATTTCTATGGTTATGTAGAAATTTTAGGGAAAATAAATCATAGATGTCTTTCATTAATAGAGTTTGATCTTATATAGTAATGAACAATTCATGGAAACTCTGACCAGGGGTATATTTGTAATGAACAATATACTGGAACTGGAACTGAAGGACCATTTGTAATGAACAATATACAATTCAAGCTGTTATTTCTTAGAAGGACCATTTCCTCCCTTCACTTCATCTTGTAAGTATCATCGAAAACTGATACTGGAACTGAAGATACTAGAACCGGTGCTGAAATTACCGAAACTACCAAAATTGACCAATTCAAAACTACTGAAACTACCAAACTGTACAATATTCAGAATTATCCATGTGTATTTTATAGTTCAAATGTTTGTAGCATATTCTCCAATTGTAGTGATGCGTCTTATATGATCTGGTAGTATTATGTTCATTAAAATACCCAGGGGTTCCATTATTTATTGCGTGTGTTCTATATTTACCTACCTATTGTAAACAAGTATCATATTTTTTCTAATGGACACTCTGAGACACAGGAATACTCATGGATACTCTTACACTTCTCACTACACCAACTAGTTCATTCACTGAATTTGCAGCTCATGTACTCAGTGCACATTTGGAAAGTGATAAACAAGTATCCATCATTGTGAAAGTGATACTCAAAGATAGTGCAATTTTATATTTTATAC
Source organism: Iris macrosiphon (assembly GCA_036927795.1). Taxonomy (NCBI): domain Eukaryota; kingdom Viridiplantae; phylum Streptophyta; class Magnoliopsida; order Asparagales; family Iridaceae; genus Iris; species Iris macrosiphon. The sequence goes on from JAYESA010000012.1 coordinate 50,050,901, forward strand.
TCAGTAATTTCCAGTGATACTTAGAAAACAAAATAAGTTTAAAAGCAAATTTCCTCTCATTATGAAAGTGATACTCCCAAGTTCCAGTTATATGTGAAAATTTGGAAATGAAAGCCAACTTATGAGTACCAAATATAAAATTGCAGGAAAAAAAAGTTAAAAACAAACAAATACAAAAATAAGATTCTGCATAGAGAGGCAGAAACCTGCATTCCTACCATCTGGAATTATAATAATGACAATGTCTAACAAGCGATGTCTATGTTCTCTTTTAGTATTACATGTTTCTATCTCTAATTTTATAGTGTTTTATAGTTCATTATTTTTTCTTTAACATAATTATGATCCCAACTTTGCAGGTCAGGGTGGAGTAATTCGAGGTATAGCTAGCAAAGTTTTCCTCATCGTATTGTTGGCTGCACACGATAAATCCTTGAGGAAACATGAAAAAAGATTACTGTAAAACCTCATAGTCTATGCTTCTGATCCAACACATTCTGCTATGCAGAAGGCTGGCCAGGTAATATGTTGAAATGGTGCAATATTACATTTTAGAGTTCCATATGAAGGCAAGCATGCATAATTCTAATTCTAATATAGGGCATTTTTAGTTACCCCCTCTTTTGCTAATAGATTATTTCCATGACTCCCCCCCCCCCCCCCCCCCCCCCCCTTTTTTTTTTTCTTATTAGCGTTACCCCCCAATTAGCAAATTTTAGGCAAAATTTGGGGGGGGGGGGGGGGGGGTAGTAGTAGTTTCTGTGAAGTTATTTTGGTGATCATTTTTTTTGTTGCTTGGTCTTGGTTTAGGCAAGGAATGGTACTAATTTTCTTACATAGGGCTTGTAGAGGGCCAGGTTTTCTCTGTACTCATATAGCCTAGGTCTAGGACTAAGATAATAGTGTTAAAAGATAAGTTGGAGGACCTATTTGCCATTCTTTCAGCACTAAGATAATAGTGTTAAAAGATAAGTTGGAGGACCTATTTCTGCTTAGAGAGCTACTTCTGTTACACTTAATGGGTATTGCTTTAGCTTTCTAATTTTTAATGATTAGTCTGACTATAAAATATAGGGCATTGCGTGGAGGGAGGCTTGACAAGTAGTTGATAAATGTGCTTTACACAACACTTGCAAAGTTTTAGGTTGTTTTGGTTGGATTATTATATCTGGTTTGAGTGTTCAGCATGGTGAATGATAGGTCCTGGAAGTTGATGTTTCTAATCCAATAGATTATAGATTTATTCACATTTTTTGCACATGTCTTTATTGGATAAGAAGGGAAATCCTTCTCATCAGACACAATATTCTCAACTTGGTGATACACATTATTGGAGGAAAGTGCGTCAATCCTCATGTTTCTCAATACTTTTGAACAAATGAGTATATGATAACTTTGTTGATTCTTTTTAATCATGCAATCTTTACATATATGGAAACTATAAAACTTTGGCTATATAATGATATAATCTTCCCTATTTCTCTTGTTCTCTCAGGAACTACATGAAAAAAGAAGGCTGGAATGTAATGAGATGTGCTTCGGGTTCAGATACTTTATTATATAATTAGGCAAGGTTCCATGTATTTTAGTTTACTTGTTTATATAGGTTTTGGATGTTTAAGATATTGTACAAAAATCATATATTTTGATTATTTTGATATGTGGTTGGATGTTTGTGCTGTACAAACACATATTTGTTAATATAAAAATTATGTGTATTATAGTTCTTTGATGTTTGCGATATTATGGATTATATTGATATTATATGTATTTGGTAACGAGCAAAGGAAAGCATATAATTATAAATAAAATCTTGATTAAACAAAAATCAGCTTCTCTTGACGGTTATAAAATGTCAAAAAATACGTGAATTTTGCTACAAAATATTATTTCTTGATGGTTTTTAAACATCAAGAAAGGGTTTTCTTGACGGTCTTTACCCGTCATCTAGATCAGAGTCAAGAAAAGTTCATGCTTACCTTGACGGCTTTTTGCTATATTTTTTTGACGGTTTAAAACCGTCAAGACAGATATTTTTACTTGACGATTTAAAACCGTCAAGATAACTAAAGCAGAAACTGTCAAGAAAAGTAGGAACTTTTTTTGACTCTGGCCTAGATGAAGGATCCAAAACCGTCAAGAAAATTCTTTCTTGACGGAGAAAAACCATCAAGAAAAGCTATTTTTTTTAGTGGAGGAAGTGTGGTTTAAATTCATATGTATGTATACTAGCTAGTGTGATGTTGGGAGGCTCGCATGGAAGGCAGTCACGATACTTTTATTATTCCTTGGAACAAGCTTTAGCTGCATGCTCATCTCTCCAAAAAAGATACTTGTTCGTAGATTGAAACCAAGAGCCAGAGAACCCGTCAAATGCAAGTGTGACGATTTCTCCGTTGTCCGTCACCTTCTCCAGCAGTCTCCCCAAGTGATCTTAACATGTTCATTCAAGTTAGTCGATCTGTTGTTATTTATTTATTCTGCTTAATGGTGGATGAGTTGTGAACCATGATCTACATAAGTGATGACAATTTTGTTTAGCTTATTATCGAAACATACGATTCTCTTAACCTTTCTATACGCCACTGTCACATTTATAGATATTTATCATAAAAAATGCAGTACATCAAATTGATACGGGGTGTGGGGTTGCAAGTTGGGGAGCCTATCTGTTGGAGAGGGACATTGTGACAATATCATTTTCTTCCAGAGCTACGCACGAATTGGAGCAGGGCATTCCCGCAATACTTGGTATAATGGCAACACAGAGGCTTCCATACCTTGCCAAAGCTTTTAATATGGCGCATTGCTCCTGCTGCTTGATCCCATGTTTCAATATGGTGAGAAACCATAGTTCTACTTCTGATTTCATACATGTTTAATCATGTTCAATATTCGACACTTGATTCTTGAATTTGCTTGTTACACTTTTTAGCTTTAATGTTTAACACTCACTCGGACTTTCCTTTCTTCAGATAGCCTTTATCAAATTGAAGTTGACAGAGTATTGAGGCCAGGGGGCTATTGGATTCTCCCGGGTCCTCCGATCCATTGGAAAAATTACTACTAATGTTGGGAGCAAACCTAAGAAGTTCTTAAACAAGAACAAGATAGCATTGAGGATGTCGCAAAGCGGCTTTGCTATAAGAAGGTGACTGAGAAGGAGGATCTTGCTATATGCAAAAACCATTGAACCACCTCAAGTGCATAGAGAGCAGAAAGATCTATAAAATACCACATATATGCAAGAATGATAATGATGATGCTTCTTGGTATGAATTTATTGCATGTTTTATGTTCTTTTACTCTTACATGAAAATTCGAAGAAAATAGAAGAGTTCAAAAAGCTCAACTTAACATCATCTTTTTTCCTATACAGGTGAAGTGTTGAAATTTTGTACTCGATTGCATGAAAAGATATAATATAAAACCTTGCTTTTTCAGCTTCATTTTATGAACAATACTCCTGTTTCTTTTCCAATTATTAAAAAGTTGTTTCTGCAATCTAATACAAATAACTCAGGTAAGTAAAAAACTATAACTTGGAAATTTTGGAGGACAAGTATCTAAACATTTTAACATTCCTAACGGTACCCGTCTTTTATATGGCTAATTTATGTTATTTTAGTCCCAAAATAGTGCATGTTCTAACTGTGTTTTTATCTCAATTTTCTTATACACTTAGATAGAAATTAACTTGGTAGTTTCCACATCCTTATCTTGAGAAATCCATGTAGGTTTTACATGAACATCAGAACAGCTTATTGTTCTGCTAATTTTTTTTTCAAACAACTATCTATTCATTTATGATTTGCTAAAAAATTCTTAACTGTTATCTAGTTATCAACAAATGTAGTTTTGTAATACACATCTTTTACATGTGGAAGATGACATAAAGCTTCTAAATTGGAATACCTATTTTGTGCGTATATATATATGTACATATAGTCAACTTTAACTAGGTATCCATTGGGATGTGCATAGTAGAAATTTGTACGATGTGGTTTATTACCGATTTACCTTTGCCTAAGAGGATAAACAGACTACTGAAAACCTAGGTACTAAACTGCTTACATTCCTGAATTTATAGTCATAGGAAGAAATCATAGTGGTCCTTTGAAGAATTTGCTTTACAAAGGATGAAAAACTTACAGTTGCATTCCTGCATTCCTGACTATTTATTAGGCCCTATTACAGAGAAGATATTCATACTCGATAAGATTGCCTTCATGCTTCTCCAAATTTCTCCATTTCAATTCTAGTTTGTGGTTTATTACTAAAACTAGTTGTTAACCGAACATCATCTATGTCACTTGGTGCTCTTACCGACAATAAACTTTGTTTATCTTTAATCTCTGAAACTATATTAGTACAAAATAGAAAAACTTATTTCTTCCATAAAGTTTAAGCCTGTCAATTGAAGACACTTAAACTTTACTTTCATTAGTGTCTCATCTTTACGTGTTTGTAGTGTTTATCTAGGATTTATGTACTAGACATGCCGCAACTTTGGTTCCAAAATTTGTCCAGAAGTCTAACATTGAAATCATGGTATTTTCATTCCCTCAGTTTGATAAAGACGATATCTGGTTCGTTAATTCTTAATAATATTATTGCAGGTGGGACAAGAATCCTCTAAAGAATAGGAAGATGGTGAAGATGTCGTTGGTGGGAGTTTAGACGATATCTGGTTCGTTAATTCTCAACTTTTTTGATAAACATTAACAAAAAGTATACAAGCACTGGACTGCAAGTGAATATCAGTCGTTAGAGGGACTGAAATATGAAGAGAAAAAATGATTGAACTCTTAGTCTTGATCAAATGTTGCAATTTATAATAAATAAATTTTATTAGGAATGTTGTTTACTGAGCAACAAATTTGTGAATTAACAATCTGGTTGCAATGTTAGTTTTCTACAGAGCTTGACATCCATGGAGGTCAGCTACAGCATGGCCATCTCAGCATTCTGGGCCATTGAGATTGTGTATAAGGAAAGCTTCACTCTCTGCTTGGATAGTGGTTTCAAGACTCCAGCAGAACTTATCGAGACTTGCCACATATGGGCTAATGCTGGTTTCGGTCAGTACTGCCAGTCTATTCAAAGAATAGCTGATAAGTTGTCACGCCCCAGTCACAAACTATCGAGGGACTGGATGCGCGGCAATGGCCAGCAACATGCACCGATGGACAACCCAATTTAATGGATCCATCGGAGCATACTTAAGCTGTATATTAATAGTCAAGGGTCTAAATCTACAATCTCATCCACAGAAAAATAATAGAATCAACATAAATAAAGAAAGTAAATCAAACATCCAATCACAGCAAAGTAATTCGGGGAACAACCCGAAATAAAGTCTGTTACAATTGTTTTAATTAACAGGAAATAAAGAGTTTCTTTGCCATAAAAATCTGAGCATGGAGAAGCAGATGTTCAGGAGAAGTCCTCAGCGATCACCTCGTCCTCAGGTACTGGTACTGTTCCGTGAAGTGCACCTGTTCCGTATACCTCTGGATAAACCTCGTCTGCAAATCCTGGGGACATAATCCGGATCCAGGTCCTCAGGGGACATAGCAAGGTACAAGAAAACACAAGCCAAAATAAATGCAGTAAAGCAATTAATAAAACAATAGGATCAACTATATAACCATCTATGTGAAATGCAAGTTGAGAGCATCACTAGAACTTAGGCTGATACCACTACAAGCTCTGTGTCGGGGAGCCGGTAGCAGTTATACTATGCTATGTAATTTACTATGATATGGCCTATATATATAATCAGCCTGTAGCCTGTGTGTCTCTCCCCACCCAATGTAATCATACGTCTCATGTCCACGATGCCTCATGTCCACGTCACGTAAGATCAGATCTAATGCAGTAAGTCATACTATGTCTATGAACATAATGTCTAGGAATGTAATGTCTAAGTCATAAATCCTGGAACCTACACAGAATTACCTTGAATATTTCAGGAAGATTCTGTCACATGATTCGTGTCAGGTGTCCTGGGTATAAGGTACTTGATAGGGCAAGTACGAGAATTTATATGTCACGATATCCATCTCTAATTGACATTGCACAATCCCGCGTACGGTGTTGGCACCCGACTATAATCGGACGCTAAGCAAGTCACACGGCCCTAGGGTTGAGCAGGTATAACAGTCACAGAAAATAAATCAATAGAACACAATGAATCAATATACTGCAACTTATGGCAATGTACACTTGCCTGGATTTCCGGTTCCAATTGCGGCTCTGACTTCCACGGGATTTACAGGCAGTACTCCGGTTGCTGAAAAAAATATCACCATCAGATCCAAAAAATATCAATCAGCAAAAAATGCCTGTCCTTGAGTCCAATTTTGAACACAGGGGCGAAAATGACATTTCAGGGCAAAACGGGGTCCAAATGTGGGCTGCTTTGCACCGAAAAATGCGTCAGGGTCAAAGTCTCCAAAACAGTCCAACTTAGTGTCAACAGGTCAGGAACGATGATACGAACCCAACGGAACTTCCAGAATTGGATTCCGATGAGCCGTTCTCAAAATCGCCCGTCGAGTGGAGACTGTGGGGCCCACGACACACGATTTTGTCAACGTTCTCAGAATCGAACCAAACTTGTCTCACAGGACCAGCGTATTGCTACGAGTCCGATGGCGCAAGTTTCGTCTCGATCCGACGTGTGTACACTAAGTTACAGCGACAAATAGAAAAGTCGGATACGGGGCGTTGTCCGCGGATACGCACTGATTCCGGTGTGCACGCACATCCGAATCAGCTTCTGCGAAATCTCGCACGTCCGTATCGACGACGCGCACGTATCTGTGAAGATCGCGCGCGACCAAGTCGTCCCGTTTGGCGGGGCGCACTCAGTTTCGGAGTGAAACAGGGCATTATTTTTCCTGTTTTTGGATCGCGGTGTGCGATCACTACAGGACGCGATGCCCCGAGCGGTTTGTACGGGCACCGAGGGGGTCATGCAGGCTACGCGATACAATTTACGGAATCGAAATCAGAGTTACGAGGAGTGAGTTACGAGTACCTGAACTGGCTCCGGGAAACTGGGTTTTACTCGTGTCTGAGAAGTGTCCTGAGTCGATCTACTGTGTCCTGAACAGTGTCCAACCGTATCCTGGCTAGGGCTTAATCGTGTCCGGCCTAGGGTTCTGCTGGCGGACATGGCGGAGGCGGCTAGGGACTGCGGGGCGGCCGGGCTGCTCGCGGTGGCGGGACGTCCGTGTCGACGACGCTCGAGAGGCGGCGTGCTGTTCGGCACGGCAGGCCGGAGTCTGGCTCGGGGTCGTGCTGCCAAGGAAGAAGGAGGAAGAAGAAGAAGGCGGTGGCTCCGGGCAGCTGCGGCGAGGCTTGGCGTGGGCGAGGGCCTGAGCGGAGGAGGGCGCTGGCTAGGGCGGGTTGGCCTTGGTCGGAGAAGAGCGGCCGGGGCGAGGGTTCGGGGAGGTCTATGGTGGCCGGCTGGGGTTTATAAAGAGGAGGGAGGCGGTTACGGAAGACGAAGGGGAGAGGCTGCCGGCGGGGGAAGCCGGAGCGGCGCGGCGGGCGTTGCGGGAGCGGAGGCGACGCAGGGAGGCGAGGCGACGGCGGCCGGCGGAGGGGAGGAGAAGAGTCGGGTTCGAGCGGTTGGGGGAGATGGGGAGGTTGCGGGTTGCGGGCTAGCGGGTCGGGTGCGGGCAGACCCGACCCGACCCGATAGGGCGAGCGGGCTGGGCCGGCCTGTGGGCCGAAGTCGGTTTGGGCCGGGCTATAGGGTTTAATAAAATAAATTAAATAAATAAATAAACAGATAATTAAATGGTTAAATAATTAATTAAATAAATAATTTTAGGTGTTTAAAAATAGGTCCGGGGTCAATAAATTCCCGAAAAAATATCCTATGTCTAGTTTTTCATTTTACACCATAAAATATTATTTTCATAATATTTTAATATTATTTATTATAAATTAAAAATTATTTAATAATTCAAACACCTGTATTTAATTTCAGAAAATTCCTAGAAAATTCTAGAAAATTGACAAAAATTCAAATTTAAAAATTCTTGAAAATCAGGGGGATTACATAAGTGATTGGAGAAGGAACCAAGTGATGATGTTAAGAAGGATGAAGAGGTATTCTCGAGTGTTCTCTCATATGATATTAACTTTTGGAACATGAGTTCTGGTGAATATTGAAATCCATACGCTACCGGAGAAAGTGTTAAAACTGTTACCATCTTATTTTGTCTTCAAACAAAATATCATCAAAATTTATGACAGATTATTAATGTAAGACTACTTTTTAATTATTAATGTTCTTGATGTTTCTAATCATTTGAGACAACCTGTGTACACTTGGTAGGCATGGTACAGGATTAAGGACAGTAAATATCTAACAGAGGATCCAAATTTGTCTTTGTGGTAATAAGGTCTTGAGCAACAAATATCGATAGTAAAAAGGGTATAATTTGGACATGGAACATAATTACACTAGTCTGATTCATCTCGATTGAGATATTAATTTTTTTTTTTGAACCTAAGCCCTCTGCGTACTGACTACTGAGATAGGGATTGTTTGAAACTTGTCCTTGTGCATAATTGACTACTGAGATAGAGATTGTTTGCTAGTGGTCGATATATCTTCCGACCGGGTGGTCCTCCGACACAACCAGAGAGACCGGAGGGACAGTTCAGAAAGGAGCTTTGGCACGCGACCAAAGAGCTGTAAGTAAATTTATATGTTTCAGCTGATGCAGTTAATTTCATATGTTTTATTTATTTATTCAACTAAATAATCTGTTGTTATTTCTTTGTATATTTTTCCCTACAGTGCTACTCCAGCACTTGGAAAAATCATTAGGGGGAACTACCACGGTCCCTACCTTAGATTCTCCGATGTGCCGTCCGACATGCAGTATATATGGCTTGACCATATGAAGGTATATACGATCTTTTTTGTTATTATATTTATTAATTATTTATTAATCTATTTATATTAATTGTTAATTGAATTTGTATGTCAGAAAATCTACTGGTGGCCTGAGCATCGCGATACCGAGATTAGGAAGACATATCGCGGCGCCTGTAGCAAGAAAATGCGGGATGCGAACGATGATTTGCAAAAAAGGGTAAATGCTGGAAAGGTCAAGAAATCTTGGATCCGTGATAATTTTTGGGAGAAGATGCAGAAGGAGCTCGATACTCCTGAGTTCAAGAAGAGGTCCGAGCAAGGGAAGAAGGCACGATCTCATGGGAGTCTGCATACTGGTAGATCGATCCCCATCGCTATACACCATTGAAACCTGGTAAGATAACCCAAAGTACTTAAATATTTTCATTATATAGTTCAATAAAATTAATTATCAAGCTAATATATTTTCTTAATCTTTCGTACACAGGCGGAGAAGCTGGCGAAGAAGGGGAGAGATCCCTCTAGTATCCGTTTTGCCGATATTTTTGAGTATACGCAAAAAAGGAGGAAGGACGGAAGCTACGTAGACGAGAAGGCCAGCAAGACTGTTGTAAGTATTTTAATTTATATTATAAGTTAGAATAATATAAGGTATTAGAATTTATATTACAAGTTAGAAGTCCATTAGAAAATAAAGTACGGGTCATTGGATAGGCTGCGTTACAGTCTCTGCAGACTGAGAGCGCCTCTCGGGCCACTCAGGATGGGGTGGAAAGAGTGTCGCTGAGTCTTTGCGCGTCACAACGTCCTCTTCTATAGCCGCTCGGACGAATGAACTTTTTGTACAGACCGTTGGCGAAAGCGGGAAAGGCGGACGCATCTACGGCACCAGCTCCTTGGCGTCGCAGATGTCGGTATACTCGAGACCTCCACCATCGACGTCTTCTGCTTCGGCACAACCTGATAGGATAGAGCAAATTTTACGGCAATGACCACATTGCAGGCTACAGTGGTGGGCATGCAAGAGTTTATCAGCAGCATGCAGGCGTCCATGGAGCATGGTTCTTCCGGTGTTCATGCTCCTCCGGTTGTTGTCTCTGGGGCCATGACATATGGTTCTTCTGGTGCCTCTGCTTCTTTTGCTGCTGCTTCCGACCCTATTCTATCTGCTGACACAGTGATGAGACTCCTAAGTTTATTTTCGCCAAAGGCGTTAGGTTCACTACCATCTGAATTAGTGAATAAAATTCCTTCGGACGTCCTCGAACATTTGCGTGACCAGGGAACACCACAAATTCGGTGATTTTCTTTATATTTGATATTTATTTGTGTTGTAGTAGTCGAGGACTTGTGGATATTGTTTATTTGTGTTGTCATGGTCGTGGACTTGTGGATATTGTTCATGTACTTTGATTATTTTATTTGGACTTATGGTCGTGGAGTTGTGGATGTTGTTCATGTATGCAATTAATTTTATTATGTTAATTATATATCTTTTCTGAATTATGTCTCGTGTGTGTTTCCAGCGTGCGTTTGCACCGTTGAAGGTCTGATTGGACGAGAATTCTACAACGGGTTGCGCTTTAGCGACGTCGATTTAGTTGACGTCTATGCGACATTTCAGCGACAGATTCATTAAGCGGCGCTTTAGCGACGTATATGCGATAGTAATTTAGTTTATAATGACGTCTAGATAGAGACGGATTTGCGTCAAAAATTGCGTCAGGTAAGCGATATTATTTATGTTCCTGATACTAAAAAAAAGTCTAATACTCAAGTTGGCGACAAAATAACGACATTACTTACTATTGGGAGGAAGTCGCCTGTCTGTCGACGTGTGCCAGTAATCCGTCGCCCAAGAATAAAAATTTACTTGGCGATGGTTGTAACCGTCGCTAGCATGTCGCAAGTACATCGTAGTTAGCCGCTAAGTCGACGGATGTCCATCGTTAATTGCACATAACTGCATAGTTTGTAGTCAAAAATTTGACTGATTGGCGACGGAATCTTTTAGCGATATGGGTTTACCGACGGATGTTTTTTTGCCTAAATACCATCGTCGGGTAGTCGCTAATAGTGAATAGCGACATTTTGGCGACGAAAAACGATATCGCTATTCCTTTGTGTTTTAGTAGTGTATACAATGTTGATATATGTTAACTAGTATATGTAAATTAGTTATACATATTGATATAGGTATAGATATGGTAACATACTACCTAGTGTTATCTAGTATAGCTAATATGATCTAGATACCAACTTAGAAATCTAGGTACAACATAGTATCACCTAGTACCAACTAGTTTAGAATTGTAATCAACCTAGAAGCTATGTATAAACCCAAAATTAAGGTATTGGCCTAGTTTAACCTAGTTTGACCTAGTTTGACTAGTATGTCACGCCCCAGTCCAAAATATCGAGGGACCGGACGCGTGATAATGGCCAGCAGCACACACCGATGGACAAACCCAATTTAATGGATCCATCAGGGCATGCTTAAGCTGTAATGTAACAATAAGTAGGTCCAATGATATAAGTCACAGTCTATGCTAATCTCATCCATAATAGATAATCACAGATCAAATGCCAGAATAAATGCAAATAGAAATAAACTAGCATATCTCAATAAAGGTGTCTCGGAGAACAATTCGAGAATAAGCCTGATACATCAATGAAATAGACTGGAAAGAAAATAACTAAAAACAGAAATAAATGAATATCTCACGCCAATACTCAGGAGAAGTCCTCTGGTATGACCTCGTCCTCAGATGTCGGTACAGCTCCTGTATCTGCTCCTGTTCCTGCTTCTGCTCCTGATAATGCTCCTATACTGTATAACTCTAGGTGGATCTCCTCTGCTAGTCCTGGGGACAAAGTCCGGATCCAGGTCCTCAGGGGACAGCAAGGTACAGAAAATACAAGCCAAAATAAATGCAGTGCAGCAAATAATAAAATAAATAGGGCAAGCTTTATAACCATCTATGTAAAAATGCAAGTGAGAGCATCACTAGTACTCAGGCTGAGCCGCTATGTAAGCCCCCTGATTTCAGGAATTTTTAATTTAGTTTTTCTCAATTTTCTGGAATATTCCTGGATTTTTTTTCCATAATTAAAACCTAGGTATTTTCTAACTAATGATTTTTACTTGCTATTAATTAATATTAAAATATTATGGAAATAATATTTTATGGTGTAAAATGAAAAACCGGACGTAGGGTAATTTTTTGCGGATTTATTGGACTCCGGAAACCCGTTTAAAGCCCTAAAAACTATTTATAAAATAAACCGGGTTTATTTCAATAAACCCAACAGAACCAAACCAAACCCAAACTTGAACCAAACCGATTTCTTAATGGGTCGGGTCGGATCCGAATCGAACCCGACCCGAAACCCGTTAACAAATCTCAGAAACCCTAATTCTCCTCGGCCTCTACTCCGCGACGGCGCGCCTATAAAAGGACGCCTCGACTTCTGTGCCGCCGCCGCAAACCCTAAATTCTCCGCCGCCTTCCCCCAGCTCCGGCGCCGTCCTCTTCCTCGGCCACCCGCTGAACCCTCGACTCCCCAATCTCCTCAGCCTCATCGACACCTAGCCTCCGCCAACCCACAGCCACTCTCGTCGACCGTCCCTCCGCCTCAGCCCGCAGCCTTCCCTTTCCACCTCCGCCGTCGCACCGCCTAACCCCGACGAACCCATCCCCACCAGCACCTCCCCAAGCCCGCCGCCCGCTGCAACTTTCTCCACCCTCGACGACCTAGCTCCGCCCTAACCCGACCCCCTGGCTCCGCCCTAGACCCGCCACGAGCCGCCCAGCCCCACTGCCCTTCTTCCCTCCTCCCAGCGCCACCGCCAAGGTCGGCCACCCCCGCCTGCCACCTCCAGAATTTCCTGTTGACCTGCGCCGACGAGCCGTCCTCTCCGCCCTGACTCAGCCTCGCCGTTCTCCGCCTCGAGCAGCCCGACGTGCCCTGAACCCTAACCGAGGACTCAGCCAGACACAGACTCGGCCGAACACCAGGACACAGTAAAACCCTAACCCTAGTTTTGGACGCGAGTCGGACACGAGGAAACTCGATTTTTTAGACCAGTTCAGGTATCCATAACTCCCTCCTCGTAACTCTGATTTCAATTCCGTAAATTGCGTTGCGAAGCCTGTGTGACCCCCTCGGTGCCCGTGCAAACCGCTCGGGGCATCGCGTCCTGTGGTGATCGCACACCGCAAACCAAAAACAGGAAAAACAACGACCCAATTCACCCCGGAACCGAGTACGCCCCGCCAAACGGGACGACTTGGTCGCATGCGGTCTTCGCAGATACGTGCGCGTCATTGATACGGACGTGCGGGATTTCGCAGAAGCTAATTCGGATGTGTGTGCACACCGGAATCAGTGCGTATCCGCGAACAGCGGCCCGTATCCGATTTTTCTGCAAATCGCTGTAACTTAGTGTAAACACGTCGGATCGAGACGAAACTTGCGCCATCGGACTCGTAGCAATACGCTGGTCCTGTGGGTCAAGTTTGGTTCGATTCTGAGAACGTTGACGAAATCGCGTGTCGTGGGCCCCACAGGCTCCACTTGACGGGCGATTTTGTGATCGGCTCATTGGAATCCAATTCTGGAAGTTCCGTTGGGTTCGTATCATCGTTCCTGACCTGTTGACACTAAGTTTGGTAAAATTGGAGACCTTTGACCCTGACACATTTTTGGTGCAAAGCGGGCCCGCATGTGGACCCCGTTTTGACCCGAAACTGCCGTTTCTGCCCTTGTCTCCAAATTGGACCCAAGGACAGGCATTTTTAGCTATTTGATATTTTCTGAATCTAATGGTGATATTTATTTCAGCTACTGGAGTAGTACCTGCAGATCACAGTGAGACCAGAGCTACAGTTGGATCCCGGACCCCAGGCAAGTGTACCTTGCCAAACTTTGCAGTCTTGCTACATATTTTCCTTGATTCTTTTATATTGCTGTGCATGCTTAACCTAGGACCGTGTGACGTACTTAGCGTCCGATTATCAGTCGGGTGCCGACACCGTACGCGGTGTTGGGTATTGTCATTTAGAGATGGATATACGTGACACTTTATGTTCTTGTGCTTGTCTTATCAAGTACATCATGACCCAAGGACACTTGACACTTACATGAGACAGAATCCTCCTGAGATATTCATGGTGATTCTGTATAGGATACAGCTTATGACATATACAGTTTACATGCTTAGATTTTATCCAGACTTGTTGCATTAGTTATGATCCTGCGTGTCATGGACATGAGACGTGAAATTTCATTGGGTGGGGAGAGTATTACCATATCAAAGACTGATTATATTATATATATTGACATCTGGATGTGTCTTAGTCTCTGACACAGAGCTATGGCACCAGTTCTGGCCCTTCGAGAAAATACTGCTATGGGTTTCTCCGACACTGATCCTGTAGTAGCCTCAGCCCGAGTATGGAATAATGTTCTCATTTGCATTACACTTAGATGGTTACATATTTACCCTATTGCTTTATTTATTGCTGCACTGCATATTTATTTTGGCATGAGCTTTCTTGTACCTTGCTACGTCCCCTGAGGACCTGGATCCGGATTTTGTCCCCAGATATTACAGATGAGATTTATCCCGAGGTGTACGGGACCGGAGCGTTAGCATTAGCAGGAGCAGGTGCCTACATTGGAGCAGGACCAGGATCCGAGGACGAGATTGTACCAGAGGACTTCTCTTGAGTATTGGCTTGAGATACTCATTTATTTCAGTTTATAGTTACTCTATTTTCAGTCTATTTCATTGATGTACCAGACTTGTACTCGGATTATTCTCCGAGACACTTTTATTGAGACTTGTTAGTTTATATTTATTTATATTTATTCTGGCTTTGATCTGTGATATTCTGTGGTGGATGAGATTAGATAGACTGTGACATGTATCATTGGACCTGCTTATTGTTATATTACAGCTTAAGTATGCCCTGATGGATCTATTAAATTGGTTTTGTCCATCGGTGCGTACTGCTGGCCATTGACACGTGCTCAGTCCCTCGGTATTTTGGGACTGGGGCGTGACATGGTTTTTGTGGTGGCCCATGCAGGTCGACGACTAAATTGTTCGGTTTCAACTTAGGGACCGAACAAGCCTGCAATAAGAATAGGATAAGTTTTTAGGATCTCATCAACTTGCCTGCAAACGTTCTTGATATCTGTATCGTATTCAAACTAATTTTTGACTTGCATCTTGCCTTGATTCCTGTGCGCCTCTTATAGTTTATTTTTGATGCAGAGTAATGGATTCACAAGAAAACGACGGAACTCCAGCAAGAACACCAATAGGTGCTGAAGCCACCTATGGAGAAGATGAAGTGACGCTATTGAATGGAGATCCCTCTACTCACCGAAGCAGACAAGCAGATCCACAATCTTCTAGATTTCGGCGTGATGATATTCCACCTCCGCCCCAGTTCACTCCTCAGATGCCTGTCTTTCCACCAGGCCAAGCAATGGACGGACAACAGATGTTCCAGATGTTCTATGCAATGATGCAAGCCCAGCAACAGATCCAAACTGAAGCCCAACGTCGCGAGGCTGAGTACTTGAGGAACAGTCTAGTAAATACACTGGAACATGCCAACCTACCAACTCGACGACAACCGACGGGCTCTATCACCGACTTTCGCCAGCTGAAGCCCCGTACCTTCTCAGGCAAGGAGGAACCTACGGAAGTTCATGAGTGTCTTACCAACATACGACATCAATTAGAAGCAGCAGAGCTACCAAAGGAACGTTGGATGACTGCCGTCAGAATACAATTGACGGATAATGCACATCACTGGTGGCTATCCGAGGAAACCCGACTCGGACCAGACCGAGTCACCTGGGAGGAGTTCTCCAGACTCTTTCAAGAGATGTACATTCCAGCTACCGCTCGATCAGAACTCAGAGACAAGTTCAACCGCCTTATCCAAGGCAATATGACAGTGGAAGAGTACAACGCTGAGTTCATTCGTCTAAGTCGCTTCGCCCCTACCTTGATTCCGACAGAAGAAGAGAAGGCCGAGAAGTTCTTCGATGGACTAAACTTCGAGCTACAGAAACTAATTGGATCCATTGCGCCCACATCTTACTCGGACGTCCTTGCTACAGCCCGACGCATGGAGCGCGTCACTAGAAGAGAGACCAGTCTGAAGCGGCCTTCCACATCAGCAACAAACAGAGCACCACAAGAAGAAGCTGCAAAGAGACCTCACCTACAGCAACAGCAGAACGCATCTACACCACAAGTGATAGTCCTTACTACTTGTCACTATTGTGGCAAAGCAGGCCATCACGCTAGGGAATGCCGACGCAGGTTAGGACTATGCTTAGGTTGCGGATCCAGACAGCACGCAGTGAGAGACTGCCCTGAGCGTAGAGAAGGAGCACCAAGGGCAAACCAACAAGCTCTACCAGCACCAGAAGAATATCAACCAAGGCCACCTTTGGCACCTCGACCAGCACCCTACCAGCAAGCCCAGCAACAGCAGAGAGCACCACCTCAAGGACGCGGACAAGCTTATGCGATGACTTTGGAGGACGCGCAGAACCATGGAGTCGCTAATGCGCGTAAGTTTTTTTATAGTTTCTCTGTTTCTAGTATTGTTTTATCTCGTGTTTATTGGTTCGTGACCCTAGCCTTAACCTAGTAATGTTAAACTTGCAAATAACCTAGTATGTTTTGATAACCTAGAATACTTTTTATAATTGATAACCTAGTATGTTCTTAAGTGATAACCTAGTTTTCTAATTTGTAGCCTTCTAGGTTCCCTTCACCCGAGAAATTGCATAACTTTTAATGCTTGGGGAATTGTTTTTTCCTATGTATTATTCTTACACTCTCATCCTTGAATCTCCTTGATCGTAAAGTGCTTCAAACAATATTTACAATCGTGTCATCTCTATTGACCGGTTATTCTTTTGATTGCGAGGACGCAATCATCCTAAGGGGGGTAGATTGTAAGCCCCCTGATTTCAGGAATTTTTAATTTGGTTTTTCTCAATTTTCTGGAATATTCCTGGATTTTTTTTCCATAATTAAAACCTAGGTATTTTCTAACTAATGATTTTTACTTGCTATTAATTAATATTAAAATATTATGGAAATAATATTTTATGGTGTAAAATGAAAAATCGGACGTAGGGTAATTTTCTGCGGATTTATTGGACTCCGAAAACCCGTTTAAGGCCCTAAAAACTATTTATAAAATAAACCGGATTTATTTCAATAAACCCAACAGAACCAAACCAAACCCAAACTTGAACCAAACCGATTTCTTAATGGGTCGGGTCGGGTCGGATCTGAATCGAACCCGACCCGAAACCCGTTAACAAATCTCAGAAACCCTAATTCTCCTCGGCCTCGACTCCGCGGCGGCGCGCCTATAAAAGGACGCCTCGACTTCTGTGCCGCCGCCGCAAACCCTAAATTCTCCGCCGCCTTCCCCCAGCTCCGGCGCCGTCCTCTTCCTCGGCCACCGGCTGAACCCTCGACTCCCCAATCTCCTCAGCCTCATCGACACCTAGCCTCCGCCAACCCACAGCCACTCTCGTCGACCGTCCCTCCGCCTCAGCCCGCAGCCTTCCCTTTCCACCTCCGCCGTCGCACCGCCTGACCCCGACGAACACATCCCCACCAGCACCTCCCCAAGCCCGCCGCCCGCTGCAACTTTCTCCACCCTCGACGACCTAGCTCCGCCCTAACCCGACCCCCTGGCTCCGCCCTAGACCCGCCACGAGCCGCCCAGCCCCACTGCCCTTCTTCCCTCCTCCCAGCGCCACCGCCAAGGTCGGCCACCCCCGCCTGCCACCTCCAGAATTCCCTGTTGACCTGCGCCGACGAGCCGTCCTCTCCGCCCTGACTCAGCCTCGCCGTTCTCCGCCTCGAGCAGCCCGACGTGCCCTGAACCCTAACCGAGGACTCAGCCAGACACAGACTCGACCGGACACCAGGATACAGTAAAACCCTAACCCTAGTTTTGGACGCGAGTCAGACACGAGAAAACTCGATTTTTCAGACCAGTTCAGGTATCCATAACTCCCTCCTCGTAACTCTGATTTTAATTCCGTAAATTGCGTTGCGAAGCCTGTGTGACCCCTCGGTGCCAGTGCAAACCGCTCGGGACATCGCGTCCTGTGGTGATCGCACACCGTAAACCAAAAACAGGAAAAATAACGACCCAATTCACCCCGGAACCGAGTACGCCCCGCCAAACGGGACGACTTGGTCGCGTGCGGTCTTCGCAGATACATGAGTGTCATTGATACGGATGTGCAGGATTTCGCAGAAGCTGATTCGGATGTGTGTGCACACCGGAATCAGTGCGTATCCGCGGACAGCGGCCCGTATCCGACTTTTCTGCAAATCGTTGTAACTTAGTGTAAACACGTCGGATCGAGACGAAACTTGCGCCATCGGACTCGTAGAAATACGCTGGTCCTGTGGGTCAAGTTTGGTTCGATTCTGAGAACGTTGGCGATTTTGTGATCGGCTCATTGGAATCCAATTCTGGAAGTTCTGTTGGGTTCGTATCATCGTTCCTGACCTGTTGACACTAAGTTTGGTGAAATTGGAGACCTTTGACCCTGACACGTTTTCGGTGCAAAGCGGGCCCGCATGTGGACCCCATTTTGACCCGAAACTGCCGTTTCTGCCCTTGTCTCCAAATTGGACCCAAGGACAGGCGTTTTTAGCTATTTGATATTTTTTGAATCTAATGGTGATGTTTATTTCAGTTACTGGAGTAGTACCTGCAGATCACAGTGAGACCAGAGCTACAGTTGGATCCCGGACCCCAGGCAAGTGTACCTTGCCAAACTTTGCAGTCTTGCTACATATTTTTCTTGATTCTTTTATATTGCTGTGCATGCTTAACCTAGGACCGTGTGACGTACTTAGCGTCCGATTATCAGTCGGGTGCCGACACCGTACGCGGTGTTGGGTATTGTCATTTAGAGATGGATATACGTGACACTTTATGTTCTTGTGCTTGTCTTATCAAGTACATCATGACCCAAGGACACTTGACACTTACATGAGACAGAATCCTCCTGAGATATTCATGGTGATTCTGTATAGGATACAGCTTATGACATATACAGTTTACATGCTTAGATTTTATCCAGACTTGTTGCATTAGTTATGATCCTGCGTGTCATGGACATGAGACGTGAGATTTCATTGGGTGGGGAGAGTATTACCATATCAAAGGCTGATTATATTATATATATTGACATCTGGATGTGTCTTAGTCTCTGACACAGAGCTATGGCACCAGTTCTGGCCCTTCGAGAAAATACTGCTATGGGTTTCTCCGACACTGATCCTGTAGTAGCCTCAGCCCGAGTATGGAATAATGTTCTCATTTGCATTACACTTAGATGGTTACATATTTACCCTATTGCTTTATTTATTGCTGCACTACATATTTATTTTGGCATGAGCTTTCTTGTACCTTGCTACGTCCCCTGAGGACCTGGATCCGGATTTTGTCCCCAGATATTACAGACGAGATTTATCCCGAGGTGTACGGGACCGGAGCATTAGCATTAGCAGGAGCAGGTGCCTACATTGGAGCAGGACCAGGATCCGAGGACGAGATTGTACCAGAGGACTTCTCTTGAGTATTGGCTTGAGATACTCATTTATTTCAGTTTATAGTTACTCTATTTTCAGTCTATTTCATTGATGTACCAGACTTGTACTCGGATTGTTCTCCGAGACACTTTTATTGAGACTTGTTAGTTTATATTTATTTATATTTATTCTGGCTTTGATCTATGATATTCTGTGGTGGATGAGATTAGATAGACTGTGACATGTATCATTGGACCTGCTTATTGTTATATTACAGCTTAAGTATGCCCTGATGGATCCATTAAATTGGTTTTGTCCATCGGTGCGTACTGCTGGCCATTGACACGTGCTCAGTCCCTCGGTATTTTGGGACTGGGGCGTGACACGCTACAAGCTCTGTGTCGGGGAGCCAGTAGCGGTAATAACACGTAATGGGCCAAGCTCTGCTCGAGAGTCTTGTGCCTCACAATAATAGGGGTTTATATATATATGATCAGCCTGTAGTCTGTGTGACTCTCCCCACCCCATGTAATCACACGTCTCATGTCCACGATGCACCATGTCCATGTCACGCACAATCATATCTAATGCAACAAGTCATATAGTATCTAGGAATATAATGTCATAAAGCCTGTATCCTATACAGAATCACCATGAATATCTCAGAAGATCATGTCCATGAATAGTGTCAAGTATCTTGGGTATAATGTACTTGATAAGACAAGTACGAGAATGTAAAGGGGTCACGAATATCCATCTCTAGATGACATACACAACATTGCGTACGATGTTGGCACCCGACTAATAATCGGACGCTAAGTACGTCACACGGTCCTAGGTCAAGCATGCACAGCAATATAAATAAATCAAGGGAAAATGCAACAAGAAATATAAAGTTGGCAAGGTATACTTGCCTACTGATGTATAACTAAGTCAAGGAAATAAGTAGCAAAAACTGCATGATTTGGCAAGGTACACTTGCCTGGGGTCCTGACTCCAACTGTAGCTCTGGTCTCAGTGTGATCTGCAGGTACTTCTCCGGTTGCTGAAATAAACATCACCATCAGTCTCATAAAATATCAAATAGCTAGAAACGCCTGTTCTTAAGTCCAATTTGAATACAGGGGCAAAAATGACACTTCCGGGCCAAAGCGGGGTCCACATGTGGGCCACTTTGCACCGAAAAGCGTGTCAGGATCAAAGGTCTCCAAATTT
Organism: Iris macrosiphon; assembly: GCA_036927795.1. Lineage (NCBI taxonomy): Eukaryota > Viridiplantae > Streptophyta > Magnoliopsida > Asparagales > Iridaceae > Iris > Iris macrosiphon. The sequence goes on from JAYESA010000012.1 coordinate 50,071,630, forward strand.
GCCAAACTTAGTGTCTACCAGTCAGGAACGATGATACGAACCCAACGGAACTTTCAGAATTGGATTCCGATGAGCCGATCACAAAATCGCCCGTCAAGTGGAGCTTGTGGGGCCCACGATACGCGATTTCGTCAACGTTCTCAGAATCGAACCAAACTTGGGTCACAGGACCAGCGTATTGCTACGAGTCCGATGGCGCAAGTTTCGTCTCGATCCGACGTGTGTACACAAAGTTACGACGTATTCCAGAACAGACAGATACGGGACGGTGTCGGCGGATACGCGTTGATTCCGGTGTGCACGCACATCCGAATCGACTTCTGCAAAATCCCATACGACCGTATCAACGTCATGTACGGTTCGATAAAGACCGCGTGTGACCAAGTCGTCCCGTTTGGCGGGGCGCACTCAGTTCCGGGGTGAAATGGGGTATCGTTTTTCCTGTTTTTGGATCGCAGTGTGCGATCACCACAGGACGCGATGCACCAAGCGGGTTGCACGGGCACCGAGAGGGTTATACAGTCTATGCGTAGAAACTGACGGAATCGAAAACGGAGTTGCGAGTTGAGAGAAATCGGTACCTGAACAGGGCTCCGTGAATCTGAGTTTTCACACGTCCGAGCGTCAACTCCGTGTCCTGCGTCCGTGTCCACTGTGTCCGTCCTGCGTTAGGGTTAGGGTTTGGGGCTTCAGAGACTCGTCGGAGGGTGGCTGTGCTCGGGGCGGCCAGGGAGTGGCTGCTCGAGAGGAGGACGACGAGGGGAGAGAGAGATGCAGCGCCGGAGTCGTGTGCACTGGTGGGCGAGGTCGACGTGGGAGAGGAAGATGTCGAGGAGTTGAGGGTGCTGTTGAGGGGGCTACTGCTGAGGGGTTGGTGGTGGTGCTCCAGGCGGCGATGGGCGGAGAGATGCAGGAAGGCAGCGGGTCGAGGTCGACTGGTCGGGGGACGGCTCCAGGCGATGAGCGGCTGGGATCAGGCGGTTCAGCAGCGGGTCGGTGGTCTGCTCCGGCGAGTATGGGGGAAGGGTGGAGACGACGGGAAGGAAGGGGGAGAAGGGTCTGGGCACGGTGAGGCGGAGCTCTTGGCGGAGGAAGATTGTGAGGGTGGTTAGGGTTCCATCGAGCGGGGACCGGAGGGTGGTGGTCGACGGCTGGGAGATTGGGGAAGAATTCGACGACAAGGGGAGTAGGCTATGGCTCGGTCGGCTGTGAGCGGGGGAGAAGAGGAGATGGGGTTAGGGTTCAGGCTGGAGTGATCGGCTCCGGCGGGGGTGGCCTTGGTCGGCGGAGGGAGCGGCCAGGGTTAGGGTTAGGGTTAGGGTTAGGTTTAGGATTTGGAATTAGGGATTTGGGATTTTTAGTAATTCTTTTTTTTTCGTTTTCTTTTTGTGGAGAAAAACCTAGGGAATTACGTATTTATACATACAGGAATTGGCCTAGGGTTTGTCCTAGGTTTTGGGCTGGGTCAACGCTCCTTGGGCTTGGCTTCGGCTCTCATGGGAATGTCGGGCGTTGGCACGGGTTAAATTCGGTTTAAATGTACTTCGGTTTTCAGGGCTTTAAACGGGTTTTCGGAGTCCAATAAATCCGCAAAAAATTACCCCATGTCCGGTTTTCCATTTTACACCATAAAATATTATTTCTATAATATTTTAATATGAATTAACCGCAATTAAAAATTATTTAATTACCATACACCTAGGTTTTAATCATCAGAAATTCCTGAAAAATCCAGAAAAATCCAATTTAATAATTACTGAAAATCAGGGGGCTTACAATCTACCCAACTTATAAAAATTTCATCCTCGAAATTAAATATAGTAGGGTTCTCTCTATCCATTCTCACTTGATTACAGTCTAAAGGATTCCTCTCAAGTGATCATTGTGGTCTCTACCCAACTTAGAATTTACCCATCTATCATCTAAAGCTATACATCTAATAAAGCTATGCCCCAACTTATTTAATCATATTATTGAATTCTCAAGTCTTTAACACCAAATATATCACCTATGATATTCTCTTAATCATACATAAAGGGTCATCAACAATGCAACCGGCCTGGGGTATATCTAGTACTGTCTATATATCAAACCTATACCAAGCACGAGATTTTGTCTTTCCGAAATAAGGGAAGACGAAGATCAATAATAAAGAGTTCAAGGGTGAGGTAATATAATAGAAGTATCAGGATCAAGGCGTTTAACAAATTCAAATAGGATTTGTCAAGACAATTGTGGATTGAAATTCTATTCTGGTAATCCTTTGTTCGCATACTCGTATTAGTACAGTTAGGTAACTGATACGATATGCTCAGACATATCTAGAGGGCAAGTATACTAGTCAACTATATATCTCAATCCACGTGAAGTAGTCATGCGAAGAGCGAACCAAAATGCACTAAGGTTGATCAGACCGTAATACACTGATTCTAAATAGACAATTGTATTAGTGTGTCGACCCAATAATACATATGTCATGAACAAGCTCGATAAAAGGATAAGCTTGCAAAACTAGGCCACATTAACAGCATAAGTCAAGGTAGTACAACGAATATAAGTACGCTAGATGATGATGAAAGGAGGTACAACTTAATTCAAGTTCACAAAACAACCCAAAATAAGCACAATAACAAAAAACTCTATAATCTCTACAGTTATCAATTATAAAAACATACTAGGTTAATAGCAAGTTCAAAATTACATAGGTTAAGGCTGAGGTCACGAACCACTAGGCACGAGATAAAACAAATCTATAAACCGGTAACTACGAGAAATTACGCGCATTAGCTACTCCATGGGTCTGTGCATCTTCCAAAGTCATCGCTGGAGCTTGTTCCCGTTCTTGCAGTTGATTCCTCTGCTGCTGTTGAGCCTGCTGGAAGAGTGTTGCTTGGGGTGCCAAGGGTGGCCTCTGCTGATTCCCTCCTGGGGCTAGTGGTCTGACTCCTTCAACTCTCGTTTGCGGTACTTCCAATGCTGGAAAGGCTGGCCTTGGTGCTGGTAACGCTTGTTGGTTATTCATTGGTGCTTTGTCTCGACGTTCGGGGCACTCCTTCTTTAAATGCTGACTGGATCCGCAAGCTAAGCATAATTTCCTTTTGCGTCTACACTCGTTCTCTATATGGCCTCGCCTGCGACAATATGGACAGACAGGTATTTCTTGAGGAGGTGCTTCTGGTGGCTGTTGTATGGGAGACTTCTTTGCAACTTCTTCCTGTGGTGCTCCGGCAGGTGCTGATGTGGCTGGTTGATGAATCATCACTGCTTTCTCTCGACGTTCAGGGCAATCCCTTACCGAATGCTTTTTGGATCCACAAGCTAAACATAGTCCCAATCTGCGTCGGCATTCTTTAGCGAAATGACCTATCTTGCCACAGTAGTGACAAGTAGGAATAACTAAGGCTCTTGATGCTGCTCTCGGTGGTGGATTCATCTGTGGTCGCTTTGCAACTCTTTTCTGTTGTGCTCGGTCTGGTGCTGATGCATACGGCTGCTTCTGGCTGGACTCTATCCTTGTGTTGCACTCCATGGCCTGGGTTGTAGTAAGAACGTCCGTTGCAACGGAGCTGATTAACTTTCGTAACTCCGAACTAAGTCTGTCGATGAACTTCTCCGCTTGGTTTTGCTGAGCTTCTTCTTGAACCTTCTGATGGGCTTGCATCATCGCGTAGAACATTCGAAACATTTATTGTTCGTCCATAGCCTGCCCTTGTGGAACGATAGACATCGGTGGAGCAGACTGCGTCGATGGTGGAACATCATCTTCCTGGATTCTCGAGGCATGCTGACTTGCTTGACTACGTTGTTGAGCTGCTTGACCTTCATCAACTGGTGTTACTTCATCTTCGTTGGCTACCGCAGCATCTCGTGGTGATCTTGTAGGAGTCTCGTTGCTTGATCGGGATTCCATAACTCTGCATCCAAAATAAACAATAAGAGGCGTACAGGAATCAAGGCAGGATACGAGTCAAGAATTAATTTTAAATCCGATATAGACATCAAGAACGTTTCAAGCAAGTGGATGAGATCCTAAAACTTATCATATTCTTATTGCAGGCCTGTTCGGTCCCTGAGTTGAAACCGAACAATTTAGTCGAAGACCTGCATAGGCCACCACAAAAACCATGTCACGTCCCAGTCCCAAAATATCGAGGGACCGGACGCGTGATAATGGCCAGCAGCACACACCGATGGACAAACCCAATTTAATGGATCCATCAGGGCATGCTTAAGCTGTAATGTAACAATAAGTAGGTCCAATGATATAAGTCACAGTCTATGCTAATCTCATCCACAACAGATAATCACAGATCAAATGCCAGAATAAATGCAAATAGAAATAAACTAGCATATCTCAATAAAGGTGTCTCGGAGAACAATTCGAGAATAAGCCTGATACATCAATGAAATAGACTGGAAAGAAAATAACTAAAAACATAAATAAATGAATATCTCACGCCAATACTCAGGAGAAGTCCTCTGGTATGACCTCGTCCTCAGATGTCGGTACAGCTCCTGTATCTGCTCCTGTTCCTGCTTCTGCTCCTGATAATGCTCCTGTACTGTATAACTCTAGGTGGATCTCCTCTGCTAGTCCTGGGGACAAAGTCCGGATCCAGGTCCTCAGGGGACAGCAAGGTATAGAAAATACAAGCCAAAATAAATGCAGTGCAGCAAATAATAAAATAAATAGGGCAAGCTTTATAACCATCTATGTGAAAATGCAAGTGAGAGCATCACTAGTACTCAGGCTGAGCTGCTACAAGCTCTGTGTCGGAGAGCCAGTAGCGGTAATAACACGTAATGGGCCAAGCTCTGCTCGAGATTCTTGTGCCTCACAATAATAGGGGTTTATATATATATGATCAGCCTGTAGTCTGTGTGTCTCTCCCCACCCCATGTAATCACACGTCTCATGTCCACGATGCACCATGTCCATGTCACGCACAATCATATCTAATGCAACAAGTCATATAGTATCTAGGAATATAATGTCATAAAGCCTGTATCCTATACAGAATCACCATGAATATCTCAGAAGATCATGTCCATGAATAGTGTCAAGTATCTTGGGTATAATGTACTTGATAAGACAAGTACGAGAATGTAAAGGGGTCACGAATATCCATCTCTAGATGACATACACAACATCGCGTACGATGTTGGCACCCGACTAATAATCGGACGCTAAGTACGTCACACGGTCCTAGGTCAAGCATGCACAGCAATATAAATGAATCAAGGGAAAATGCAACAAGAAATGTAAAGTTGGCAAGGTATACTTGCCTACTGATGTATAACTAAGTCAAGGAAATAAGTAGCAAAAACTGCATGATTTGGCAAGGTACACTTGCCTGGGGTCCTGGCTCCAACTGTAGCTCTGGTCTCAGTGTGATCTGCAGGTACTTCTTCGGTTGCTGAAATAAACATCACCATCAGTCTTATAAAATATCAAATAGCTAGAAATGCCTGTCCTTAAGTCCAATTTGAATACAGGAGCAAAAATGACATTTCCGGGCCAAAGCGGGGTCCACATGTGGGCCGCTTTGCACCGAAAAGCGTGTCAGGGTCAAAGGTCTCCAAATTTTCCAAACTTAGTGTCTACCAGTCAGGAACGATGATACGAACCCAACGGAACTTCCAGAATTGGATTCCGATGAGCCGATCACAAAATCGCCCATCAAGTGGAGCCTGTGGGGCCCACGATACGCGATTTCGTCAACGTTCTCAGAATCGAACCAAACTTGGGTCACAGGACCAGCGTATTGCTATGAGTCCGATGGCGCAAGTTTCGTCTCGATCCGACGTGTGTACACAAAGTTACGACGTATTTCAGAACAGACGGATACGGGGCGGTGTCGGCGGATACGCGTTGATTTCGGTGTGCACGCACATCTGAATCGACTTCTGCAAAATCCCACATGAACGTATCAACGTCGCGCACGGTTCGGTAAAGACCGTGTGTGACCAAGTCGTCCCGTTTGGTGGGGCGCACTCAGTTCCGGGGTGAAACAGGGCGTCATTTTTCCTATTTTTCGATCGCAGTGTGCGATCACCACAGGATGCGATGCACCGAGCGGGTTGCACTGGCACCGAGAGGGTTATACTGTCTACGCGTAGAAACTGACAGAATCGAAAACGGAGTTGCGAGTTGAGAGAAATCGGTACCTGAACAGGGCTCCGTGAATCTGAGTTTTCACGCGTCCGAGCGTCAACTCCGTGTCCTGCGTCCGTGTCCACTGTGTCCGTCCTGTGTTAGGGTTAGGGTTTGGGGCTTCGAAGACTCGTCGGAGGGTGGCTGTTCTCGAGGCGGCCGGGGAGTGGCTGCTCGGGAGGAGGACGACGAGGGGAGAGAGAGATGCAGCGCCGGAGTCTTGTGCACTGGTGGGCGAGGTCGACGTGGGAGAGGAAGATGTCGAGGAGTTGAGGGTGTTGTTGAGGGGGCTACTGCTGAGGGGTTGGTGGTGGTGCTCCAGGCGGCGATGGGCGGAGAGATGCAGGAAGGCAGCGGGTCAAGGTCGACTGGTCGGGGGACGGCTCCAGGCGATGAGCGGCTGGGATCAGGCGGTTCAGCAGCGGGTCGGTGGTCTGCTCCGGCGAGTATGGGGGAAGGGTGGAGACGACGGAAAGGAAGGGGAAGAAGGGTCTGGGCACGGCGAGGCGGGGCTCTGGGCGGAGGAAGATTGTGAGGGTGGTTAGGGTTCCGTCGAGCGGGGACCGGAGGGTGGTGGTCGACGGCTGGGAGATTGGGGGAGAATTCGACGACGAGGGGAGTAGGCTAGGGCTCGGTCGGCTGTGAGCGGGGGAGAAGAGGAGATGGGGTTAGGGCTCAGGCTGGAGTGATCGGCTCCGGCGGGGGTGGCCTTGGTCGGCGGAGGGAGCGGCCAGGGTTAGGGTTAGGGTTAGGTTTAGGATTTGGAATTAGGGATTTGGGATTTTTAGTAATTCTTTTTTTTCGTTTTCTTTTTGTGGAAAAAAACCTAGGGAATCACGTATTTATACATACAGGAATTGGACTAGGGTTTGTCCTAGGTTTTGGGCTGGGTCAACGCTCCTTGGGCTTGGCTTCGGCTCTCATGGGAATGTCGGGCGTTGGCACGGGTTAAATTCGGTTTAAATGTACTTCGGTTTTCAGGGCTTTAAACGGGTTTTCGGAGTCCAATAAATCCGCAGAAAATTATCCCATGTCCGGTTTTCCATTTTACACCATAAAATATTATTTCTATAATATTTTAATATGAATTAACCGCAATTAAAAATTATTTAATTACCAAACACCTATGTTTTAATCATCAAAAAATTCCTGAAAAATTCGGAAAAATCCAATTTAATAATTACTGAAAATCAGGGGGCTTACATAGTATGACCTAAAAATTATACTTCTCCTTTTAGCTTCTTTCTTACCCAAATAAAATAATATTTCATATATAGGTCTGCGTGACACCAGCTCGGATACCGAGATATACCATTTGCTCAGGACCACATGCAAGTACATCTCTCTATTAGTTTTTATTATATGATAGTGTATATATTAATTGTTCTAGAACTGTGATACTCGATTCTGACACATTGTTACACGAACTGATACTATATGGATTATGTCAGGAGATGTTATCCCCTTTACCGTATGCAACTAGTACTCCTTACACATGTATGCTATCGTGTGCATCGGGTATTCTTGTGCTCGTGTTTATTCATGTTCTCACACTATCTCATGTGCTCAGTATACTTATATTATAATCATGTGCGTAACGTGTCGTGATTGGATCCATGAGTATTGGTTGGGGCGGGAAAGTAAAAGTTGGTTATGTGATCAAATCCCTTAGTGTAATCATGTGCATGTCGATTATACACCTCACGTATAATCGAGTTACCGTAGAATAATCATGTACAATCTAAGACGATCACATAACGAACTTGTGCGCTAAACACATAGACGGTATTCTAGTTAATCTTACTTACAGTTTATTCCATATTGCCTGTATTTACCTTTCTAGTTCCTATTGTATTTATTTACCTTTTCAGTTGTATTTCTATTTTCTAGTTACTTGTGCATCTTGTATTCTTTCTATTACTTGTCATATATTCCCTACCATATATTTGGAACTGCTTTCAGAGTTTTGTACTTCTCTCCAATCCTGACTGGATATTGTTTTCAGATGATTGGTTAGAGAAGATCCGTCCCACCTATTACGGGCCACAAGATGGCGAGCCGTCTGAGATTATACAACAAGATGACATAGTAGTTGTCGAGGAGACTTAGTCATTTCATTATTGTATTGGATATTATTACATCTTAGACATTATGGCATGATATGTATATTTGAGACTTTGTATTGTGGCTAGACAATTGGACTTATTTGCGGATTATATTTTGACTTGTGACTCTTTTCTTCTATTCTATATCGTGCATTTATCTTCCTTTAGTTTTATATTGTGATTGAGTATTGATTGTCATATTCATATTGTCCTCCATTTGGAGTTAAGATATCATGACAGGTACATTATATATATTGTGTAAGATGTTTAGATAGTATTGTTGACCTAGTCAGCGTTCTACCGCCGATGCTGCGGTGTAGGCTGGACGTTGTTCACGTACTCGTACCCTTTCGGGATGTGGGTCGTGATAGGGTCAGGAAAAACCTAACTTATACTCCCCAAACCAGCAACCAACATGAACCGTAGGATACGATCCAACGGTGTATAAAATACCATGCTAATTTTCGTCAGCCCGTCGACCGAACTTTGACCGAATTCGACCCGAGTCGGTGATTTGCGAGTAAACAAAACAGCAGCTCTCTGGAGCTTCTGGAGCACCCAGACCGAGTTAGAACAATTCTACCCCCGGCCGGCCCTCGGAGAATCGGTGAGTTTGGTTTGGATCGAGTACGATGAAATAGTTGAAGATGGAAGTTCTGAGAGTATATTGCATCAGTCACACAGTTTTGTTTCAACACGGAATCCCCTACAGAATGTATGTATCTACATCATATATTATCCAGCTATCAACAACCATAACTACTTCTAAGTTTTGTTATACATATATTCCCCTCCCTGTGGTTCTCAGCCTCTTCTTCGGTTTGAAGTTGACATGGTGGCCGGCATTTAGCGCTCTCCAGCATCGTCTCCGTCGCGGCAGCTCCTTGTGCATCTCACTGCAACATGTCTACTGGAAGCACTCCGGAAGAGTCCTCCCGCAGCGCTCCACCGTGTCGCTTCTCATCCTCGACCGTGTCGTTCATGGTTACTGAGCCTGTCCAAAGAGGTACAAGAGAAAGAAATGAGTCATTGTTCTATAATGTGACATCTGAGGCTAAGAGTATGCTTGCGGATAGCGGTTATGAGATGTTTCAAGAGTACCGATTATGAACGATCCGATTTTTGGTGGTTTTCAATAACGTTTTTTTTAAACTAGTTCAACCTATACTTGGTTAACGAACGGTTTTAAAAAAATTTTTTTACATGAATAAAATTACATATATGTCCATATATAAATAAAATAATATAAATACATAAATAATGAAAAACATATGAAATAATAGAAATGATTGGATGAAAGAAGGAGAGAACTTTGGAAGAAGTCATATTTGATCAAAATAATAAAACACATGAAATAATATAAACGTCTGAATGAAAGTAGAAGAAAAATATTTTTAAGAACTTATTGGAAAAGTAACGATAGTTGGAAAGAAGTAGAAGAGAAACACAAATGAGAAAAGAAAAAAAAGAATAATGTATTAGTAGTTATAATTATATATTTTTGACGAGAATATAAATATAATAAAATAATAAAAGCTCTCAAAATTTGCTGATTTGAGGTGTTTATAACGACACTCAAAATTATATTACATCGATTTTTGAGAGTTTTTGAGCCGTCCAAATTCAGTGCCTCAAAAAAATTAGCAAACGGAGATTTTTAAAATATTTCATAAACAGTTGGTTCAAAAACACCTCAAAACCAGTGAAACACCTCAAAACCGGTGAAACACCATTACCAAGCACACCCTAAAAGAATGTGGTTGGCTATAAAACAAAAGAAAACTCCATAATAAAATATAGTTACTGACTCTTAACCGAAAAATTTAGACAACTAATTGGCACATAGGTAAACCTATATTTTGATTAGGGCTTTGTTATGCCTACAATTCCCTTACAACTACAATAATGCTAAGTTTACAACCAAAGTTTTACAACCTTCATATAACCCACCCCCCCCCCCCCCCCCCCCCCCTCTCTCTCTCTCTCTCTCTCTCTCTCTCTCTCTCTCTCTCTCTCTCTCATCCCTTGCACATGGGTCCCATCTCCCCTCTTACCCTCCTGCTACATGGGTTCCGTCCGACCCTACCACTTCCCCTCTCCTCCAATCGACTCCCACATGTGGCCGCCACACTTCAGCGGTGGTAAGAGGGTTGTAAGCATTGGTTGTAGTCATCGCATTACTGTTACAACTAAGAGAGTTACAACTGTCATGTGGCCGATCTCCATTTGGAGTGAGAGGGGAGGGGTGGGGCCTGGTGGGACCCATATAGCAAGGGGAAAAGAGGGTTGTAAGAGGTTGGTTGTAAACTTGGCACTATTGTTTTGATTATGGAGTTCGGGACGGTTCAGTGCATTCTTACCTGAGGCGACGCCGGGGAATTCGCCTCCTGCAGCTGCGAAGCGTACTCGAGATTCCACAACACGTCGCCCATGGAGGGCCTGTCGACCCCGAACTCGGCCAAGCACTTCTCCGCCGCCTCGACGAACTTGTTGAGCGAGTCCCCGTTGATCGTTCCCGCGAGATGCGGGTCGATGATCTTCTCCAGCACCCCCTTGCGCTTCTGCGACATAGCCCACTCGGCCAGGTTCACCTGCTCCCTCGGCAGCTGCGGGTCGAGCGCCGGGCGGGCGCACAGCGTCTCCAGCAGGACCACGCCGAACGAGTACACGTCCGACTTGTCCGTCAGCTGCTGCCGCCTGAAGTACTCCGGGTCGAGGTACCCGAAGCTTCCCTTCACCGCGGTGCTGACGTGCGTCTGGTTCATCCCCGGCGCGTCCTTCGACAGCCCGAAGTCCGAGACCTTGGCGACGAAATTCTCGTCGAGCAGAATGTTGGTGGTCTTGACGTCGCGATGGATGATGCCGGTGGCGGTACCAGTGTGCAGGTAGTGAAGCCCGCGAGCCGCACCGATGCAGATGTCGAGCCTCTGCTTCCAAGACAGCGGCGGGAGGTCCTTCCCGTATATGTGGTCGCGGAAGGGCCCGTTCGCCATGTACTCGTAGACCAAGATCATCTCCGAGTTCTCGTCGCAGTACCCGATCAGCGAGACCAGGTGCCGGTGTCTCAGCTTCGACAGCATCTGGATCTCGGTCTGGAACTCGGTGATCCCCTGCTCCGACTGCGGGTTCCCCCGCTTCACCGCGACCTTCGTGCCGTCGTCAAGCTCTCCGAAGTAGACGTTCCCGAAGCCGCCCACTCCGACCACCGCGTTCTGGTCGAAGCTCTTGGTGGCCTCCTGGAGCTCCGCCAGGGAGAAGTAGCGGCCGAGGCCGAGGCCGAGGTTGGAGGTGAAGGTGAAGCCGCTCCTCGATTCCCCCCGCTTGCTCGTCGTGAACGTGGTGCCGGCGTGGATGGGGAGGAGCCAGGAGGAGAAGCTCTGCCGCCTCTGCCAGTCCTGCGGCCTCCTGCGCCACTTCGAGACCATCATACCGAGCCCCGCCAATGTGCCCAGCATCATCCCCAACCCGACGATGGCGATCACCTTCCCCGTGTTGGCCCCTTCTCCGGTCATCGAACCGTTGACCCCGAACTCGCCGTCCAAGCTCCCGACGGAGTTGCTCATTTTCAAGACTTCTATCCCATTCAACAGCGCGTCGGGGTCGATGGAGCTCTCCTTCAGCGGCCCGATCTGGACGGTGATCCGGTCCGTCGCTATTGACGCAGATACCACGATGTCCTTATAGTACGCGCTTGCGAGGTCGGACGTCAGTGTGGAGAGGTCCAGGCTCGAGATCGCGACCAACTGGTTGATGTACACCTTGAAGTAGAGCTGGTTGAGGGACTCGCTGATGATGTCGCAGAAGTGGAGGCGGACGAGGTACGCGAAGGAGGGGTCGACGTCGAGGTGCCAAGTCACATTGAAGTTCTTGGGCCCGTCCCCGTCGGTCCTCATCCGGACGGCGGTCGCGTAGACCGACTTCGGTGCCACAAGCGGCGAGGTGCCGTCGGGGTACTTGACGAGGTTCGTCTGCACTGACACCCTCTGCGCCATGGACGGCGCGGACGCGAGGGCGCCCCCGTCGGTCTCCCACCGGCGCCCGAGGGTGTCGTTCGAGGACGTGATGACCGCGCCTCCGACGTTGACCCGGTGGGAGGTCTGGTACGCGTAGGTGGTCAGGCCGCTGGCGTCGCTGACCGGGAAGAGGTTGGCGGCGGAGTCGGTGAGCAGGGCGGCGGGGGCGGAGACCACCTCGATGGCATTGACGAACGCGACGGAGCCCTTCATCGGGGAGAAGCGGAGGGAGAGGCGGTCGGAGGTCATGTTGAGGAGGTACTCCTTGAGGGTGTAGTTGCCGGGGGTGTCGGGGTTGAAGGTGTGGAGGAGGACGATGGTCTCGGTGTTGACGGAGAAGACCGCGGTGGTGAGGTCGAAGTCGGAGTTGTTGAGGGGGAAGAAGTGGAGGCGCACCCAATGCCAGCCCGGCTGCGTGAGCTTGAAGCCGTAGGTGGCTTCGTCGTGGAAGATGCGGGCGGAGAGGTAGAGAGGGGAGGGGGCATTGTCGGCGGAGGGGACGGAGACGAGGACCTCGTCCTTGGCGGAGAGGAAGGAGGCCGCCTCCTTGTCGGTCTTGAAGGTTCGGCCGTCGGGGCTGGCGGCGGGGGACGTGGCGCCGCAGTCTATTAGGAAGCTGTCGCCGGGGTTGAATGTGGAAGAAGAAATGGGGGAGGAGAGCTGGGCAGAGGCCGGCGGCAGCGGCACGGAGAGGAAGAAGATTAGAGCGGCCGCCGCGGCGAGGAGGAGGTGCTCCATCTTTGGTTGGTTTGTTTGTTTGATGGGAGGAGCTCTGGTTTTTCCTTTTTGGTCTCTCTCTTGTTGTTGTTTCTGTTTTGGGAGTGTTTTGTCTCGGGGAGGGAGGGAATGGGAGGAGGAGAATGGTCAGAAAGATGGGAAAGGAAGGACCAGGTCAAACTTACATGAAGGATGGACATAACTAACAAACCTACCAGCTGTTTTGTCTTTTAGTTGTATTTTGTTTCTCAATACATCCCATTATTGACTGGTAATTCGAAAGGCACATCATCATTTGCTCTATACAATTCATTAGAGGTGTCAAAAAAATTAACAATTCTATTTATTGTTATAGTCAAAAAAATTGACAGTCTTATCTATTTGTCACGTTTCAGTACCGGAATACGGAGACGAACATGACCAGCTATCCCGTACAAGATATTATACGTCGTACGACGATCACGGCTGTAATAAGACAAGAGGGTGCATGCTACAATCAATTCTCCTAGGGTCAAGAACTTCTATGTCTCAATCATTCAAACAAGAAAACAGTAAACATAGAGCATATATGATAAAGCAATAAGGCGTCCCAAATGTTTGTCAAAATATTATGGAGACCAGCTGTGCAAAATAAGAAGCTCGAATAGTAGCAAAAGTACATGATATTGATCAGCTGCAGTCTGATTTAATACAATTATGTAGAAAAACTAATGTCCAGATGTGCCGGCTAACAGGTGCAGGTGGGTAAACGTCCAAAAAAAGTAAATGTACAATGATGAGAAGGGAAGAAGAAAATTTACTTGTTATCCTCTGCGACCATGTTCCTGGTACGCGCTATGAGTTGGGGGATAGTACGCTGAATCCTCGGGTGCTGGCTCAAAACCTGGCCATGTAAAACCAGTGGGGTTAGACCCCAAATAGCAAGTACAACAAAGGAAGCACGGAATGGAGAAACAAAAACCCAAGGAATAAATATATCATAATACATAGGTTCAGTGTCGAAACTTAGGTCCATGACATATCCTACCACAAAGGCCCAACCCTATAACCAAACAAGGACAATGGTTAAACCATCACACTATGATAGTCCATCTCCCTAGGTTACTAACCGAATAATACAATCACAACCAAGTCCATTTTTTTTATATCGGCCAATCACTTGTACGGCTTGCTATTTATGGAGTCTAAGGTTATCTAAAAAATAATGCATAATAGGTATCCTCAGATTACGTCATTGCCGAACATGAGCTAACCGAGCCAAATAAAGAATATACAGGCACTTCATGATGCACCAGTTTCTCGTAGGACCACTGAGCTAAAATACGGTATTAGCGGTTTGCCACGCCCCAGTCCCAAAATACCGAGGGACTAGATACATGGCAATGACCAGCAGCACATACCGATGGGCAAACCCAATTTAATGGACCCATCAGGGTATACTTAAGTTGTAAAATAGCTATAAAGGTCTATGATACTAATCTCATCCACTGAAGATAAATACAATCAATATCAGATTCATCAAGATGAAATAATAATCAACAAGTCTCAATAAATATCTCGGGGAACAACCTGATAAAGAGTTTGATACAGCAGTTCAATAAACAGGAATAAGAGTCTAACAACAGAAACGACTGAGTATAGATAAAGCAGATACTCAGGAGAATTCCTCGGGCATCACCTCGTCCTCTAGTACTGGTACTGCTCCAATGTCTGCTCCTATCCCCTATACCTCGGGGTAGAACTCCTCTACTAAACCTGGGGACATAATCTGGATTCCAGGTCCTCAGGGGACATAGCAAGGTACAAGAATAACTCAAGCCAAATAAATGCAGTATGAAAATATATCAGCAGGACAAACTATGTAACCATCTAAGTGATATGCAAGTGAGAGCATTAATCATACTAAGGCTGAAACTACTAAAGGCTCTGGGAAACCCATAGCAGCATTTATTATTTCGAATGGCCAGTACGTGTGCCAAAGCTATGTGTCAGAGTCTAAGGCACTCCCAGTAATTTATTATATATATAATCAGCCTTTAGTACGGTAAGACTCTCCCCACCCAATGTAATCTCACGTCTCATATCCATAACACGCAAGATTATGACCTATAACTAATGCAGCGAGTCATAATGATAGCTATGCATATGTAATATCTATGTCACAAATCCTGTAGCCTATACAGAATCACCATGAATAACTCAGAAGATTCTGTCTCATGAATAGTGTCAAGTTTCCTATGTACTTGATAATGCAAGCACGAAAATGTATAGGGTCGCGATATCAATCTCTAGGTGACATTACACAACTCCGTGTATGGCGTTGACACCCGAATCTTATTCGGACGCTAAGCAATGTCACACGGTCCTAGGTTGAACAGATATAACATATAAATAAATCAAGAGAATAATATAAAATAAGTACTGCAAGATTGGCAAAGTACACTTGCATGGGGTTTGAATTCCTCAAATTATTCCAGTAACATCAAGGTCTTCAGGTATTCCTCCGGATGCTGAAATAAATACTACCATCTTATTTAGAAGATGTAAAATAGCTAGGATTACCTATCCATAAGTCCAATTTGGACACAGGAATAAACTTGACAGTTTCTTGTCAAAGCGGGATCCACATGTGGTCCATTTCGCACCGAAAATGTGTCAGAGACAAAGTCCTCTAAATTTGTCACGACCCGCACCCGGAATTGGGGCACGAGTACGCGGGTACGTCCAGCCTATGCCGCAGCATCGACGGTAGAACGCTGTCAAGGTCATGATACTATCTAAACAATCTCACACGAGCATCCAATCTCCATAAGGAGGCACGAATGACACAATATAATATGAACACATACTCAATCACATGACTACAGCACGATAAGATATCGAACAAATAAAATAAAGTACAACACAAGTCTAATGTAATAATCTAACTCAATAAATATCCATGTCTCAACAAGTATGCCGGAGACAAATCCGGTACCAAATAGTCTACTAAAAGAACTAACTAGATAACTAGTGATTCCGGCTAGACCTCCCAGAATCATAACTGAACTACCAAGTCCAAGTCTGCAGCTACTCACCATATGGTCCATAATGTATTGGATACCGATCCTCTAAGGCATAGTCTGAAAAAATATTTCCAGTCAGGAAGGAGCAAAGTACAATATCAAATAACAGTTCCATTTAATTGATAAGGACTATAAAGCAATAAACAGTTGATGCTAGATACTGAGAGAAGACAGTGAATAAATGCAATGGCAAAATAAAAGACAGGCAATGTAAAGAGACAGGAAATATAGGCAATATGCTACAGTCAGTGTATGTAAGATATGAAAAAAGAACAAGGTACAATATCATATACGGGTGATGTAGTATATGATCTAAAATAGAGAACCGTAACTATTCTAAGTGTTTGAAACTATAGTTTCGAAATGTGATCGGCTTGGGACTTGTACGATTGCTACATGGCTTGGCTAATCATGCGTGAGGCGAATGATTAACACCAATAATATAAACTTGTACGATAGGTATTTGATCACATTTCTCACTAGCAATTTCTTCGCCCCCAACTAGTACTGTGGATCCAATCATGACACGTCACGATACACGAGCAATATCCAATCTATCATGTACGATGTCTAATATAAATGTCGTGTATAATGTCAATACGATAAATGTAACATCTCATGACTGCAGATCCAAGCTATATACTAGTCCGTGTAGCACAGTGTCAAGGATTCAGATGTAACATTTCTAGATTACTGAACTTATAGAAATTATCAAGGAATTGGAAATTATCAGAGAATGTACTTGCCTTGGGTCCTTAGCTGGAAATACCAATGTCCTGTTCCAGAGTATAACCTGGATAAACCAACAGTCCTATAGACATATCACAAATATAACACTTGTATCAGATGCTACACTAACATAACCAAAATACACTGGCCTCAGGGCTATGCCAGACATGGCACCTAGTCAACTAGGGTTAAGTGCGTCAAGTTGCACGGACGTCGCGTCTGTGATTGCAGGGCAAGACAGACGATCAAAATGGTACGGGGCTTGCCAGTACGTCAGTGTACGCGTGGCGGACAACTAACAGTTCACAGGGTCATAGGTCCATGTAAATACGGGATATCCGTAATTACACTTGGGTCGCCTAGTATCTATATATACATATATCAATAATTAAATATAATACATATATATGGTTATACCAAAGTATAAACAAAATATGTATAAGTGTATGGAAATATATATTATATATATTTATATGTTAAAATATATATATCACCCATTATTTAAGAATATATATATTTATACATTTATATACACTAATAAAAAATATACCTATACCATATATGTATACAAGTATATATATATATATATATATATATATATATATATATATATATATATATATATATATATATACCAAAATACCAAAACAAATATATATATATATATATATATACATACCAAATTAGTACTTATATTATATACAAGTATAAATACACCAATATAATATATATATATAAGCTGCGTATATATACACACCAAAATACGTACATATACCAAAATACGTACATATACCAAAATACATATTAACTTATACTATATATATATATGTATACATGTACATATATACCAAAATAATTATATATATACTACGTATATATATACACCAAAATACATATTAATATTTATTATTTAATACGTATACACAATATATATATTAAATACATATATATATATATAGGGAGAAATACACGAACATACATGTAACACCCCGTTCCGTTCTAGCGGACTGCCGACTCAAACGGCAAAAGTGCAACTGTCCCGACCCGCTTTGCCTCAAACATAAAGCAAAGGATATCCCGACTTGTCCCTACAGGAATCCGGCTTAGGCTTTCAGAGGCTCGCTTGACGTATCGCTCTACCGAGGCGAATCATCGCTAAGGTGGGTGGCTACGGTGAACTTGTCTTTGCTTAGCCAGCACACATAAAATCTGGAAATGTTCATGCTAGTCGCTAGATGATTCACCCCCTGCATGCTAATAAATCCAACACACCTAGCTAAGGGAATAATCCCAACTTATATTGCCTGCTAGAACATGGAAAATAAAATACTGCTTATATATGTTCAGACCCTCGCATGCTAAGTCCCTAACGGTTTCATCTCTCGGCTTACCTTCGGGTCCGAGCAACGTGCCTGCTCATGTTCCTCAGAAACGCATGCTTGTCTGCTTGAATATTGCCATGTTTTCATCCAAACCCCGGGAGACTACTACGTAGTCGTTCCGTTCCTGAATGAACCTGCAAGTATCCGGGACCGTTGGGTCTCCAAGGCAATCCCCGAACCAGGGGCACGCATCAGGGTAATGAATACTGAACGTGAATCCTATAACGTGACAACTGAATGATAATCACATCAAGTTTATATCTGAACAAAAATCACGTCATGTAACGAACGAATCTCAGCTCTTGGAGCAAACGCTCATTCAGATCACGAATCATGGATTATCATTCAAGTTGTGGATTTGAAACTGACCCTAACCTGCATGTCGCGGACAACTCGAAAACGAGGCACCGTTCCATGGGCGGTCACTGGGGCACTGGGACCGACCCGATCCGGATGGAACATAACGTAACAGTCACTCACGTGATTGACGGGATGGTTTGCAGCACCTCACGTGCTTTTGTTGCATTCTCTACCCCGCCAATTGACTGTGGTCCTTTATGGCTATGCCAGCGACTAACGTTCATATAGATAAGTTATCCTCGCTTAGCGGCTATCCGCGTGCGAGTCATTGCATCGCATCAATGAACAACTGAACACCTGAACGATCATGTTAAAACGACCCTCGTGTTTGCATATGCTTGCCTCCTGAATGTTTATACTTGCCGTGCTTAAATTAACAATGTTTGCCTCAATGTTTGCCTTGGACAGGGAAGGAGATGGTAAGTTGGTAAGTCTCGCCGTATTCCTCTCATGTTGCACGGCGCACTGCCCGACACGTTAGGCTATTCAATGTTTGCATGAAACTGATCCTAAGGCAACTAGAAAGACAACTTAATAGTTGTGCACGGAACCTGTATTACGTGTTTGGATTTGTCGAGCGGGCGAGTAGCTTCCCCACCAGTGCATTCAATGTACTGATAATCCACCAGTTTGCTTGCAGGGTGCGGGAGAACCTCGTTCGGTACGGATGCCTCCAACGTGCGTGCTTAGGCGTGAAGATCACTCCGAAGCAGCGGTGCATCCGGAACTGAAGCACATATACAAGACATAATGTTGTGAACATCGCCTGAACATTGCCTGAATATCGCCTGTACAATCATTCCACAATTGTAGCCACTTGGCACGCTTTTACTATTTCAGAGAGAGAGGCTTGAGCGACTTGTAATCTCGGCTATACGCCGCCTGTAACACTTGTTTCAATATGAATAAAAGAGCTGCTTTACTTCAACTTGTGTTCAATGCTTCCACTATTTTGTCAACTCAGTGAACTTGTTACCGATCGCCTATGCGTTCATGACTCCGCTGCACTCGGACAATCTGTGCGACTCTATGGCTTAGAACTCTTACCGCCAGCCAATGAATCACGGCCTTGCACGGGCGCGGCTCATGCTCGTGCGGCATCACGCCCGGATGGGTCAAGCGATCGTTCCGCGGGAGCGCTGGCGAGGGTGATTCCCGCCTAGCGGGAACGACCGATCGCCTGCGGGAGATCGGGGTGTGACATGTTGGTATCAGAGCCTGGCTTCTACGCCTTTGAACTTCAAATCGATTATAACAGTTTTGAAAGCTCGTTCGTGGGTTATGTGCACGCTCTCTCTCTCAATGGCTCGATGGGATATTCCAACAATAAGTCTAAATACTTTCAAAATAAGTTTTGAATGATATGATTGCTTGTATGCTGTTGTGCTGCGAGTGGCCTTTGTGCCAACCTGTGCGAACCCTTGAGAGTATCGCTAGTAGCTTGTCCGATTTCACTAACTCCAAGTTTGGTTGAATGCATCTATTCGAGGGATGCCTTGAACTAGTGCACCATCCAAGACTTAAGGAAAGGTGAAACTCGAGTGCTAAGACTTCGCTATCACTAAGCTGGGTTACGTGTTCACGCTAGAGGGTACCTTCGAAAGTGCGCACGATCCAGTCTAAGCGATATGCTGATTTCGATGCTTGTGCAAGTGAAGATCCAAATGAAACAAGTACAACGACTTGTATAGGTTTGCCTCAGCCCCGTATCGTTAAATCAAAATTGATTAAAACGTACTGCTTGTCCTTAGTAAGTCTCGAGGACGAGACTTTTTTAAGTTGGGTAGGATGTAACACCCCATTCCGTTCTAGCGGACTGCCGACTCAAACGGCAAAAGTGCAACTGTCCCGACCTGTCACGACCCGCACCCGGTTTAGGGGCACGAGTGCGTGGGTACGTCCAGCCTACGCCGCAGCATCGGCGGTAGAACGCTGTCTAGGTCTTGATTCTATCTAGCCAATCTCACACAAGCATCCAATCTCCATAAGGAGATACGGATAACACAAATGAAATAAACACATACTCAATCACAGGACGACAGCACGATAAGATATCCAACAAAATTAAAATACAATACAAGTCACAAGTAATATTCTAACTCAACAATATCCAAGTCATCAAAAATGCCGGAGACAAATCCGGTACCAAATAGTCTAATAAAGAACTAACTAAAAATAGTAATTTTCGGTTAGATCTCCCGGAATCACAACTAAACTACCAAGTCTGCAGCTACTCACCATGTGATCCATAAAGTGTCGGACAGCGGTCCTCTAAGGCATAGTCTGGAAAAATATTTCCAGTCAGGAAGGAGCAAAGCAACAATCTCAAATAACAGTTCCATTAATTGATAATGTCTATAATACAATAAAACATGTCATGCTAGCTACTGAGAAGACATTGAAATAAATGCAATGGCTATTTAAGAGAGACAGGCAATGTAAAGAGACAGGCAATAGGCAATATGATACAGTCAGCGCATGTATGGAAATAAAGAGAACAAGGAACAGTATCATATACGGGTGATGTAGTATATGATTTAAAATAGGGAACTGTAATCTATTCTAAGTGTTTGAAATTGTAGTTTCGAAATGTGATCGGCTTGGGACTTGTACGATTTTTACAGTCTGGCTAATCATACGTGGGGGTATGATTAACACCAATAATATAAACTTGTACGATAGGTATTTGATCACATTTCTCACTAGCAATTTCCTCGCCCCCAACTAGTACTGTGGATCCAATCATGACACGTCACGATACACGAGCAAGTCAAGTCTATCATGTACGATGTCTAAATATACATGTCGTGTACAATGTCAATACGATAATCAAGGTAACATCTCATGACTGCAGATCCAAGCTATAGTAGTCCGTGTAGCACAGTGTCAAAGATTCAGTTGTAACATTTCAAGATCATTGAACTTATAGCAATTATCAAGAATTAGAAATTATCAGAGAATGTACTTGCCTTGGGTCCTTAGCTGGTATTTATGGATGTCCTGTTCCAGAGTATCCCCTGGGTAAACCAACAGTCCTATAAACACATCACAATATAACATTTGCATCAGATGCTACCCTAACATACAGTCTATAAACACTGGCCTCAGGGCCATGCCAGGCAGGGCACTAGTCAACTAGGGTCATCTAGTAGGACTACATATTTAAATAAACACTTTATTAATTAATTACATATAATTGCCATCAATATCAATAATAGATATATGTATAACTATATACTTTAGAAATAAATAATACTTGCATATAAACATAATAAAATAATACTTGTATGTATATATATATATAAACATAATTCATGAAATATATCTAAAATATATATTCCAATATAATTTACTTGCTATAGTTGCACATTTCCAAAATTCGTACATTCATATATTAACATATATCAAATACGTATTTACATATCTATACATTATGTACTTTAAATATTAATTAAAAAATGTTATTCATTTTCACGTACTTAAAATATTAATTTGATACATATTCAATTATTCAATTAATAAAAAATAATTAATATACTTATTCAAAGGCATTTAATTATACATGCTTAGTAATTAATTCTACATACTATAATTTACAATTAAATATAATAAAACAAATAATATACATATACATATTTGATACATATTTCTATATGAAAATACAGTACAATATTCAAATTATATATAGCATTTAAATAAATATATACAATTTTACATATTAAGAATATACTAATGCTTATACAAAATATACCTTTTAAGAATATACTAACTACTTATACAAAATATATATTAAATTATATATACACATTAACATACACATTTTATTATATATACATTAACATATATATATATTAAGAAATATTTATACTAAATGTTTGTATACATATATACCAATATATATATATAACAATATATACTAATTATATAGAGATATATATATATATAAGTTGATTTAAATATATACATATACGTATACTCATAATTATATACAATACATGTACATATTGCATTCATATACTAAATGTATAAATATACTATACATATTAATTAATATATATACAAAATATACATTGGTTATATATACATATACTAATTTCTCATTAATTAAATATATAAACAACATATATATATATATATACATTAGATATATATATATATATATATACATATATATATATATATAAAGAGGGAAGGGGAGAGAGAGGAAGAAGCTTACAGTGGGAGTCGCCGGAGTACGGCCGCCGGGGAGCAGGGCCGACTCGGTGCAGTGGGATCCGGCCGGGGAGCACAGATGCCGGCGGTGGTGTATGGGCAGCGAGAGGGGAATGGGAGCAGCCGTGCGGTCGGAGGAGTTATGGGAGCAGGCTGGCTGTACCGCCGGGGCCGCCGGAGATCTGAGGCCCGCCGGAGGGAGGAGCAGCCAGGGTCCGCCGGCGCAGCAGGGAGGAGATGGGAGAGGAGCACGAGCAGCCACCGGGGATCGGCTTCGTCGTCGGCCGGAGATCCAGGCCGCCGGAGAGTTGCCGTGAGGGAAAGCAGCCACCGGGCTGAAGGGGACTCGGCCGGTGAACAGTAATTGGGGGGTGAACAGTGTTCCCCCCCTTCTTCCTCCTTTTTAAAAATTCAAAAACATGAAGAGAGGAAGAAGAAAAGAAAGAAGGAGAAGAAGAGAAGAAAAATAGAAGAAGAAAGGAAGAAGAAAAGAAGAAGGAGTTTACATACGTATGAGAGGGGGAGGAGGCTTGTGAGGGTGGTGTTTTCTAGGTTGCCTAGGGATTAGGGTTTAGGATGGGACATGATATTAAATAGGGAGAGAGAGGGTTTTGATGGAGGGTGGTGATGGGCCAATTTCAAATGAATGGCTAGGATGGTACATGAGGAAATTTAATTCATGGGGGATTTTGGGTGAGATTTAATTAAATAATTAAGGATTCCTCATTGGTTAAAATAATTGGGTGTTGGCACAAAATGCCAACTTGCAATTTAACCCCCTTAAATTTGGGAAATTGCACAAACACATGAAATGACGAAAATTGGGCGGGCGATTCGGGGTCCGATGTTTTGTAGGGTCAGGGGACGCTGTAAGATGGGTATGGGCTGAATTTGCAGGGCACTGGAATTAATTTGGAATTTCAGAATCAGATAAAATGGTATCCTCAAATTAAATAGAAATAAATGCAAGTTGTGTTCAACAATTAATTAGGAGTACTTGGGGTCAAAATCAGATCAAGTCATCAATACCAATATTGAAGAAGACTAAGAACAAAATATTACCCTAATTTGGGCCGCACGAAAAATAGGTCAAGATGGCCTCCAATTTTCGATTGGAACGCACAACGATACAAAAATAGGAAATTAAAAATAACGTCCGCGACGATTTTTGTGCGGCTAGAAATAATGCACAGAAAGCAAAATTATGAGTTGCAAAAATAGCAGAATTGAAGGCGGGCATGTCTAGAGCAAGATGGTGAAATTTGTTGGAAGACAAAAGTCTGGATAGTGCTCCAAACATCGAAGCAAAGGCAATTGCGCAAATATTAAATAAAATACAGTAATTAATTACACCTCCAATAAATTAATTCTAAAATAAAACAATTAACCTCAAAATTCCATAATTCCGACAGGTGCTCATCTACTGGCTTCTAGGTCTAGTCTGCTAGCTAACATAAAATAATAAATACTGTATATAATTATATATATTGAATTACACATCGCACAAAATTATTTAAATCAAATACACTATCATGCAATTAATTAATTGTAAATAACATAATATTAAATATTGTAAAAATTCGAAAATACCCCTGTTTTCAGAATGTGGTAGTGACACGATCCGCTTTGCCTCAAACATAAAGTAAAGGATATCCCGACTTGTCCCTACAGGAATCCGGCTTAGGCTTTCAGAGGCTCGCTTGACGTATCGCTCTACCGAGGCGAATCATCGCTAAGGTGGGTGGCTACGGTGAACTTGTCTTTGCTTAGCCAGCACACATAAAATCTGGAAATGTTCATGCTAGTCGCTAGGTGATTCACCCCCTGCATGCTAATAAATCCAACACACCTAGCTAAGGAAATAATCCCAACTCATATTTCCTGCTAGAACATGGAAAATAAAATACTGCTTATATATGTTCAGACCCTCGCATGCTAAGTCCCTAACGGTTTCATCTCTCGGCTTACCTTCGGGTCCGAGCAACGTGCCTGCTCATGTTCCTTAGAAACGCATGCTTGTCTGCTTGAATATTGCCATGTTTTCATCCAAACCCCGGGAGACTACTACGTAGTCATTCCGTGCCTGAATGAACCTGCAAGTATCCGGGACTGTTGGGTCTCCAAGGCAATCCCCGAACCAGGGGCACGCATCAGGGTAATGAATACTGAACGTGAATCCTATAACGTGACAACTGAATGATAATCACATCAAGTTTATATCTGAACGAGAATCACGTCATGTAACGAACGAATCTCAGCTCTTGGAGCAAACGCTCGTTCAGATCACGAATCATGGATTATCATTCAAGTTGTGGATTTGAAACTGACCCTGACCTGCATGTCGCGGACAACTCGAAAATGAGGCACCGTTCCACGGGCGGTCACTGGGGCACTGGGACCGACCCGATCCGGATGGAACATAACGTAACAGTCACTCACGTGATTGACGGGATGGTTTGCAGCGCCTCACGTACTTTCGTTGCATTCTCTACCCCGCCAATTGACTGTGGTCCTTTATGGCTATGCCAGCGACTAACGTTCATATAGATAAGTCATCCTCGCTTAGCGGCTATCCGCGTGCGAGTCACTGCATCGCATCAATGAACAACTGAACAACTGAACACCTGAACGATCATGTTAAAACGACCCTCGTGTTTGCATATGCTTGCCTCCTGAATGCTTATACTTGCCGTGCTTAAATTAACAATGTTTGCCTCAATGTTTGCCTTGGACAGGGAAGGAGATGGTAAGTTGGTAAGTCTCGCCGTATTCCTCTCATGTTGCACGGCGCACTGCCCGACACGTTAGGCTATTCAATGTTTGCATGAAACTGATCCTAAGGCAACTAGAAAGACAACTTAATAGTTGTGCACGGAACCTGTATTACGTGTTTGGATTTGTCGAGCGGGCGAGTAGCTTCCCCACCAGTGCATTCAATGTACTGATAATCCACCAGTTTGCTTGCAGGGTGCAGGAGAACCTCGTTCGGTGCGGATGCCTCCAACGTGCGTGCTTAGGCGTGAAGATCACTCCGAAGCAGCGGTGCATCCGGAACTGAAGCACATATACAAGACATAATGTTGTGAACATCGCCTGAACATCGCCTGTACAATTATTCCACAATTGTAGCCACTTGGCACGCTTTTACTGTTTCAGAGAGAGAGGCTTGAGCGACTTGTAATCTCGGCTATACGCCGCCTGTAACACTTGTTTCAATATGAATAAAAGAGCTGCTTTACTTCAACTTGTGTTCAATGCTTCCGCTATTTTGTCAACTCAGTGAACTTGTTACCGATCGCCTATGCGTTCATGACTCCGCTGCACTCGGACAATCTGTGCGACTCTATGGCTTAGAACTCTTACCGCCAGCCAATGAATCACGGTCTTGCACGGGCGCGGCTCACGCTCGTGCGGCATCACGCCCGGATGGGTCAAGCGATCGTTCCGCGGGAGCGCTGGCGAGGGTGATTCCCGCCTAGCGGGAACGGCCGATTGCCTGCGGGAGATCGGGGCGTGACATGTATACATGTATACACATACACCTACACACACATATACGTATATACGTATTTACATACATATATATACTTAAAGAAGGAGGGAGAGGAAGAGAAAACTCACTGTGGTGGCTCGACGGTGAGGCTGGGTCGCCTGGCCGGGGAGGATGGCCGAACACTTGGGTCGGGGCTGGCCGGTTGGCAGTGGGGATGGGGCTCGGTTGAGATGCAGGTGGAGTTGAGTCGACGCAGGGAGGATGAGGTTGTGGTGGTGGTGGTTGTATGATGATGATGGTGGTGGTGATAGGTGAAAAGGACAGTGGTTGTAGTAGTTCTGGTGGCCGCTGGGTGGTGGTGCGAGGGGAGGAGCAGCAAGGAGCTGCGGGGGTACACTGCACAGCCGGAGTCGGGGACTGTGCTGCACCGTCGGGCACGCCGGAGCGAGGTGCGGGTTCAGCCGCGGGGTGCTGCTGTGGAGGCAGCAGGCGGGGGGCTGCACCGGAGTCGGGTAGGGGCTGTGCTGCACCGCCGGGCATGGCCGGAGCAGGGTGCAGGGATTGGTCGGCGTCGGGTGCTTGGCCGGGGAGTGGCGGAGAAGAGGGAGTCGGGAAGGATGACAGTGGTGGAGGCTCGCCGGAGCACAGCTCGGGAGGTCGACTGTGTGTGGAGTTGCAGCGCCGGAGAAGAGGGAAGAGGGGAGGAGAGTTGGGCTGCGGGGTCGGGGGGCTCTAGTGAGGTGGAGCTGCCGGAGTAGGGTGGCTACGGGCTGAGTAATGGAGGAGGCCGGGTGAACAGTGCACAGAGGTTGGGTTCCCCCCTTTTTCAAATTTAAAAGGAAAGAGAAGAAGAAGAAGGAAGAAGAAGAAGAAGAAGAGAAGAAGAAAGGAAGAAAGAATGGAGAAAAAATGGAAAGCCTACGGTTGGAGGCTTGTGAGGAGGTGGGGCTTGCCTAGGTTTTGGGGATTAGGGCTTGTGATGGGACATTAAATAGGGAGAGAGTGTGTGGGAATGAAGGGTGAGGATGCACCCATTGAATGGATGGCCAAGATTAGACATGGAGGAATTCTTCATGTGGGGATGAGGGTGTTGACTAGTCAATATTAGGGCTCCTCCATTGGTTTGAACCAATGGGGTGTTGACACCTAATGCAAATTTGCAAATTAGCCCCCTTAAATTTGGGTATTTTCACAGACACATAAAACGATGAAAAATTGGTGGGCGATTTGGTGTTTGGTATTTTGTAGGGTGAGGGGGTGTTGTGTGTGTTGTATGGGCATAATTAGTGGGGCATTGGAATTAAATCGGGATTAACGGAATTAGTCAAAATGATATCCTCAATTTAATTAGAAATAAATGCAAGCTGTGTTCTAAAATTAATTAGGAGTACATGGGGCCAAAATTTGGTCGGGTCATCAATGCCATTAGTGAAGAAGACTCAGAACAGAATATTACCCTAATTTGGGTTGCATGAAAAATGGGTCAGGATTGCCTCCAATTTCGATTGGAACGCACAACGATACAAAATAGGAATTTATTCAGAAATTAAATAAACGTCCGCGACGATTTTTGTGCGGCTAAAATGAAGCACAAGAGAGCATAATTATGAGTTACAAAAATGGCAGAATGGAAGGCAGGCACGTCTAGGGCAAGGTTGTAAAATTTGTTGGAAGGCAAAAGCTAGGGTAGCGCTCCAAATATCGAAGCAACGGCAAGGCGCAATAATTAAATAAAATTACGGTAATTAATTACTACCTCCAATAATTTAATTCTAAATAAAACAATTAAATACATAATCCCATAATTCGGTCAGGTGTTCGTCTAGTGGGCCTCTAGGTCAAGTCTACCATCTTAGACATTAAGAACACAGTATATAATATAATATATTTAAGTACACATCTCACACAATTATTTAATTTAAATACACATATCGAGAAATTATTTAATATAAATACCATAATATTAATAGTATCTAAAAAGTCGAAAATACCCCTGTTTTTGGAATGTGGTAGTGACAAGTCTACCCTCCTTAAAAGAATTTTGTCCTCGAAATTTAAAATCCTCATAGTAGTGTTTATTCATTATATTATTTTCCATCAATAGTTAAATTCATCAACCACAAAATCAGGTAGTAATCCACCTTGCCATTTCACAATTTTCAAAAATTCTGAAATTATTGTATTCCTGAAAAATCCTCGAAATAAAACCAAATTCCATTTTTTTTCACGATTTCCTCCGAAATTTTAAGTTAATAATTCAATACTCAGAATTTAATATTCACTCCTCTAGTTTGATTTTAATCAATGCATATATATAAAATTTAAATCTCGTCCCCAAAAAAAAAATTGAATTCAAACACTAATCCATCAATGATCTTATTCCTCGATTTCCTTTTTCCTCAAAATACTCAACAATGCGATACTTATGGATTCTCCAAATGCAACATCCATAATACAAAATTTTAAATTCATATCTTGCAATCGAATAAATATAATGATAATCTCCTTAATTTCCTCAAATTTTAATGATAACCTCAATCATATCATAACCTTCCTAAAATTAATAAATCATCAATCCTGCCATGTTAAATTCTTAACCCTTTATTTAAATCGATGTTTACCCTCGAATTTTAATCATCTTGTTTCTCTTGTCAAGTCATAACCCCTTCATAAATCTTTGCTATGGTCAAACCCCAATAATCATGGTCGGAGAAAACTCTACCTACAGTCATACAACCTGTAATCTAAGAAAAAATATGTACGGTCATGGTGTCTTGTGTCATGGTATTGCAGTCTCTGTCAGGGTGTACTACTAACTACATTCTAACAAGAAAATCATGAATACAAGCTACGGTACTAAGGAATCAGTCAATCAATCAAATAGGAAGGAACAGAAGGAAGGAAAGAACAGAACCTGCTAACACATTACCTGCAGTATCGGTCTCCTCGACCGTCATCGCAAATGCCCCGCCCTGCTGGGGTGGTTCCCTTCGCGGGTGCTGAGCAATATACGGTTCCACAGGTAGCCTAACTGAATTTCTATAAATAGGAGTTGTGCACTGGCCGGGAAGATAAGGGGCTAGAAGACAATCCCTTACTCGATGTCCCGCAGCGCCGTAGTGCAAACAAAGTCCTAGCCTCGTTCTACAGCTCTCCCAAAGGTGACCTGGCTTCTTACAGAAATGACAAGTCTGCTGTGTCTCTCTCGGAGGCTGCTGTTGATCCTGCTGTACACGAACTGGTGTCTGGTACTGCTGTTGATACTGATACACCCATAGATGTTGCTGAATATGAACTGGTGCCTGGTACTGCTGTGGATGCTAAATTGCCCAGGGCTGTTGCTGAACATGGGGACGCTTGGCCGGTCCTGCGCTACCATTCGTATCTCCAAAAATATTGTGACTCCTCTTAGGCCTGAGATCCAGATCCTCTTCTGCAATCTGGGCATCCATCAAGATTCCCTCAAAGGTAGCGGTACGACGACCAGAAGTGCGCGACCTAATCTCTCTCGTCAGCCCCTTTCTAAATTTCTGGGCTCGATCTCCTGGGTCCCGAATCATAGACGATGCAAAATGGCTCAATCTACAGAATTCTGCAGCGTACTCGTCGACCGACATGTTTTCTTGAACCAAGTCATGAAACTGACTTTCCAAGGTTCCCAATGCCACGTCGGGGAAGAACTTCTCCTTGAAGAGCTCCTTGAAGGTCTCCCAAGTAAGTCCTTGTGCAGTAAGTCTCGGCTCCGTGCGATACCACGTGAGTGCGATATCGAACATCTGACTGCCAGCGGCTTCTATCTGCAAGCTATCCGGAATCTGGGTCAATCGCAGGCTCCTCTCTATATCCTCTAGCCAGTCGTCTGCGTAGACTATCCCTTCGGTGCCTTTGAACTCTCGAGGCATCATCCTCTTGAAGTCCACTATAGTGCCTGATCTCTGCTGCTGCTGGCCAGGAAACTGCTGGTATTGTGCTACTCTCTCCAAAGCTTGGAGAGTCACCTGATGAGCATTCTCCATGCTCTCTCTCATCAGCTCGGTTTGTGCCTGGTGTGCTTCTGCTTGCACCCTCTGAGCCTCAGCTTGAACTCGCTGAGCATCTGCTGTCACTCTCTGGGCATCTACCATGCCCTGGATCAAGGTAAATATCTGTGCCCCGTCAATGGGCAAACCTCCGAAAATCGGAGTCGGTGGAGGAGGAAGGTTGTCCGTCACAGCTGCGGCAATCCTCTGAACAGGTGGGGGAGGAGGATCCCCGAAAAGTGCAGATACTCCCACATGTATCGGAGATGTAGGAGGAACTACGGATGTCTGTCCATCAGGTGGAGAGGTGGCAGACCCCTCTAAAGCTGGTGTTCCCGCTCTCATAGATCGTGTCTTCGGCGACATCCTGAAGACAGATCCAAGAATCAATTAAGGCAAAAATGCGATATCATCAAGGAAGGACAGTAAAGTTCTAAAGAAGCAACATTCAAGATAAATAGATTGGAAAAAATATTCCTAGTTGTGATTGCACAGGTCAATAATGCATCCAAGGTTTGATACATCTATCCTTCTAGGTACCACAATTCTACTACAAGCACACTCACTGCTAGCTTCCTTACCTACTGCAATCGTTGATACTAGTTATTCTTATCACTCAAGTGCATATCAAATGCAACACACCATACTAAGTACTGCTCCCTCTAATACAATCCTAGATGGACACCCAAGTCAGTTTGCAGTGAAATCTCAATCATGCTCAAGCCAACAGATCCTTACACATGCATCTCATCTACTTATATACTAAAATATCTCTTTCACTATATAAAATTTATCCTCAAAATAAAGTCCTCAAAACTAACTCCTCGAATAATTTAAAGTAAAATGCATATATCTTCCTCAAAGTCAAATATTCAAATACTGAAATGAAAACTTAATCACTTCAAAAAAAATCCTTATAGCTTTGTCTAGGTTCATTGAATCGAATCTGAATCCTCAAAATTTTAATAACAATATCTCAACTTCTCAAAATTCTTAAAAATTGCAATTCATTTTCAAGCTTCAAATTGTAATTTAAGTCCATATCTTGTAGTCCAATAGCCCTAATGTTATCTTTCTCACTGTCCTCATCAACATGTGTCATCAGATGATACCATAAATTAGTCCATAAAATTCATCTTGATATAAAATCAAACTCTACGATGAAACCAAGATCCTAATTTAATAACTGATCAACAATAATCAAATTTAATATCAACAAGTGTGAATAGACGAAAATGAGGGAAATATTTTAAATTGGAATTTATAATAAGATTCTCAGAGGTCATCCCAGGAATCTCTCAAGGAATTATGATTGAGTATTCGCTCTCATCCTAGTATCCTATGACCGATATCCTATCGCAG
This sequence comes from Iris macrosiphon, assembly GCA_036927795.1. Lineage (NCBI taxonomy): Eukaryota > Viridiplantae > Streptophyta > Magnoliopsida > Asparagales > Iridaceae > Iris > Iris macrosiphon. Next base: position 50,103,241 of record JAYESA010000012.1, read on the forward strand.
GCACGTAGTAGTACAACTGAGATGTCACACTACCACGACATCGCACAACTTGCGAAGTCTGACCTGCATGGGCCGCCACTAAAAATGTGTCACGAACCGCACCTGGGATTGGGGCACGAGTACGCGGGTACGTCCAGCCTACGCCGCAGCATCGGCGGTAGAACGCTGTCAAGGTCATGATACTATCTAAACAATCTCACACGAGCATCCAATCTCCATAAGGAGGCACGGATGACACAATATAATATGAACACATACTCAATCACATGACTACAGCACGATAAGATATCGAACAAATAAAATAAAGTACAACACAAGTCTAATGTAATAATCTAACTCAACAAATATCCATGTCTCAACAAGTATGCCGGAGACAAATCCGGTACCAAATAGTCTACTAAAAGAACTAACTAGATAACTAGTGATTCCGGCTAGACCTCCCGGAATCACAACTGAACTACCAAGTCCAAGTCTACAGCTACTCACCATATGGTCCATAATGTGTTGGATACCGATCCTCTAAGGCATAGTCTGGAAAAATGTTTCCAGTCAGGAAGGAGCAAAGTACAATCTCAAATAACAGTTCCATTTAATTGATAAGGACTATAAAGCAATAAACAGATGATGCTAGATACTGAGAGAAGACAGTGAATAAATGCAATGGCAAAATAAAAGACAGGCAATGTAAAGAGACAAGCAATATAGGCAATATGCTACAGTCAGTGCATGTAAGATATGAAGAGAACAAGGTACAATATCATATACGGGTGATGTAGTATATAATCTAAAATAGAGAACTGTAACTATTCTAAGTGTTTGAAATTATAGTTTCGAAATGTGATCGGCTTGGGACTTGTACGATTGCTACATGGCCTGGCTAATCATGCGTGAGGTGAATGATTAACACCAATAATATAAACTTGTACGATAGGTATTTGATCATATTTCTCACTAGCAATTTCCCCGCCCCCAACTAGTATTGTGGATCCAATCATGACACGTCACGATACACGAGCAATATCTAATCTATCATGTACGATGTCTAATATAAATGTCGTGTATAATGTCAATACGATAAATGTAATATCTCATGACTACAGATCCAAGCTATATACTAGTCCGTGTAGCACAGTGTCAAGGATTCAGATGTAACATTTTTAGATTACTGAACTTATAAAAATTATCAAGGAATTGGAAATTATCAGAGAATGTACTTGCCTTGGGTCCTTAGCTGGTAATACCAATGTCCTGTTCCAGAGTATCGCCTGGATGAACCAACAGTCCTATAGATATATCACAAATATAACACTTGTATCAGATGCTACACTAACATAACCAAAATACACTGGCCTCAGGGCTATGCCAGGCATGGCACTTAGTCAACTAGGGTTAAGTGCGTCAAGTTGCACGGGCATCGCGTCTGTGATTGCAGGGCAAGACAGACGATCAAAATGGTACGGGGCTTGCCAGTACGTCAGTGTACGCGTGGCAGACAACTAACAGTTCACAGGGTCATAGGTCCATGTAAATACGGGATATCCGTAATTACACTTGGGTCGCCTAGTATCTATATATACATATATCAATAATTAAATATAATACATATATATGGTTATACCAAAGTATATACAAAATATGTATAAGTGTATGGAAATATATATTATATATATTTATATGTTAAAATATATATATCACCCATTATTTAAGAATATATATATTTATACATTTATATACACTAATAAAAATATACCTATACCATATATGTATACAAGTATATATATATATATATATATATATATATATATATATATATATATATCAAAATACCAAAACAAATATACATATATATATATATATATATATATATATATATATATATATATACATACCAAATTAGTACTTATATTATATACAAGTATAAATACACCAATATAATATATATATAAGCTACGTATATATACACACCAAAATACGTATATATACCAAAATACATATTAACTTATACTATATATATATGTATACATGTACATATATACCAAAATAATTATATATATACTACGTATATATATACACCAAAATATATATTAATATTTATTATTTAATACGTATACACAATATATATATTGAATACATATATATATATATATATATAGGGAGAAATACACGAACATACATACACGTATACACATACACCTACACACACATATACGTATATACGTATTTACATACATATATATACTTAAAGAAGGAGGGAGAGGAAGAGAAAACTCACTGTGGTGGCTCGACGGTGAGGCTGGGTCGCCTGGCCGGGGAGGATGGCCGGACACTCGGGACGGGGCTGGCCGGCTGGCAGCGGGGATGGGGCTCGGTTGAGATGCAGGTGGAGTTGAGTCGACGCAGGGAGGATGAGGTGGTGGTGGTGGTTGTATGATGATGATGGTGGTGGTGATAGGTGAAGAGGACGATGGTTGTAGTAGTTCTGGTGGTCGCCGGGTGGTGGTGCGAGGGGAGGAGCAGCAAGGAGCTGCGGGGGTGCACTGCACAGCCGGAGTCGGGGGCTGTGCTGCACCGTCGGGCACGCCGGAGCGGGGTGCGGGGTCAGCCGCGGGGTGCTGCTGTGGAGGCAGCAGGCGGGGGGCTGCACCGGAGTAGGGTAGGGGCTGTGCTGCACCGTCGGGCACGGCCGGAGCGGGGTGCAGGGATTGGTCGGCGTCGGGTGCTTGGCCGGGGAGTGGCGGAGAAGAGGGAGTCGGGAAGGATGACAGTGGTGGAGGCTCGCCGGAGCACAGCTCGGGAGGTCGGCTGTGTGTGGAGTTGCAGCGCCGGAGAAAAGGGAAGAGGGGAGGAGAGTTGGGCTGCGGGGCCGGGGGGCTCGAGTGAGGTGGAGCTGCCGGAGTAGGGTGGCTACGGGCTGAGTAATGGAGGAGGCCGGGTGAACAGTGCACAGAGGTTGGGATTCCCCCCTTTTCAAATTTAAAAGGAAAGAGAAGAAGAAGAAGGAAGAAGAAGAAGAAGAGAAGAAGAAAGGAAGAAAGAATGGAGAAAAAATGGAAAGCCTACGGTTGGAGGCTTATGAGGAGGTGGGGCTTGCCTAGGTTTTGGGGATTAGGGCTTGTGATGGGACATTAAATAGGGAGAGAGTGTGTGGGAATGAAGGGTGAGGATGCACCCATTGAATGGATGGCCAAGATTAGACATGGAGGAATTCTTCATGTGGGGATGAGGGTGTTGACTAGTCAATATTATGGCTCCTCCATTGGTTTGAACCAATGGGGTGTTGACACCTAATACAAATTTGCAAATTAGCCCCCTTAAATTTGGGTATTTGCACAGACACATAAAATGATAAAAAATTGGTGGGCGATTTGGTGTTTGGTGTTTTGTAGGGTGAGAGGGTGTTGTGTGTGTTGTATGGGCATAATTAGTGGGGCATTGGAATTAAATCGGGATTAACGGAATTAGTCAAAATGGTATCCTCAATTTAATTAGAAATAAATGCAAGCTGTGTTCTAAAATTAATTAGGAGTACATGGGGCCAAAATTTGGTCGGGTCATCAATACCATTAGTGAAGAAGACTCAGAACAGAATATTATCCTAATTTGGGTTGCACGAAAAATGGGTCAGGATTGCCTCCAATTTCGATTAGAACGTCCAACGATACAAAATAGGAATTTATTCAGAAATTAAATAAACGTCCGCGACGATTTTTGTGCGGCTAAAATGAAGCATAAGAGAGCATAATTATGAGTTACAAAAATGGCAGAATGGAAGGCAGGCACGTCTAGGGCAAGGTTGTAAAATTTGTTGGAAGACAAAAGCTAGGGTAGCGCTCCAAATATCGAAGCAACGACAAGGCACAATAATTAAATAAAATTACGGTAATTAATTACTACCTCCAATAATTTAATTCTAAATAAAACAATTAAATACATAATCCCATAATTCAGTCAGGTGTTCGTCTAGTGGGCCTCTAGGTCAAGTCTACCAGCTCAGACATTAAGAACACAGTATATAATATAATATATTTAAGTACACATCTCACACAATTATTTAATTTAAATACACATATCGAGAAATCATTTAATATAAATACCATAATATTAATAGTATCTAAAAAGTCAAAAATACCCCTTTTTTGGAATGTGGTAGTGACAAAATTCGTCAAACTTAGTGTCTACAAGTCCAGAACGACGATACAAATCCAACGGAATATCCAGAACTGGATTTCGATGAGCCAATCACAAAATCGTCCATCAAATGGAGCCGTGGGGCCCGCGATACAGGATTTTGTCAACGTTCTCAGAATCGAACCTAACTTGGGTCACAGGATCAGCGTATCTCTACGAGTCCGATGGCGCAAGTTTCGTTTCGAAACGACGAGCACACACGAAGTTACAACGAGTTTCAGAACAGGGCCAATACGGGGCATTTTCGACGGATACGTATTAATTTCGGTGTGCATGCACATCCAAATCAACTTCCACAAAATTCCACACGTCTGTATTGACGGTACGCACCTTTCGGTGAAATTTACACACGACCAAGTTGTCTCGTTTAGGGGAACGCACCCAGTTCAAAAAAATTCGGGTTTTAAATAACCAAGTTTTTGGTTAATTTCACCCGCAAAATAATTACAAACTACAGCAAAATAAATTAAACTAAATACAGGGTTTAAAACTCGGTTATATGGTCTAAATTACTGTTCAGATGAATTTTAGAAATAATTAACAAGTTGCACGCAAAATGGTCATGAACTTGTGAGTTCGGGATAATTTTTGATTTTCAGAAATATGAGGTTTTTTCTGTTTTTGCGTCGCGGTTTGCGACCGACACAGGACGCGATACCCCGAACTGATTGTACGGGGTTCGAGGGGGTCACGTAGCGAACATGTCACAACAGACGGTTCGAAAAATAATGTGACAAGGAGAGAGAAATTCTCACCGGAACGAGGAGTCAGAATTGACTATTCAATGCGTACGCGGGGTGGCGCGGCGCATGTCGACGGCGGGTGGCTGCGCTGCTGCGGCTGCTGGTCGGCGACGGGGTCGACGTCGGGTCACGACGAAGACGTTGTCGGGGAAGCTCGGGCGGAGGCGTCGTCGGCTGAAGTTGCAGAGGCGGTGGTTGGTGTAGGCGGTGCGGGGTGGCTCGGGGTCGAAGTCGGCCAGTGGCGTTGATGGAGGATGATGGTGGCCGCAGGAGAGGTGGCCGGGGGAGCTAGGGGTCGCTGGAGGGAAGCTCGGGGGAGGGTCGAGGTCGGGTGGCCGGAGAGATGGCGACTGCGGGGCTCGGCGGTGGTGAAGTGGTGGGGTTTAAATAGGGGAAGCGGGGAGGTGGTTGGTCGACCGTTGGCGGTTGTGGGAGGCGGTCGGTCGGGGAGGGGAGAGGTCGGCGGGTGAGGATCCAAAGAGGCGGCGGCCGCGGTTACGGGAGGCGGAGGGACGCGGCGAAGTCGGTTGGGGAGGAGAACGGTTTCAGTTACTGTAGAGAATTTGGGTAGTCGGTCGGGTAGGCGGGTTCGGGTAGGGTCCAGATCCGAATCGACCCGCTAGGGTTGGGTCGGTTCAGTTGGGTTTGGGTTGGTTTATTTAGGTTGGTTCGGTTTGGTTCAGGATGGGTTTAACCTGGTTCATTTTGGTTTAATTAAAAATATTATTTTTAGGTCTTTAAAAATAGTTTTTAGGTCCAATAAATTCCAAAAAAATTACAGTATGTCTAATTATTTATTTTACACCCAAAAATATTATTTTTATAATATTTTAATATTTATAAAATCACAAAATTATTTAATTCTAGAGAAATATTTATTGTAATTATTTAAAATTCCAGAAAAATTCTAAAAAAATTATTTTTAATTTCTAAAAAATTGGGTGTTTACTATCTACCCTCCTTAAAAGAATTGCGTCCTCGCAATTAGGAAAACATATCCGGTCAGAAGAGATGACACGGTTGCAAGACATGTTTGAAAGCATGACACAAAGAAAGAATCATGAATAAGGAGAAATCGAGAGAAAGTGTGAGGATTAAGCAGAATACATAGGGAAGGAATAAAAATATTTCCCTAAGCAATGTAATTCAAGAGTAAAGGAATCTGGATAGAGCAAGGAAATCTACATCTTAGGAAAACTAGGGTATCAATTACTAACAAGTTCAAAATACTAGGCTTAGGCTAGGGAATAGAATTAATAAGCATGTGCTAAAGCATTACTAGGAATATATAGCTATGAATAACTTAAATCTTACGCGTATTCGCTAATCCACAAGTCTGCGAGTCTTCCACTGTCATCGCAAAAGCTTGTCCGCGTCCTTGTGGTGGTGCCCTCTGCTGTTGCTGAGCCTGCTGAAAGAGTGCTGCCTGAGATGCCAAAGGTGACCTCGGCTGATACCCTCTTGGTGCTGGTAAAGCTTGTCAGTTAACCATCGGTATTTTTCCTCGATGCTTCTTGCAATTTTTGGCTGAATGTTGTCTTGCTGGAATCTCGAGGCGAGCTGATCTGCTTGATTACCTTGTTGAGTTAATTGACCTCTATCTTCTGGTGTCACTTCATCTTCTTTGTAGGTGGCTACAGCACCTTGTGGTGTTCCTGTAGGAGTCTCGTTGCTTGCTTGTGATTCCATTACTCTGCATCCAAAATAAACTATAAAAGGGGCACAGAGGAAGCAAGGCATGATGCAAGTCGAGAAACTAATTCGAATCCGATATAGAGATCAAGAACGATTCAAGCAAGTTGATGAGATCCTATAACTTATCCTATCCTTATCGCAGGCTTGCTCAGTTCCTTAGTTGAAACCGAAACAATTTAGTCGTTGACCTGCATGGGCCACCAAAAAAACTATGTCACGCCCTAGTCCCAAAATACCGAGGGACTAGATATGTGGCAATGGCCAACAACACACACCGATGGGCAAACCCAATTTAATGGACCCATTAGGGTGTACTTAAGCTGTAAAACAACTATAAAGGTCTATGATACTAATCTCATCTACTAAAGATAAATAAAATCAATATCAGATTCATCAAGATGAAATAATAATCAACAAGTCTCAATAAATATCTCGGAGAACAACCCGATAAAGAGTTTGATACAGCAGTTCAATAAAGAGGAATAAGAGTCTAACAATAGAAATGACTGAGTATAGATAAAGCAGATACTCAGGAAAATTCCTCGGGCATCACCTCGTCCTTTGGTACTGGTACTGCTCCAATGTCTGCTCTTGTCCCGTATACTTCGGGGTAGAACTCCTCTGCTAAACCTGGGGACATAATCCGGATTCCAGGTCCTCAGGGGACATAGCAAGGTACAAGAATAACTCAAGCCAAATAAATGCAGTATGAAAATATATCAGCAGGGCAAACTATGTAACCAGCTAAGTGATATGAAAGTGAGAGCATTAATCATACTCAGGCTGAAACTACTAAAGGCTCTGGGAAACCCATAGCAGCATTTATTATCTCGAAGGGCTAGTACGTGTGCTAAAGCTCTGTGTCAGAGTCTAAGGCACTCCCAGTAATTTATTATATATATAATCAGCCTTTAGTATGGTAAGACTCTCCCCACCCAATGTAATCTCACGTCTCATATCCATAACACGCAAGATCATGACCTCTAACTAATGAAGTGATAGCTATGCATATGTAATATCTATGTCATAATGATAGCTATGCATATGTAATATCTATGTCATAAATCCTGTAGCCTATATAGAATCACCATGAATAACTAAGAAGATTCTGTCTCATGAATAGTGTCAAGTGTCCTATGTACTTGATAATGCAAGCACGAAAATATATAGGGTCGCGATATCAATCTCTAGGTGACGTTACACAACTCCGCATGCGGTGTTGACACCCGAATCTTATTCGGACGCTAAGCAACGTCACACGGTCCTAGGTTGAACAGATATAACATATAAATAAATTAAGAGAATAATATAAAATAAGTACTGCAAGATTGGCAAGGTACACTTGTATGGGGTTTGAATTCCTCAAATTATTCCAATAACAACAAGATCTTCAGGTACTCCTTCGGATGCTGAAATAAATACTACCATCTTATTCAGAAGATATGAAATAGCTAGGATTGCCTATCCATAACTCCAATTTGGACACAGGAACAAACTTGACAGTTTCTGGTCAAAGCGGGGTCCACATGTGGCCCACTTCGCATCGAAAAATATGTCAGAGACAAAGTCTTCCAAATTCGTCAAACTTAGTGTCTACAAGTCCAGAACGATGATACAAACCCAACGGAATGTTTAAAACTGGATTCCGATGAGCCGATCACAAAATCGCCCGTCAAGTGGAGCCGTAGGGCCCGCGATACGGGATTTTGTCAACGTTCTCAGAATCGAACCAAACTTGGGTCACAGGATCAGCGTATCGCTACGAGTCCGATGGCGCAAGTTTCGTTTTAAAACGACGAGTATACATGAAGTTACAACGAGTTTCAGAACAGGGCCGATATTGGGCGTTTTTGATGGATACGCGTTAATTCCGGTGTGCACGCACATCCAAATCAACTTCCACGAAATCTCACACGTCCGTATTGACGGTGTGCAGCTTTCGGTAAAATTTGCACACGACCAAGTTGTCTCGTCTAGCGGGATGCACCCAGTTCAGGAAAATTCGGGTTCTAAATAACCAAGTTTTTGGTCAATTTTACCCGCAAAATAATTACAAACTACAGAAAAATAAATTAAATTAAATACAGGGTTTAAAACTCGGTTATATGGTCTAAATTACTGTTCAGGTGAATTTTAGAAATAATTAACAGGTTGCACGCAAAACGATCGTGAACTTGTGAGTTCGGAACAATTTTTGATTTTCAGAAATAGGGTTTTTTTTCCTGTTTTTGCGTCACGGTTTACGACTGACACAGGACGCGATACCCCAAACTGATTGTACGGGGTTCGAGGGGGTCACGTCGAATATGTCGCAACAGACAGTTCGAAAAACAACACGACGAGGAGAGAGAAATTTGTACCAGAACGAGGAGTCAGACTCGACTATTCAACGCGTATGCGGGGTGGCGCGACGCTCGTCGACGGCGGGTAGCGGCGCTGCTGCGGCTGCCGGTCGGCGGCGGGGTCGGCGGCGGGTCATGGCGAAGACGTCGCCGGGGAAGCTCGGGCAGAGGCATCGTCGGCTAAAGTGGCAGAGGCGGTGGTCGGTGTAGGCGGTGCGGGGTGACTCGGGATCGAAGTCGGCCGGTGGCGTTGATGGAGGATGATGCGGCCGGAGGAGAGGTGGCCGGGGGAGCTAGGGGTCGCCGGAGGGGAGCTCGGGGGAGGGTCGAGGTCGGGTGGCCGGAGAGATGGTGACTGCGGGGCTCGGCGATGGTGAAGTGGTGGGGTTTAAATAGGGGAAGCGGGGAGGTGGTTGGTCGACCGTTGGCGGTTGTAGGAGGCGGTCGGTCGGGGAGGGGAGAGGTCGGCGAGTGAGGATGCGAAGAGACGGCGGCCGCGGTTACGGGAGGCGGAGGGACGCGGCGGAGTCGGCCGGGGAGGAGAACGGTTTCAGTTACTGTAGAGAATTTGGGTAGTGGGTCGGGTAGGCGGGTTCGGGTTGGGTCCGGATCCGGATCCGGATCCGAATTCGACCCACTAGGGTTGGGTCAGTTTAGTTGGGTTTGGGTTGATTTATTTAGGCTGGTTCGATTTGGTTCGGGATGGGTTTAACCCGGTTCATTTTGGTTTAATTAAAAATATTATTTTTAGGTCTTTGAAAATAGGTTTTTGGTCCAATAAATACCAGAAAAATTACAGTATATCTAATTATTTATTTTACACCCAAAAATATTATTTTCATAATATTTAATAAAATCACAAAATTATTTAATTCCAGAGAAACATTTATTTTAATTATTTAAAATTCTAGAAAATTTTTGAAAATTTTATTTTTTATTTTTGAAAAATTCGGGTGTTTACACGGTTCCAATTCTCCTATAGGGAGACAATGGCTAGGCGTTATTTATAATAGGTCAGATACTGCACTCCACTAAGGCGAATGATATACAATATCTGTGCTGGCCAGCCCACAGCGCACTTTGAATGAATCTCTGTAGAAATGTTCGTTTGCATGATCTCGGAATACTGATCCCTCCAATTGTTACTACCAATTTTAGTTACCTAATTAGTCCTATATTATGTTTGAAATCTCAAGGCGTGGTCACATGAGGATTTTTCTTAAGATGTCGTACAAAGTACGGGCATGCTAGATACGAATCCATGAAAGTTCAATCTGGATTCACCTGAGCGTGTATGCAATATTCAGTCAATCAATATCCTAGCCATGTTTTGATAGTTGACTCGTTTATTATGCCTATACTAGGGAAAAAATATACATTTCTAGTATCATGCATTCAGGAATTTGGAGGCCTTCTCGATGCACAACCCAAATATAATCACTTAAAACGTAACACGGTGTGTCACACCTCGACGAACATTAAATCATGAACAAATATCAGGCAATAGTAGTATCAGCACGGATACAGTATTAGAATCCAATTACGAATTATACATTGGGTCACATGAATCAAGATCTCATTGTAACACGAATTCTTATGTCATGCACATAGCCGGTTAGTCACTATCCACTTAGTCTGGTTCATACTGAAATCTCAGTTCAACTCATGCCATGTACATAGTCAATCTTAGCTCATGGTCATGTCTAGCACAATGTCTGGTTACTAAATTTATTCTTCCTTAGAATTATAACACAAGCATTAACCCAAATATAAATTATAAAATAATAAGAAAAATATTCAATCAAAACAATCAAGGTCGAATGGGTCTCTAGGCCGCATATGAAGTCCAGGCCGCATGGGAAGTCCTGGCCGCGTATGTCTCTAGGCCGCATATGAAGTCATGGTCGCATATGTCTCTAGGCCGCATGCTCAGGGTTAAAGTCTACTTCTTGGGACAAGTGTCAAAGTGACGGACAATGAATAAAGTGTCAGTGATGTGCATAAAGTGATTGATATGACGGATGTGACATACAATAAAGTGTGTCAGAGAGAAAGGACAAAATCATAGAAATATGTCATAGAAACATGTGCCAACGGTTCTGAGTCATGCGTGCAAGGAAGGTGATCACATACTCTGCTTGCTGCATAGGTCACTCGGCCGCATGGATGTCTCTTGGACTTAGTAAATTTCTAATTCGTTCAGCAAGTAAAAACACAAGAAGTTCAAGGACATTTGTGTAAATAAGCCGTTATGCATCCAACAAGATGAACGCATGATGGAAGGTATATGCGGCACAGAGCTCAGGTCGCATAGCAATCAAGCCACATAGCACTCTCTGCCGCATATGGTGTTGGCCGCATGAGCACTTCGTCTTCTCCAACAGCAATTTCAACCATAGAAAAAGCTCAAAAAAATTAAAAAATTATTTTCTCCATAAAAATTTTATTTTAAATCCGAATCAAGTGAACCAAAAGCCAAAATGCTCGAAATAAAGTGCTCCATCAACCCCAAAAACTGATTTTCTAAAATACCACGTTTTAGTAGATCAAAATCACGAAAAATAAATTAAACCCATAAAACCCTAAACTTTAAATGTAGATCTACTCAAATTCACCCATCAAAACCGAAAACTCAAAGTATTAAAAGTGCTTAGAAACACACAATAAACATAATGAACCAATAATATAGAGGGTTTCTTTATTTCTCATATAAGGTGTACTTGCGTAAGACTTGGAGGAAGAAAACACAAGAGAGAAAGAAAATGAAGTAATGAAGAGAGAGAGAAAGAGATGTTGGCTTATATACATGGAGGGTTTAAATTTTAGACCATGGGTTCAACTCATGATTAAACTAACCCAACAATTAAACCATGAACCAAGATATACCAAAGAATGGGTCTAGTCTCATGCAATATACTAAATATGCAAGAAAAAAAATAATACACTCCAAATATATAGATTTGGGACTGGAGAGTGACACTATTAGAAGGACTGCCAAAAAAATTTGACAGTCCTACCTATTGGAAGGACTATCAAATTTTTTTTGACAGTCCTAAAATTAGACCGTCCTGAGTAACTTTTGATGTGCCTTTAGAATTAACCTTATTGACCTGCTGGCTAGTCAAAACTTGTCACAGCTATAATCTACTTATTTTGTTGATCCAAATCAAAGACCATTTTCCTTGAGTTTAACTTGTGGTCAATGATTTGTTCCTTCCTTCGAAGAATGATCACGACCATAACCTCTCAATTATTCAAAGTTTGTGACACATCTGGATATGGGAATTATTGAAACAAAAGGATTTAGATAATAAAGAGGTGAAGGATCACGTAACTTTTGAGTTGTGTGTCGAAGATTTGATATTCTACAAAATCGTTGACGAAGAAACGACATCGGCTATCTTGCTAAAGTTGGAGAATTTGTACATAGTAAAGTCTTTAACCAACAAGTTCTGTCTGAAATAGCATATAATTTATCTATGGATGAAGGAATTAGGCCCATCTCTCAAGGAGAATTTTGACTATTTGAACATCAGCTATTTTGCTAAAAATTCTAAACTTTAAATATAGATCTACTCAAATCCATCCATCAAAATTGAAAACTCCAAGTATTAAAAGTGCTTAGAAACACACAATAAACATAATAAACCAATAATATGGAGGGTTTCTTCATTTCTCATATAAGGTGTACTTGCCTAAGACTTGGAGGAAGAAAATACAAGAGAGAGAAATAAAATAAAAAAATGAAGAGAGAAAAAATAGGTTGGCTTATATACATGGAGGGTTTGAGGTTTAGACCATGGGTTCAACTCATGATTAAACAAACCTAATAATTAAACTATGAACCAAAATAAACCAAAGATTGGGTCTAGTCTCATGCAATATACTAAACATGCAAGCAAAAAAATAATATGCTCCAAATACGTAGATTTGCGAACGGGGAGTGACATCTCTATCTACCTTAGAAAATTTTCGTCCTTAGAATTCGAATCTAAGTAAGCTAGAGAAGTCAGTACAAGCACGATATAATTCTACTAGTAAAATTACACATGCAAGCAATATCATCATAACACATAGGTGATCACCTGATCACGAAATTTAGATACGAAGGCATAAGGTAGAATATACCTTCCAAATCGAACAGGTGCGGGTACGGAGATCGAATATCGTCCTCGCGCTCCCACGTCGATTCTCCAAGAGTGTGATGGCCCCAGGCAACTCGGACTAAATAGTCTGGTTCTTGAGTACCTTTTCTCTTCGATCCAGAATGGATACGGGTTTCTCCTCGTAAGATAAGTCGGTACCAATGACTAATTCAGAGTGGTTGAGGATATGACTCAGATCCGAGACATAACTACGAAAATGAGACACATGAAATACATCGTGCACCTCACATAGCAAAGGTGAAAGGGTAAGACGATAAGCCACATAGCCTAACCGATCGAGAATGTCAAACGGTCCAATGTATCGCGGACTAAGCTTACCGCGAACCCCGAATCTAATGACTCCACGGGTAGGCAAAATCCGTAAAAATATGTGGTCGCCGACATAAAACTCTAAAGGCCTACGAAGCTGATTTTCCCAATGACGATATCGATCTTGCGCAACCTGAAGTCTGTCTCTGATCTTCCTGACAACTTCTACTGTCTGTGTGATCATTTCGGAGCCTAACATCTTCCGCTCACCAATGTTGTCCCAAGCCAATGGTGATCTACACTTTTTGCCGTATAGTGCCTTTAAAGGTGTCATCTGAATACTGGCCTGATAACTATTGTTATACGAGAATTACACCAAGTGAAGGTGATTCTCCCAAGATCTACCAAGGTCTAAGGTACAGGCTCATAGTATATCCTCCAAGGTCTGAATAATTCTCTCTGATTGTCTATCTGTCTGAGGGTGGTAAGATATGCTGAATCTTAACTTGGTACCCGATCTCTCGTGTAAGCTTCTCCAGAAATGAGAAGTGAACATTGTATATCAGTCTGATACTATGCTTACTAGCACTCCATGCTGTCTCACAATTTGTCGCATATACAAATCTGCCAACTGCTTTGTAGACTATCCCACTCTGAAGGGGAGAAAATATGCTACTTTTGTGAGCCGATCCACTATCACTAAGACTACATCACGAACAGTCGGTGATCTAGGTAAATCGCTCACAAAGTCCATCGTGATGTATTCCTACTTCCACTCTGGAATAGGGAACGGCTGTAATAATTCTGTCGGTCTTTGTTGTTCTGTCTTCACTTGTTGACATATCAGACATCATGAAATAAAGCATATTATTTTTCTCTTTATTTTGTTCCACCAAAAGTGTTGCTTGATATCTTGGTACATTTTTGTGCCTCCCGGATGAATAGAATACTAGAAACTGTGTGCTTCAGTCATAACTTCTTCTCGAATATCCCTGCTTGGTACTCATAGACGATCCCCAAACCTTAATGTTCAATCCGCATGTATTGTCAACTCCTTTCGAAGACCCGACTCATATTTTTTCATAGCTTTTGAATCTCCAGGTCCTCTGCTTGAGCTAGCTTGATTCTATCTACCAAAGTTGACTGAATCTGTAGACTGGCCTGAACTTCTGTACTCTTGTGGAAGTACTATCTCGATACCCATCTCTCGTAAGTCTTCTAGAATGTGCCTCTGAGTGGTCAACATAAATTTGCCACCTCTTCTACTAAGTACATCAGCTACTACATTAGCCTTGCCAGGATGGTACTGAAGTTCCACGTCATAGTCTTTCAACAACTTTAGCCATCTTCTCTGTCTCATGTTTAGGTCCTTCTGCATGAACACATACTTCAAACTCTTATGATATGTAAATATTTCTACTCGATCGCCATATAAGTAGTGCCTCCATAACTTAAGTGCGAACACTACCTCTGCTAACTCTAGCTCAGGCCGCATAGCACTCTCTGTCGCATATGGTGCTGGCCGCATGAGCACTTCGTCTTCTCCAACAGCAAGTTCAGGCATGGCAAAAACTCGAAAAAACCAAAAAATGGTTTTCTCCATAAAAACTTCATTTTAACTCTGAATCAAGTGAACCAAAAGCCAAAATACTCGAAATAAAGTGCTCCATCAACCCCAAAAACTGATTTTCTAAAATACCATGTTTTAGTAGATCAAAACCATAAAAAATACATAGAACCCATAAAAATTCTAAACTTCAAATATAGATCTACTCAAATCCACCCATCAAAACCAAAAACTCCAAGTATTAAAAGTGATTAGAGACACACAAAAAATATAATGAACCAAAAATATGAAGGGTTTTTCTATTTCTCACGCAAGGTGTACTTGTCTAAGACTTGGAGGAAAAAATACAAGAGAGACAAAGAAAATAAAGTACTGAAGAGAGAGAAAGAGAGGTTGGCTTATATACATGGAGGGTTTGAGGTTTAGACCATGGGTTCAACTCATGATTAAACCAACCCAACAATTAAAACATGAACCAAGATAAACCAAAAAATGGGTCTAGTCTCATGCAATATACTAAACATGCTAGCAAGAAAATAATACGCTCCAAATACGTAGATTTGGGAATAGTGAGTGACACTATTAGAAGGACTGTCAATTTTTTTTGATAGTCCTACCTATTGTAAGGACTATCAATTTTTTTTTATAGTCCTAAAAATTAGACTGTCCTGAGTAACTTTGGATGTTCCTTTAGAATTAACCTTATTGACTTGCTGGCTAGTCAAAACTTGTCACAACTACAATCTACTTGTTTTGTTGATCCAAATCTGTCATGACCCGCACCCGGATATTTGGGCACAAGTACGTGGTTACGCCCAGCCTACGCCGCAGAATCGGCGGTAGAACGCTGTCTGGGTTATTCTAACTATCTATCATCTCAACAATATAATATGGTACCTGTCAATCATCTCAACTCCAAACAGAGGAGTAATATGGTATCTCACAAGTATATCAAATCTCAATCACAAAATAAACTAAGAAAGAATAATGCACGAATGGAATAGCGAAGGAGAGTATAAGGTACAATCCATAATATGAAATAATAGTACATATGTGAATCTTCTCAAAATAATAGTCTAATACAAGAATTACTATACATAAACTAAACCTCCTCAGTCACTGGTACAATGTCCTCTAGATCTAGGGGAGTATCCTCTAAAGTCTCACCCTCCTGAGGGCCGTAATGTGTGGGACACAGCTCCTCTAGCCATTCATCTGAGAAAAATTTACCCAGTCAGGATTAAAGCGAAGTACATACCTCTGAAAGTAGTTCCAATAACCTAATCGAGCATATATAACAAGCAATAGAAAAAGGATACAAGATGCACAAGTAGAGATAATATACAATATAGGGTGAACAAGCAATAAGCACAATAAGAACTGGAAGGTAAATACGAGAAATAACTGCAAGTAGAGAACAAGAACTAGCAATGTATTTTAGAGTGTAAGTTCGTTATGTGATCAGTTTAGGTTGCACATGAGGTATAAAGGTAACTCCATTATAGGTGAGGTGTATAATCGACATGCATATGAGATCAAGAGGGCTTTGATTATATAACCAACTCCTACTCTCCCTCCCAAACCAATACTCATGGATCCAATCACGATACGTTACGTACATGATCACGATAGTCACACTAGCCCACGAAATAGTGGATGCACAAGAAGCACATGAAAGTCAATACTTGATGCACACGATGAAATACATGTGATTGGGTACCCGTTGCACACGGTAGGGGATAACACCTCCTGACGGGATCCATATAGCACCAGTCCGTGAAATTACTGTGTCAGAAATCAATGTATACTATTCTAGAACATGCATATATACAATATTATGAATTGAAAACAAACAGAGAAAGGCACTTGCCTGAAGTCCTGAGCAAAGTGTGTCTCTCGATGCCTAAGCTGGTGTCTCACAACCTATATATGGTATGTTGCATCAATACAAGGTTCAATAATGAAAATAAATGAAGTTGATGTAATTCTAGGTCAATACGCCGTTTCTAAGTCAAACCAATGAATTCTAGGTTGTAAGAGTCTAATGCTAGTCACTAAGTCGATATACTATGAAACTATGCTAAACTAGCTAAGCTAACATGCCATAGTGCATTCAAAGAGCCGTATCCTAAGATACGCAAGTTTTGGATATAAAAATAGTGTTTTATATCTATACATAAGTCACATATAATAATAATATCTTAAAATAAAACAAATATGATACCTTGTGTAACACCCCGTTCCGTTCAAGCGGACTGCTGATTCAAACGGCAAAAGTGCAATGTCCCGACCCGTTTTGCTCAGGCAGAATGCTCGTTTGAGGCAAAGGATATCCAGACTTGTCCCTACAGGATTTTGGCTTAGGCTTTCAGAGGCTCGCTTGACGTATCGCTCAACCGAGGCGAATCATCGCTAAGGTGGGTGGCTACGGTAAACTTGTCTTTGCTTAGCCAGCACACTTAAAACATGGAATACTACATGCTAGTCGCTAGGTGAATCACCCCTGCATGCTAATAAGAATACAATGCACCTAGCTAAGGGAATAATCCCAACTTGTATTGCTTGTGCTAGAACATGGAAATGAAATATTGCTTATATACAGACCCTCGCATGCTACCCTAGATCATGTCACTCGGGAAGTCCCTTATGGTTTCAACTCTCAGTTTACCTTCAGGCCTGAGCCAACGTATTTGCTTAAGTTCCTTAGAAATGCATGCCTGCCTGCTTGTATATTGACTCATCGATGCTTGTCGCATAAACTATGCCTCAATAATGTAACATTGTGCATGCCATGCATTTATCTAGTTCTCCTCGGAAGACTATCTAATAGTCGTTTCGTGCAAGAATGAACCTGCAAGTATCCAGGACCGTTAAGTCACCAAGGCAATCCCCGCCCCAGGGGAAATGCATCAAGGCAAGTTGTTCATGAATCAAGAATCCTGTCACGTTGTAACTGAATGATAATCACATCAAGTTTACATCTGAACGAGAATCACGTCACGTAACGAGAATCCCAGCTCGTGGAGCAAACGCTCGGTTCAGAACAAGAATCATGGATTATCATATCAAGTTGTGGATTTGAAAAGACCCTGACCTGCATATCGCGGACAACTCAGAAATGAGGTATAGTTCCACGGACGATCATCGGGGCACTGGGACCGTTCCTATCCGGGTGGAATTCACGTTTAGTCTCACATTCTTGGACGGGATGGTTTGTAGCGTCTCACGTTCTTTCGTTGCATTCCATCCTCGTCATTGACTAATGTCCTTTATGGCTATGCCAGCGACTCATGTCATATAGCTAAGTCATCCTCGCTTAGTGGCTATCCGCATGCGAGTCATTGCATCGTATCAAAAGAAACAAACTGAACACCTGAACGATCATGATACAATGACTCTCGTGTTGCATATGTTGTTGTCTTGATTTTCATATATGTTGCTCGTGCTTGAATTTACAATATTTGCCTTGGACAGGGAAGGACAAATGGTAAGTTGGTAAGTCTCGTCGTGTTTCCTCTCATGTCGCACGGCGCACTGCCACACGAGTTAGGTTATTCAAATTGCCATGAAACTGATCCTAAGGCAACTAAAAAGACAATATAATATTTGGTGCACGGAACCTATATTACGTGTTTGGATTTGTCGAGCGGGCGAGTAGCCTCCCCACCAGTGCATTCAATGTACTGATAACCCACTAGATCGTTTGCAGGGTATGGGAGAACCTCGTTCGGTACGGATGCCTCCTTCGTGCGTGATAAGGCGTGGAGATCACTCTGGAGCCTTGGAGGGTTGCGTCCGGAACTGAAGCACATATACAAGACATAATGTTGGAAAGCCGCCTGAACATCGCCTGTACAACCATTCCACAAATGTAGCCACTTGGCACGCTTTTGTTGTTTCAGAGAGAGAGGCTTGAGTGACTTATAATCTCAGCCAAGCACCGTATGTAACACTTGTTTATATCAATAAAGAGTTGATTTACTCCAACTTGTGTTATTCAATGCTTCCGCTATTGTCGACTCAGTAAACCTGTTATCAAATCGCCTATGTATTTATGATTCTGCTGCACTCCGACAATCTGTGCGACTCTGTGGCTTAGAACTCTCACCGCTAGCCAATGAACCATGGCCTTGCACGGGCGTGGCTCACGCTCGTACGGCATCACGTTTGGATGGGTCAAAGCGATCGTTCCGCGGGAGCGCTGGTGCGGTGATTCTCGCCTAGCGGGAATGGCCGATTTAGCCTGCGGGAGATCGGGGCTTGACATGTTGGTATCAGAGCCTGGCTTATACGCCTTTGGATTTCGTTTTGATTATCTCAGTTTTGAAAGCTCATTCGTGGGTTATGTGCGCGCTCTCTCTCAATGTCCCAAACGGAATATTCCAACAATGAGTCTAAATACTTTCAAAAAGCGCATTAGATTGTTATGATTGCTTGTATGAAATTATGATGCTAGGGCCTTTGTGCCGACCTGTGCAGACCCTTATAATTTTCGTAAGTAGCTTGTCCGATTTTACTATCTCTAGGTTTGGTTGAATGCATATGTTTGAGGGACGCCTTGAACTTGTGCACGATCCAAGACTCAAGAAATTATGAAACTTGAGAGCTAAGACTTCGCTATCGCTAAGTTGGTTGGCGTGCTCATGCTAGAAGTACACTTCAAATATGTGTACGATCCAGACTAGCGATATGCTGATCTCGAACGCTTGTGCAAGTAAATATCCAAATGAACAAGTACAACGACTTGTATAGGTTTGCCTCAGCCTTAGATTGTTAATCAAGATTGCTACGCATGGGATAGGTTCTATAATGCGTTAGTACGGCTTGTCCTCAGTAAGTCTCGAGGACGAGACTTTTTCTGAGTTGGGTAGGATGTAACACCCCGTTCCGTTCAAGCGGACTGCCAATTCAAACGGCAAAAGTATAATATCCCGACCCGCTTTGCTCAGGCGAGAATACTCGTTTGAGGCAAAGGATATCCAGACTTGTCCCTACAGGATTTTGGCTTAGGCTTTCAGAGGCTCGCTTGACGTATCACTCAACCGAGGCGAATCATCGCTAAGGTGGGTGGCTACAGTGAACTTGTCTTTGCTTAGCCAGCACACTTAAAACATGGAATGCTACATGCTAGTCGCTAGGTGAATCACCCCCTGCATGCTAATAAGAATACAACACACCTAGCTAAGGGAATAATCCCAACTTGTATTGCTTATGCTAGAACATGGAAAGAAAATATTGCTTATATACAGACCCTCGCATGCTACCCTAGATCATGTCGCTTGGGAAGTCCCTTACGGTTTCAACTCTCGGTTTACCTTCGGGCCCGAGCCAACGTATTTGCTTAAGTTTCTTAGAAACGCATGCCTGCCTGCTTGTATATTGACTCGTCGATGCTTGTCGCATAAACTATGCCTTAATTGTGTAACATTGTGCATGCCATGCATTCATCTAGTTCTCCTCGGAAGACTATCTAATAGTCGTTCCGTGCAAGAATGAACCTGCAAGTATCCAGGACCGTTAGGTCACCAAGGCAATCCCCGCCCTAGGGGAAATGCATCAAGGCAAGTTGTTCATGAATCAAGAATCCTGTCATGTTGCAACTGAATGATAATCACATCAAGTTTACATCTAAATGAGAATCACGTCACGTAACGAGAATCCCAGCTCGTGGAGCAAATGCTCGGTTCAGAACAAGAATCATGGATTATCATATCAAGTTATGGATTTGGAAAGACCCTGACCTGCATGTCGCGGACAACTCGAAATCGAGGTATAGTTCCACGGACGGTCACCGGGGCACTGGGACCGTTCCGATCCGGATGGAACTCATGTTTAGTCTCACGTTCTTGGACAGGATGGTTTGTAGCGCCTCACGTTCTTTCGTTGCATTCCATCCTCGTCATTGACTAGTGTCCTTTATGGCTATGCCAGCGACTCATGTCATATAGCTAAGTCATCCTCGCTTAGCGGCTATCCGTATGCGAGTCATTGCATCGCATCAAAAGAAACAAACTGAACACCTGAACGATCATGAGACAATGACTCTCGTGTTGCATATGTTGTTGTCTTGATTTTCATATATGCTGCTCGTGCTTGAATTTACAATATTTGCCTTGGACAGGGAAGGACAAATGGTAAGTTGGTAAGTCTCGTCGTGTTTCCTCTCATGTCGCACGGCGCACTGCCACACGAGTTAGGTTATTCAAATTTCCATGAAACTGACCCTAAGGCAACTAGAAAGACAACATAATAGTTGGTGCACGGAACCTATATTATGTGTTTGGATTTGTCGAGCGGGCGAGTAGCCTCCCTACCAGTGCATTCAATGCACTGATAACCCACCAGATCACTCTGGAGCCTTGGAGCGTTGCGTCCAGAACTGAAGCATATATACAAGATATAATGTTGGAACATCGCCTGAACATCGCCTGTACAACCATTCCACAAATGTAGCCACTTGGCACACTTTTATTGTTTCAGATAGAGAGTCTTGAGCGACTTGTAATCTCGGCCAAGCACCGTTTGTAATACTTGTTTATATCAATAAAGAGTTGCTTTACTCCAACTTGTGTTATTCAATGCTTCCGCTATTTTCGACTCAATGAACCTGTTATCAGATCGCCTATGCGTTTATGATTCCGCTGTACTCGGACAATTTGTGCGACTCTGTGGCTTAGAACTCTCACCGCCAGCCAATGAACCACGGCCTTGCATGGGCGTGGCTCACGCTCGTGCGGCATCACACCCGGATGGGTCAAAGCGATTATTCCGTGGGAGCGCTGGCGCAGTGATTCTCGCCTAGCGGGAACGGCCAATTTATCCTGCGGGAGATCGGGGCTTGACACCTTGGCCTTGCACCAATGCGTATTGCAACTACCTTGATACCCAAGCTCAATACCTTGGGAATCGGCCCAATACCTTGGTGATACCTTGGTATCCCGAGGTAGACCAAACTCTAAATTAACTAATACGTATATATCCAAGCTAATACTAGCTATGCAATACACTATACTATACTATACTATATCTAACTATTATAGGATAACAATTAATACAATATATACATACACCAGTAGCTTAACTAACTAATAGCTAACAACTCAACTAGCATACATACATAAATATAGTTAACTGTTAGACTAATAAGGTATATATCTACACTAATATAAACAATTAACAAAAAGCATAACTAATTACTCATACAAATACCTTGATCACTTAACTAACCAATTATTTATATACTACTAACCATATCTAAACTAACCAAGGAACGGCTAACTACCCTCATCTTGGTATCCCAAACTGATACTAACTAGAAATACTGAAACAAGTTGTTGAAATCCTGTACTGAAACAGGTTGATGTTCCCTCGTGGAGAACCTCTGTTCTCTTCATACTTGCTGCAGTTGATGTCCTCTACATACTTGCTGCAGTTGCTGTTCTCTCGTAGAGAACTGCCTCTGCTGTTCCCTTCATATTTGCTGCGGTTGTTGTTCTCTCGTGAAACCCTACAGCAACTCTCTTCATCAATCTCTGCAGTAGCTGCTCTCAACATATAGTTTCTGCAGTAACTGTTGTTTCACTTCATATGCCCGATGCTGCTGCTCCTTCTTAAACCCAACAGCTTGATATTCCTTCTTGAACCCGACTGTTTGCTGCTGAATCTCCTTCATGACTTATGCAGTTTGCTGCCTTCAGCTTCTGCTGCAGCTGCTAGTCTTCATTCTCCCCTACTGTGCTCAGTTTGCTGTCAAGCCTGGAGTATGCCACTGCACAAAATGGTGTCGCTGTGTCGAGTTCCTGGTGTGTATCTGCATACAGTATTGCTGTGTCGAGTTCCTCCCTTTCTCACTCACTCAAGCATACACAGACACACAACACTACCCAACACTAACACAACTAGGTACATATATATATATGTATATACACATCTAGGTAACAATGCATATATAGTTATATACCTCCCTATTCCATATACCAATATGAATCAACCCTCATCACTAGATATGTACATACATATCTAACCACACATATAAATATATATATATATATAGATAGATATAAACTAACACATGCATATATACATATATCTATAGATATATATATATATATATATATATGTATACATATACCATATATCTAAATACATATAGACCCACACTACTACATAAACTCAATTATCCTATTATACACTCTATATAACCCATAGATAGTATCTACCAAAATAAATACATATGCATATATAGGACAATGAGCCAAAACACAAACACATAGAGTGCATCGCATCCGTATCACTCTCTCTCTATGATACGTTTGCGATACGGCTCCAACACACAAACAAACGCATCCCGGAGGACACATACAAGTCTAATACCTAAATTATAAACAATACGTATAGTAATTAGAGTGTCTACGTGTCCATGTCACAATGTGAT
The DNA here is from genome assembly GCA_036927795.1 of Iris macrosiphon. Taxonomy (NCBI): domain Eukaryota; kingdom Viridiplantae; phylum Streptophyta; class Magnoliopsida; order Asparagales; family Iridaceae; genus Iris; species Iris macrosiphon. Next base: position 50,126,625 of record JAYESA010000012.1, read on the forward strand.
ATGCACAAGGTCCCGTGTCGGAGGAAAAACCCAAATCAACCCGTTTTATCAAATTGACGAGATACGGCATACACGTATCCAATTATGGACATGACACTAGTCACAAACACACAATCAAGTGTCAATTAGATCTATTAGATCAATTGACAAGCACTACATATGCCAATCTCAGAATTTCTCTAAAATTGGCACCAATTTGGTCATAACTTCCACCGCAGGTCTCCGATTGACCCAAAACCAAATCTTGTGGGTAGCCTATGCATGTGGGTTTATTTCTCATGATAAAATCTCAGATCTAGAGTCTAATAGAAGAGAAAAAACTGAATTATACCTATTGGGAGATGGATTCCCAATGAAAATGTCTTAATTGACAAGTAGCTCCTCTCCTTGTAGATCTTGGCCTCCTCCTCCTTGCTCCTTGCTTGTAGATCCTTGATGTAGAGGCCTCAATGATAAATTTAGAAAGATTTTGGTAAAGATTTGGTAGAAAATTGATGAGGGAGTGGAGGGAAATTGGAAGAGGGAAATGTAGATCTAAAAATTTAGGGAAGAAATAAAATAAGAGCACTCTCTCTCCTCCTAATAGTGGCTGGTCATAAACCCTTCTCCAAGTAATGTATAATGTCCCAAATATCCCTGGGGCCTCTCATGAAGAAATAATTAGGTAAGGAAGGTTCTAGTCTAATGGTTTTACTAATTAATCAAACCTCCTAATCCATGGGCCTAATTCATGGGCTCAACTTAGACTAGTCTAAAAGTTAGTTTCATACTCTCTAATTAAATGGTTAGGTCCACTATACAAGTCCAAATTAAATCTACACTAGCAACAAATAATAATACAATAAATAAATAAATCATGTCATGTACAAATATTAACTATAATTAAATCCTAAAATAATTAATACCCATTGACAATTACCAAACTACCCTTGGATGAAAATGTGAGGGTGACAAACCTACCCACCTTAGAAAAATTTTGCCTCAAAATTAAGGAAGAAACTATCTACCAAAACAACCAATACAATGCAAGAAAGAATTATACCTCACGGCTCGAACAGATACGGATATCACTCGCGCATCTCGGTCTCTCGCTCCCAGGTGCTCTCTCCTGGCGAGTGATGCCTCCACGCGACGGACACCAAAGGAATCGTCTGGTTCCTCAGCACCTTCTCTCTCCGATCCAGAATCTCCACTGGCTGCTCTGGATAGCTGAGAGTAGGGCCTACCTCTATCTCCGAGTGATCCAACACATGATTGGGATCTGCCACGTACCATCTCAACTGTGACACCTGAAACACGTTGTGCACTCCCTCCAATACAGGTGGTAAGTCTAGTCTATAAGCGAATGCACCGATCCTCTCAAGAATGCTGAAGGGACCGATGATTCGCGGACTAAGCTTGCCGCCTCCACTGAAACGAATTATGCCACGTGTCGGAGAAATCCTCAAGAAAACCAGACTGCTAACCAAGCATGAAACACAACCTTAGCACTCTAACAAGCAACAATCAAACATAAGCAAGACAAAACTAAAGCTATACCTCAAACTCCAAAGATCTCCGGTGGCTATCGGCCCAATGCCGCTGCCTGTCCTGCGCCACTCGAAGTATGTCCCTGATAAGTTTCACCTTCTCTGCTGCATCAACTACCATATCTGGTCCCAATAAAGCCCTGTCACCAACATCATCCCAGGACAACAGAGTGCGGCACCTCCGCCCATACAATACCTCGAACGGTGACATCTCAATACTGGCTTGGTAGCTATTGTTGTATGAAAACTCTACCAAGTGAAGGTAATCTTCCCAAGAACCTCCAAGATCCAAAATACAGGTGAGTAACATATCCTCGAGAGTCTAAATAGTCCTCTCCGACTGTCCATCCATCTGAGGGTGATAAGCGATACTGAACTTGAGCTGAGTGCCCAAGCAAGCCTGCAAACTCCTCCAGAAATGGGACGTAAAGAGACTATCCCGATCCGAGATAATGCTTACTGAAATACCGTACAATCTGACAATATGGCGCACATACATCTCCGCAAGTCTCTCTGTATATGTACCCACTTTAAATGGCAGAAAGTGGGCTGATTTGGTCAACCTGTCCATGATGACCCAAATCGCATCCTTGCCTCCTGGAGAACGCGGAAGCTCCGATACAAAATTCATAGTAACATGCTCCTATTTCTACTCCGAAAAGGACAAATGCTGAAGCAATCCTCCTGGTCTCTGTCTCTCTGCCTTGACCTGCTGGCAAACTAAGCATCTGGACACGAAGCTAGCTACCTCCCGCTTCATGCCATACCACCATACATGCTCCCTCATGTCTCTATACATCTTGTTGGCACCGGGATGCATAGAGTATTGGGAACTATGCGTCTCCTGCATAATCTCCTCGCGCAATGCTCCCTTCGGTACGCACAACCTAGTACCGTGTCACAATGATCTGTCATCTGCGATGATAAAGTCCTTTGCCAGCCTGACCTGAACCTGTGCTCTGATGCTCCTCAGAGATTCATCCTCATACTGTCCGGCTCTGACTCGGTCCATCAGCTCCGAGTGAACCTGAAGTCCCCATATTTGCGCTATGACTCCCAAAATCAATACCTCAATGCCCAAACTATCGAGATCTGCCAATAGATGTATGTCTTTAGTCAAGCACATAGCCACGGGATACCTGCTCAAAGCATCCGCGACTACGTTGGCCTTCCCTGGATGGTACACAATCTAAACCCTTCCCTGATGCATCACTGCAAATAAAAAATCCATATAGATAGTGTTTCATCAGCTCTATTTTAGTCAAGCACATTTTTTCAAGGATATGTCAATGTCTTTCATCAGCTCCAACCATCGTCGCTGCCTCATGTTGAGCTCTTTCTGTGTAAACACATACTTTAAGCTTTTATGGTCTGTGAAGATCTCTACTCTCTCTCCATATAGATAGTGTTTCCACAATTTGAGAGCAAAGATAACCGCTGCAAGCTCCAAATCATGGGTAGGGTTGTTCTTCTCATGCAGGCGTAATTGCCTAGAAGCATAGGCAATTACCTTCTCGTGCTGCTGTAGTACACAATCCAAACCCTTCCCTGATGCATCACTGCAAATAAAAAATCCTCTTGCTCCTGATGGTAGTGTCAATATGGGAGCTTTAGTCAATCTCCTCTTCATCTCCTCAAATGCTGACTGACAATCCTCAGTCCAGACGAATTCTACGTCCTTCTTGGTCAGTCTAGTCATCGGCTCTGCTAGTCTGGAAAAGTCCTGAACAAACCTCCGGTAGTAGCCTGCTAATCCAAGGAAGCTCCTGATCTCTGCTACTGAACTCAGGGTAGACCACGATTCAACTGCTGAGATCTTCTTCGGGTCCACCGAGATTTCATCTCATGTAATGACATGCTCAAGGAATTCAACCTTATCAAGGAAGAATTCGCACTTTGACAACTTGCCATACAACTTCTCCTTCTTGAGGGTCTCCAGAACAATCCTCAAGTGCTGCTCGTGCTCCTCTGGGGTCTTCGAATATATCAGAATATCATCTATGAAGACTACATCAAACTGGTCCAGGTACTGATGAAACACCTTGTTCATCAGGTTCATGAACACTGTCGGGGCATTGGTCAACCCAAACGGCATCACCAAGAACTCAAACTGCCCATAACGAGTCCTGAAAGCTGTCTTCGGGATGTCTTCCCTCTTCACCTTCACCTGGTGGTACCTTGACCTCAAGTCTATCTTCGAGAATACCTTCGTTCCGCTCAACTGATCAAACAAGTCATCAATCCATGGCAACGGATATTTGTTCTTGATAGTGAGGTTATTAAGTGCCCTGTAGTCGATACACATACGTACCGACCCATCCTTCTTGGGTACAAACAGTACTGGAGCACCCCATGGTGATGAACTGGAACGGATAAAGCCTTTGTCTTGTAACTCATCCACCTGCTTCTTCAACTCCGCCAGTTCGTTGTTGTTTACTCTATAGATGTGCTGAGAGGTCGGCTCTGCGCTTGGCACTAAATCTATAGAGAACTCCATATCTCTGTCCGACGACAACCCCGGCAATTCTTCTGGAAAGACATCCAAGAACTCTGCAATTAATGGATGTGGCGGCTCCTGCTCCTCGACCAAGGCTCCACAGAAATTGCCCTCGCTCTGCTCTGCTCCTCGGACGAACTCGAACTCTGGCTCTCCTGGTGTCTGAAATAAAACTCTGCCTCCACGATAATTGATACTAGCGTGATGTCTACTCAACCAATCCATCCCGAGTACTATATCGTAACTCGGAAGTGGCATTACAAGTAAACATACGTTCAGCTCACGGCCTCCCACATAAACCCTTTGGTTCTTACAAACATCACTGACCAGGATGATGCCACCCCCGGTCGTGATCTTGCAAGTCCGCGCCAACGGTTCAGACTCAAGACGAAGTCTCAGAGCAAAAGATACAGATACAAAGCTATAAGAAGCACCAGAATCAAATAAGGCATGAGCTGGAAAAGAATCAATTAAGACTGAACCTGATATAACGTCTCCGACTGGCTCTGTCTCCTCCACGGTTAGGGCAAAAGCTCGCCCCTGATGTGCACCTCTTGCTGGTGCGGGTGCTGCACGAACTTCTGCTGCTGGGGCTGTAAAGGAGGTCCTCTCTGCTGTCCCATTGGGTGTCTCGCGGGTATCCTCTGGATAGGGGCTACATCCTGAGCTGTACGAGCTAAGGTCTTGGGATAATCCCTCAGTTGGTGATCTGATGATCAGTAAAACAAGCACTGATCGAGCCTCTTCCTGCAAACATCCCATTCGTGCCCTGCCTTCTTACAGAAGGGACAAGCACGAGCGGGCTGGGCTGGTCTCTGCATCTGGTACGTCTATTGTACAGGTGCTCGGATAGGCGCATTGAACTGCTGTCTCTACTGCTGGAAATAGGGTTTCTTGGCTGGACCTGCGTTGCTGTAGCCACCAAAAATATCTCGGTCCCTCTTGGGCCTCCAACTCAAGTCTCTCTTGACCTTGCGAGCCTCCCTCAAAATATTTGGATACGTCTCGTGGCTCGAAGAAATGAGAGCCTTCACTTCCCAGTTCAGGCCCTCTCTGAATCTACTCATCCGGTTCTCAGGATCTCTCACCATGTAATCGGCATATCTGCTCAACCTGCTGAACTCGGCGGCATACTCCTCCACCGACATGTTCCCCTGGTGAAGGTTCTGTAACTGTCGCTCCAAATTAAGTCTCTCGGTAGGTGGGAAGAACTTCCTTCTAAACAAGTCCCTGAACTCACCCCATGTCAATCCTGGATCGGCGATCTGTGGCTCATTCCGGAACCATGTACTGGCGATGTCCGTCATCTGCAGTCCCGCTGCCTCCACTATCAGGTCCTCCGCAAGTCGGGATAAGCGCATGACGCGCTCCATGCTCTCTAACCAGTCATCCGCATATATGATGCCCTCTGTCCCCTTGAAAGGCCGGGGATCCAACTTCTTGAAGTCCTGAATAGTGTTGGGCCTGGGCTGTACCTCTCGTGGCGGTGGTGGTGCGGTCCTCTCTACGGCGGTGATGGCCACCTGGTGAGCACTCTCAATGCCCTGCCTCATCACCTCAGTCTGTCGGTGCTGCGCCTCAGTCTGGGCCCTCTGGGCCTCCATCATCATCTGGAAAAGTGCAAATAGCTGCGTAGCATCAGCTGGTACTGGCAGTGGTGGTGGAAGATCCTCGAAAATAACTGGAGCTACCCTCTGAACTGGGGGAGGAGCACCCCCAAAAGCGGCTTCTGAGACTACCACCTGAACCGGTGAGGCGACCCTCTCAACTGGAGAAGAAGCAGTAGTAGCTGCTACTCTATCCGCAGCAGGCTGAGAAGTAGCTGAGGAAGTTGCCGCTGCTCCTGAGCGAAAGAATCTGATCTTCGGAGGCATCCTGAAGACAGATTGAAAATACGGAATCAATATTGAATATAATGTGATATCATCAAAGAAGGACAAAACTTAATTCAAAATGAAAGACAATATAGATAAGGATTACAAAACTGATATTGGAATTTTCCTAGTGTGATTGAGTAACTCTCAGCCTAATCCTGTTTTTCCTAAAGCAAGCTCGTAGCAATACTCTAGTCGAGCACAACTACGATATCTATCTAGAGTCGCAAGTAGTACGACATCGTAGGATAGATGAGACCTGCATGGGCCACCACTAAAAACGTGTCACGACCCGCACCCGGATATTCGGGCACGAGTATGTGGTTACGCCCAGCCTACGCCGCAGAATAGGCGGTAAAATGCTGTCTGGGTCATTCTAACTATCTAACATCTCAACAATATAATATGGTACCTGTCAATCATCTCAACTCCAAAGAACTAGCTATGTGTTTTAGAGTGTAAGTTCGTTATGTGATCGGTTTAGGTTGCACATGAGGTATAAAGGTAACTCCATTATACGTGAGGTGTATAATCGACATGCACATGAGATCAAGAGGACTTTGATCACATAACCAACTCCTACTCCCCCTCTCCAACCAATACTCATGGATCCAATCACGACATGTTACGTACATGATCACGATAGTCACACTAGCACACAAAATAGTGGATGCACAAGAAGCACATGAAAGTCAACACCCGATGCACACGATGAAATACATGTGACTGGGTACCCGTTGCACACGGTAGGGGATAACACCTCCTGACGGGATCCATATAGCACCAGTCCGTGAAATCACTGTGTCAAAAATCAATGTATACTATTCTAGAACATGCATATATATAATATTATGAATTAAAAACAAACAGAGAAAGATACTCGCCTGAAGTCCTGAGCAAAGTGTGTCTCTCGATACCCAAGCTGGTGTCTCACAACATATATATGGTATGTTGCATCAATACAAGGTTTAATGATGAAAATAAATGAAGTTGATGTAATTCTAGGTCAATATGCCGTTTCTAAGTCAAACCAATAAATTATAGGTTGTAAGAGTCTAATGCTAGTCACTAAGTCGATATACTATGAAACTATGCTAAACTAGCTAAGCTAACACGCCACAGTACATTCAAAGAGCCGTATCCTAAGATACGCAAGTTTCGGATATAAAAATAGTATTTTATATCTATACATAAGTCACATATAATAATAATATCTCAAAACAAATATGATACCTTGGCCTTGCACCAATGTGTATTGCAACTACATTGATACCCAAGCTCAATACCTTGGGTATCGGCCCAATACCTTGGTGATACCTTGGTATCCCGAGGTAGACCAAACTCTAAATTAACTAATACGTATATATCCAAGCTAATACTAGCTATGCAATACACTATACTATACTATATCTAACTATTATAGGATAACAATTAATACAATATATACATACACCAGTAGCTTAACTAACTAATAGCTAACAACTCAACTAGCATACATACATAAATATAGTTATCTGTTAGACTAATAAGGTATATATCTACACTAATATAAACAATTAACAAAAAACATAACTAATTACTCATACAAATACCTTGATCACTTAACTAACCAATTATTTATATACTACTAACCATATCTAAACTAACCAAGGAACGGCTAACTACCCTCATCTTGGTATCCCAAACTGATACTAACTAGAAATACTGAAACAAGTTGTTGAAATCCTGTACTGAAACAGGTTGATGTTCCCTCGTGGAGAACCTCTGTTCTCTTCATACTTGCTGCAGTTGATGTCCTCTACATACTTACTGCAGTTGCTGTTCTCTCGTAGAGAACTGCCTCTGCTGTTCCCTTCATACTTGCTGCAGTTGTTGTTCTCTCGTGAAACCCTGCAGCAACTCTCTTCATCAATCTCTGCAGTAGCTGCTCTCAACATATAGTTTCTGCAGGAACTGTTGTTTCACTTCATATGCCCGATGCTGCTGCTCCTTCTTAAACCCAACAGCTTGATATTCCTTCTTGAACCCGACTGTTTGCTGCTGAATCTCCTTCATGACTTATGCAGTTTGCTGCCTTCAGCTTCTGCTGCAGCTGCTAGTCTTCATTCTCCCCTACTGTGCTCAGTTTGCTGTCAAGCCTGGAGTATGCCACTGCACAAAATGGTGTCGCTTGTCGAGTTCCTGGTGTGTATCTGCATACAGTGTTGCTGTGTCGAGTTCCTCCCTTTCTCACTCACTCAAGCATACACAGACACACAACACTACCCAACACTAACACAACTAGGTACATATATATATATATATGTATATACACATCTAGGTAACAATGCATATATAGTTATATACCTCCCTATTCCATATACCAATATGAATCAACCCTCATCACTAGATATGTACATACATATCTAACCACACATATAAATATATATATATATATAGATAGATATAAACTAACACATGCATATATATATATATATATATATATATATATATATATATATATATATATATATATATATATATATATATATATATATATACATATACATATACCAAATATCGAAATACATATAGACCCACACTACTACATAAACTCAATTATCCTATTATATACTCTATATAACCCATAGATAGTATCTACCTAAGTAAATACATATGCATATATAGGACAATGAGCCAAAACACAAACACATAGAGTGCATCGCACCCGTATCACACTCACTCTATGATATGTTTGCGATACGGCTCCAACAAACAACCAAACGCATCTCGGAGGACACGTACAAGTCTAATACCTAAATTATGAACAATACATATAGTAATTAGAGGTTCTACGTGTCCGTGTCACAATGTGATATGCACAAGGCCCCGTATCGGAGAAAACCCCCCAAATCAACCTGTTTCATCAAATTGATAAGATACGGCCTACACGCTGTCACGCCCCAGTCCCAAAATACCGTGGGACCAGACACGTGGCAATGGCCAACAGTACGCACCGATGGACCAACTCAATAATATAGATCCATCAGGGCATACTTAAGCTGTAAAACAAGTCTACGACAATCATGGTACAACTAATCTCATCCACACAAGATATAAAATATGATCCACAGAACAATAAAGAATGTAAATCATCTCCAAGTCTCACAAAGTACTTCGGGGAACAACCCGATAAATATCTAGTACAATGGTTCAACAGACCAGAAAGTAAAAGACTGAAATAAATAATGGAAGCTGAGCATGAACATGGATGCTCAAGAGAAGTCTTCAGCTAAGACCTCGTCCTCAGAAGGTGGTACAGCTCCTGGATCAGCTCCTGCTCCAGTCCCGTAAATCTCGGGATAAACCACGTCTGCAAAATCTGGGGAACAAAATCCGGATCCAGGTCCTCAGGGGACATAGCAAGGTACAAGAAAGCTCAAGCCAATAAATACAGATAAGCAGTGCAGCAAATATATGACTAAATGAAACAAAGGGTAAATATGTAACCATCTAAGTGTAAATGCAAGTGAGAGCATCACTAGTCTCAGGCTGAGCCACTACAAGCTCTGTGTCGGGGAGCCGGTAGCGGTAATAACCGGTAGTGGGTCTAGCTCTGCTACGAGAGTCTACGACCTCCCAATAATAGAAGATATATATAAATACAGCCTGTAGCCTGTGTGTCTCTCCCCACCCAATGTAACCACGCATATCATGACCACAACGTCTCATGCCCATGTCAAGCGCGATCATAGCTAATGCAACCAGTCATAAAGTATCTAATAGTATAATGTCCATGTCCTGCATCCTATACAGAATCACCACGAATATCTCGAGAAAATCCTGTCTCATGAATAGTGTCATGTGTCCTGGGTCATATGGTACTTGATAAGACAAGTACGAGAATATAAAGTGTCACGAATGTCCATATCTAGATGACAGTACCCAACACTGCGCACAGTGTCGGCACCCGACTGATAATCGGACGCTAAGTACGTCACACGGTCCTAGGTTGAGCATGCACAGCATTATATATATAAAGCAAGGAAAATAGATAACTAAGCTGCATAGATTGGCAAGGTACACTTGCCTGATGTCCGAATGTCAACAACTGTCCCTGTATCAGTGGATCCGGTGGGAACTACTCCAAAAGCTGTAATAAACATCACCAACAGTCTCAGAAGATGTCAAATAGCTGGAAATGCCTGTCCTTACGTCCAATTTGGACACAGGGGCAAAAAGGTCATTTTCGGCCCAAAGCGGGTTCCACCTGTGGGCCCACTTGGCACCGAAAAGCGTGTCAGGGTCAAAGGTCTCCAAATTCCGCAAACTCAGTGTCTACAAGTCAGGAATGATGATACGAACCCAACAGAACTTCCAGAATTGGATTCCGATGAGCCGATCACAAAATCACCCGTCAAGTGGAGCCTGTGGGGCCCACGATACGTGATTTTGTCAACGTCCTCAGAATCGAACCAAACTTGGCTCACAGGACCAGCGTATTACTACGGATCCGATGGCGCAAGTTTCGTCTCGATCCGACGTGTGTACACGGAGTTACAGCGTGTTTCAGGATCGACGGATACGGGGTGTCGTCGGCGGATACGCGTTGATTCCGGGGTGCACGCACCTCCGAATCGACTTCTGCGAAATCCTACACGACCGTATCAACGTCGCGCACAGTTTGGTAAAGACCGCGTGCGACCAAGTCGTCCCGATTGGCGGGGCGGACTCAGTTCCGAGGTGAAACAGGGCGTTGTTTTTTCCTGTTTTGGATTGCGGTGCACGATCACTACAGGACGCGATGCACCGAGCGATTTGCACGGGCACCGTGAGGGTTATACAGTCTACGCCTAGCAACTGTCGGAATTAAAAACGAAGTTGCGAGGTGGAAGGAAACGGTACCTGAACAGGGCTCCGCGAATGCTGAATTCCAAGTGTCCGAACGTCAACCCCGTGTCCTGGATGAGAGCAGCGGTGTGTCCGGGGTCGGATCTAGGTCAGCGGCGGGGGTTTCGCCGGAGGGAGTCGGCTCTGGGTCGTCGACGTCCTGGCTGCAGCGGCTCCGGGGTCTGGGCTGTTGCCGGGTTCGGGGAAACGGCCGTCGAGCAGAGGGGACGGCAGCGGAGTCGATCAGTGGTGGACTGCGGCCACGCGGGTCGGGGCTGTACTCGACAGGGGGAAAGTCGAGCGGCGGTGCTCGGCGTCTAGGGCAGAGATGGGCCGAGGTCGGTCGACGACGGGTCGTGGGGTTAAGGGGGAGTCGGGGACGAGGGTTCTGGGCTGCTCGAGGGGCGTCGAGTGGCGGACGCGGCTGCTGATCGAGAGATAGGTCGATGGCGGCGCCGCGGATCTCTAGGTTGCGGCTGGCACGCATGCCAAGGAGGGGAATTTATACCCTGCTACAGGAACTCCGGCAAGCTAGGGCTTCCCAACTGGTTTTCGGGTCGGGTTGGTTTGGTTCGGGCTTCGTTTGGGTTCGGTTCACAATTCTATAGCTAATGGTCCTCGATTCGTTGCTCCGGAGTCCAATAAATTCACCGAAAAATACCATGCGTCCGGTTCTCCATTATACACAATAAATTTTTACTTCCAGAATATTTTAACTCCATTTAGTCACACTTAAAATTATATAACCCAAATCACCTTAGCTATAAATTCCAGAAGAACACCAAAAATACGGGAAAAATTGTATTAAATTTTATTTCTGAAATTTAGGGTGTTTACAATCTTCCCTCCTTAAAAGGATTGCGTCCTCGCAATCAAAGAGTAAGCTACTAAAGAAGGATTTATGGAAATACAAGGTTGCTTAATTTGCAACTGCCTCCTCAAACAAGTGGGGGTAACGCTGGCGCATATTATCTTCTCGTTCCCAAGTCGATTCGCCTGGTGAATGATGTTTCCATGCTACTCGGACCAGTCTGATTGTCTGTCCCCGCAATGTCTTCTCACTGACGTCGAGGATGCCAACAGGTTGCTCTTCATACCTCAAGCTCGGGCCTACTGCGATCTCTGAATGATCGACTACGTGACTTGGGTCGGTCACGTACCTTCGCAGCTGTGAGACGTGGAATACGTCATGCACTCCCTCTAAGGATGGAGGTAATGCAAGACGATAAGCCATCTCACCAACGCGCTCTAGAACGTCAAATGGCCCAATATACCTTGGGCTCAGCTTGCCTCTGCTCCCAAATCTGATAGTACCACGAGTGGGTGAAATCCTCAAGAACACATGATCTCCTTCCTTGAACTCTAGGGGACGTCTGTGTGTATCAGCCCAATGCTTCTGTCTGTCCTGAGCTGCTCGTAGATGATTCTGTATCTGCTTCACCTTCTCCACTGTCTGCGTGACCAATTCTGGACCCAGTATTTGACGTTCACCAACGTCACTCCAACATACCGGCGATCTGCACTTCCTTCCGTATAAAGCTTCAAATGGCGCCATCTGAATGCTGGCCTGATAACTGTTATTGTAGGAGAACTCTACTAAGTGCAAATGATCTTCCCAAGATCCTCCAAAATCTAGCATACATGATCTCAACATGTCCTCTAAGATCTGAATGGTGCGTTCCGATTGTCCATCTGTCTGCGGGTGGTATGCCGTGCTAAATTTGAGTCTGGTGCCCAGACTCTCTTGCATGCTTCTCCAGAAATGAGATGTAAACCTCGAATCTCGATCCGATACAATGCTAACAGGTACTCCATGTAATTTGATGATTTGTCGCATATACATGTCGGCTAGTACCTCTGTGGACTGTCCAACTCTAAATGGCAAGAAGTGTGCCGATTTAGTGAGTCGATCCACGATAAACCAACTGCATCTCTTCCGCTGGGGCTCTTCGGAAATCCTGTAACAAAATCTATCGTGATATGCTCCCACTTCCATTCCGATATCGGAAGCGGCTGTAACATACCTGCAGTTCTCTGATGCTCCGCCTTCACTTGTTGACATACTAAGCATTTGGCCACAAATCTCGCGATCTCTCTCTTCATTCCATGCCACCAGTAATACTGTCTCAAGTCTCGATACATCTTGGTTCCTCCTGGGTGAACAGAGTACATAGAGCTATGTGCTTCAGTCATTAATTCCTGTCTCAATTCTCCATTTGGAACATACAGGCGGTTTCCAAACCTTTATGTCCCGTCTTCATGGATGCGAAGTCCTGTCTGAATGCCGGCTTCTGTCCTTTCTTTGAGTCTTCGGAATCTAGCATCGGTGGGCAATGCCTCTTTGATCTTCTCCACGAGTGATGACTGACTCTCAAGGTTAGCCATCAATCCATTTTGTCCCGGTACGATAACCTCTATCTGTAGCTCCTGTAAGTCTCTCAATAGTTCGGGCTGCATCGTCAAGAAATACGCCGTAGGCTTCCTGCTGAGTGCATCTGCAACAACATTCGCCTTTCCCGGATGATACTGCAGATCGATGTCAAAATCCACCATTAGTTCTAGCCAGCGTCTCTGTCTCATGTTAAGCTCCTTCTGAGTATACACATACTTCAGACTCTTGTGATCAGTAAAGATTTCTACCCTCTCTCCATAAAGATAGTGCCTCCATATCTTCAATGCAAATATCACTGCTGCTAGCTCCAGATCATGCGTGGGGTAGTTCTTCTCGTGGTCCTTCAACTGTCTTGACGCATAAGCAATGACCTTGCCATGTTGCATCAAAACACATCCTAGTCCACTGCCTGATGCATCACTGTAAACAACAAAACCTCCTGACCCTGAAGGAAGAGTCAAGACAGGTGCTGTTGTTAATCTTCTCTTCAGTTCTTCAAAAGCCTTCTGGCAGTCTTCTGTCCATACAAACTCCTGATCCTTTCATGTCAGCTTCGTCATTGGTTCTGCAATCCTCGAGAAATTTTCTACAAACCTTCGGTAATATCCCGCAAGTCTGAGAAAACTTCTTACCTCTGCAACTGATGTAGGTGTAGGCCACGTCTCAATTGCTGCAACCTTCTCTGGATCCACTGAAAGTCCTTCTCCTGATATGATGTGTCCCAAGAAAGGCACTTTGTCCATACAGAACTCACACTTACTGAGCTTGGCATATAACTTCTCCTGTCTCAAGGTCTCTAACACGATTCTGAGATGCTCCTCGTGCTCTTCAGGGCTCTTGGAATATATGAGAATGTCATCAATGAACACCACTACAAATTTATCCAAGAACTGATGAAAGACTCTGTTCATTAAGCTCATAAACACTGCTGGTGCGTTGGTGAAACCAAACGGCATCACCAAGAACTCATAATGCCCATACTTCGTCCTGAAAGCTGTCTTCGGGATGTCTTCCTTCCTCACCTTGATCTGATGATAGCCGGATCTAAGGTCAATCTTCGAGAATACCCTTGCACCACTCAATTGATCGAATAGATCATCAATGCGTGATAAGGGATACCTGTTCTTGATGGTGACAGCATTTAGTGCCCTGTAATCAATGTACAACCGTACTGTTCCATCCTTCTTCGGCACAAATAAGATGGGTGCTCCCCAAGGTGAAACACTGGGGCGAATGAAACCCTTCTCCAACAGATCATCTACCTGTTCCTTCAACTCCACTAACTCCTTAGGTGCCAGCCGGTATACTGATGAAGTGATTGGCTCTGCTCCTGGAGTTAAGTCTATCGTGAATTCTATTTCCCGATCAGGCGGTAAGCCTGGAAGATCGTCAGGAAATACATCCACAAACTCTGATATGACTCTTGGGTAACCTGTCTCCTCTTCTACAGATAGTACCCTAAGAGTAGGCTGAACTCCTTGCTCTACTGCTCCTCGGAGAAACTCAAATTCTGGATGTCCTGGCGGTCTAAATATAATCCGCCCAAGTCGGCAATCAAGAGTCGCATGGTACTGACTTAACCAGTCCATACCAAGTACGACATCATAATCCGGCATGGAGAATATCAGAAATTGAGCTCGCATTTCTCGGCCACAAACTACTACAGAACAAGATCTACAGACGTCACTAACCGGAATAATACCGCCTCCCGTAAGAATCCTCTTCATCTTCGGAAGGGGTGCGGTAGCTACTCTATGGGTGGCTACAAAGCTAGCTGCTATAAATGAATGCGATGCTCCAGAATCAAATAATGCTACTGCAGGTAATGAAGCTACTAAAATAGTACCTGCGATGACCTCGCCTGCTGTAGCCTCCTCCTCAACAGCTAATGGGAATGCCTGTCCCCGTCCCTGAGCTGGACCTCTCTGCTGCTGCTGCTGCTGAAATAGGGCTGCCTGTGGGGCCAGTGGTGGTCTCTGCTGATTCCCTCCTGGGGCTGGTGGTCTGACCCCACCAACTCCTGTCGGCTGGGCTCCTGCTGCTGGATAAGCTGGTCGTGGTGCAGGTAAAGCTAGTCTTGGTGCTCCGTCTCTTCGTTCAGTACAGTCCCTGGAAAAGTGCTGGTTGGATCCGCAGCTCAAACACAGTCCCAACTTACGCCGGCATTCCTTCTCAATGTGTCCTACCTTGCCGCAGTGGTGACAAGTAGGAAGAGGTCTGTCTCTATGTGCTGCTCTATCTGGCATACCCCTCTGGGTTCGCTTTGCGGGATCCCCATGTGCTGGCCTGGATGGTGCTGATGGGATAGGCCTCTTCAGATTAGATTCCCTCCTGGTGACGCGCTCCAAGCGTCGGGCTGCTGTAAGGACATCGGTGTAAGAGGTAGGTGCTACCGTACCAATCACTTTCTGAAGCTCGAACTTCAATCCGTCAAAGAACTTCTCTGCTTTTTCTTCCTCCGTTGAAATCAGTGTTGGGGCAAAGCGGCTCAGGCGAATAAATTCTGCATTGTATTCCTCTACTGACATGCTGCCTTGGATAAGGCGGTTGAACCTGTCTCTGAGCTCTGACCGTGCAATGGCTGGAATGTACATCTCTTGGAAGAGTCTGGAGAACTCTTCCCAGGTGACTCGGTCCTGTCCAAGCCTCCTCTCTTCTGCTAACCACCAGTGATGCGCATTATCAGTTAACTGCATTCTGACGGCAGTCATCCACTTCTCTCTTGGAAGTTCAGCGGCTTCCAACTGATGCTGAATGTTGGTGAGCCACTCATGAACTTCCGTTGGCCCTTCTTTACCAGAAAATGTGCGAGGCTTGAGATGACGGAAATCGGTGATAGATCCCGTCGATGTTCGCCTTGCTGGCGGATTTGCCTGCTCCAATGCGGATACCAGGCTGGTCCTCAGATACTCGGCCTCCTGCCGATGGGCCTCTTGCTGAATCTGCTGCTGTGCTTGCATCATAGCATACATCATCTGGAACATTTGTTGCCCGTCCATGGCTTGCCCTGGCGGGAATACTGGCACCTGGGGAGTGAACTGAGGTGGTGGTGGAATGTCATCTCTCCGGAACCTTGGATTAGGCTGTCCGGTTTGATCACTCTGCGATGCTTGTCCACCATCCTCTGGTGTCACTTCGTCTCCATAAGTAACCACAGCGTCGTGTGGTGTCTCCAAAGGAATATCCTCTCTGTTCCCGGAATCCATTACTCTGCAATCAAAAGATAAACTATGAGAACGCTCAGAGGAATCAATACAGGATGCAGTTCAAGGAACAAATTCCGAGTTCGATATAGAGTTCAACAAATGGTTAAATAATGGATGAGATCCTATAGTTTATACTATCCTTAAGGCAGGCTGGTCCGGTCCCTAAGTTGAAACCGAACTATTTAGTCGTAGACCTGCATGGGCCACCACAAAAACCATGTCACGCCCCAGTCCCAAAATACCGTGGGACCAGACACGTGGCAATGGCCAGCAGTACGCACCGATGGACCAACTCAATAATATAGATCCATCAGGGCATACTTAAGCTGTAAAACAAGTCTACGACAATCATGGTACAACTAATCTCATCCACACAAGATATAAAATATGATCCACAGAATAATAAAGAATGTAAATCATCTCCAAGTCTCACAAAGTACTTCGGGGAACAACCCGATAAATATCTAGTACAATGGTTCAACAGACCAGAAAGTAAAAGACTGAAATAAATAATGGAAGCTGAGCATGAACATGGATGCTCAAGAGAAGTCTTCAGCTAAGACCTCGTCCTCAGAAGGTGGTACAGCTCCTGGATCAGCTCCTGCTCCAGTCCCGTAAATCTCGGGATAAACCACGTCTGCAAAATCTGGGGAACAAAATCAGGATCCAGGTCCTCAGGGGACATAGCAAGGTACAAGAAAGCTCAAGCCAATAAATACAGATAAGCAGTGCAGCAAATATATGACTAAATGAAACAAAGGGTAAATATGTAACCATCTAAGTGTAAATGCAAGTGAGAGCATCACTAGTCTCAGGCTGAGCCACTACAAGCTCTGTGTCGGGGAGCCGGTAGCGGTAATAACCGGTAGTGGGTCTAGCTCTGCTACGAGAGTCTACGACCTCTCAATAATAGAAGATATATATAAATACAGCCTGTAGCCTGTGTGTCTCTCCCCACCCAATGTAACCACGCATATCATGACCACAACGTCTCATGCCCATGTCAAGCGCGATCATAGCTAATGCAACCAGTCATAAAGTATCTAATAGTATAATGTTCATGTCCTGCATCCTATACAGAATCACCACGAATATCTCGGGAAAATCCTGTCTCATGAATAGTGTCATGTGTCCTGGGTCATATGGTACTTGATAAGACAAGTACGAGAATATAAAGTGTCACGAATGTCCATATCTAGATGACAGTACCCAACACTGCGCACAGTGTCGGCACCCGACTGATAATCGGATGCTAAGTACGTCACACGGTCCTAGGTTGAGCATGCACAGCATTATATATATAAAGCAAGGAAAATAGATAACTAAGCTGCATAGATTGACAAGGTACACTTGCCTGATGTCCGAATGTCAACAACTGTCCCTGTATCAGTGGATCCGGTGGGAACTACTCCAAAAGCTGTAATAAATATCACCAACAGTCTCAGAAGATGTCAAATAGCTGGAAATGCCTGTCCTTACGTCCAATTTGGACACAGGGGCAAAAAGGTCATTTTCGGCCCAAAGCGGGTTCCACCTGTGGGCCCACTTGGCACCAAAAAGCGTGTCAGGGTCAAAGGTCTCCAAATTCCGCAAACTCAGTGTCTACAAGTCAGGAACGATGATACGAACCCAACGGAACTTCCAGAATTGGATTCCGATGAGCCGATCACAAAATCACCCGTCAAGTGGAGCCTGTGGGGCCCACGATACGTGATTTTGTCAACGTCCTCAGAATCGAACCAAACTTGGCTCACAGGACCAGCGTATTACTACGGATCCGATGGCGCAAGTTTCGTCTCGATCCGACGTGTGTACACGGAGTTACAGCGTGTTTCAGGATCGACAGATACGGGGTGTCGTCGGCGGATACGCGTTGATTCCGGGGTGCACGCACCTCCGAATCGACTTCTGCGAAATCCTACACGACCGTATCAACGTCGCGCACAGTTTGGTAAAGACCGCGTGCGACCAAGTCGTCCCGATTGGCGGGGCAGACTCAGTTCCGAGGTGAAACAGGGCGTTGTTTTTTCCTGTTTTGGATCGCGGTGCACGATCACTACAGGACGCGATGCACCGAGCGATTTGCACGGGCACCGTGAGGGTTATACAGTCTACGCCTAGCAACTGTCGGAATTAAAAACGAAGTTGCGAGGTGGAAGGAAACGGTACCTGAACAGGGCTCCGCGAATGCTGAATTCCAAGTGTCCGAACGTCAACCCCGTGTCCTGGATGAGAGCAGCGGTGTGTCCGGGGTCGGATCTAGGTCAGCGGCGGGGGTTTCGCCGGAGGGAGTCGGCTCTGGGTCGTCGACGTCCTGGCTGCAGCGGCTCCGGGGTCTGGGCTGTCGCCGGGTTCGGGGAAACGGCCGTCGAGCAGAGGGGACGGCAGCGGAGTCGATCAGTGGTGGACTGCGGCCACGCGGGTCGGGGCTGTACTCGACAGGGGGAAAGTCGAGCGGCGGTGCTCGACGTCTAGGGCAGAGATGGGCCGAGGTCGGTCGACGACGGGTCGTGGGGTTAAGGGGGAGTCGGGGACGAGGGTTCTGGGCTGCTCGAGGGGCGTCGAGTGGCGGACGCGGCTGCTGATCGAGAGATAGGTCGATGGCGGCGCCGCGGATCTCTAGGTTGCGGCTGGCACGCATGCCAAGGAGGGGAATTTATACCCTGCTACAGGAACTCCGGCAAGCTAGGGCTTCCCAACTGGTTTTCGGGTCGGGTTGGTTTGGTTCGGGCTTCGTTTGGGTTCGGTTCACAATTCTATAGCTAATGGTCCTTGATTCGTTGCTCCGGAGTCCAATAAATTCACCGAAAAATACCATGCGTCCGGTTCTCCATTATACACAATAAATTTTTACTTCCAGAATATTTTAACTCCATTTAGTCACACTTAAAATTATATAACCCAAATCACCTTAGCTATAAATTCCAGAAGAACACCAAAAATACGGGAAAAATTGTATTAAATTTTATTTCTGAAATTTAGGGTGTTTACAATCTTCCCTCCTTAAAAGGATTGCGTCCTCGCAATCAAAGAGTAAGCTACTAAAGAAGGATTTATGGAAATACAAGGTTGCTTAATTTGCAACTGCCTCCTCAAACAAGTGGGGGTAACGCTGGCGCATATTATCTTCTCGTTCCCAAGTTGATTCGCCTGGTGAATGATGTTTCCATGCTACTCGGACCAGTCTGATTGTCTGTCCCCGCAATGTCTTCTCACTGACGTCGAGGATGCCAACAGGTTGCTCTTCATACCTCAAGCTCGGGCCTACTGCGATCTCTGAATGATCGACTACGTGACTTGGGTCGGTCACGTACCTTCGCAGCTGTGAGACGTGGAATACGTCATGCACTCCCTCTAAGGATGGAGGTAATGCAAGACGATAAGCCATCTCACCAACGCGCTCTAGAACGTCAAATGGCCCAATATACCTTGGGCTCAGCTTGCCTCTGCTCCCAAATCTGATAGTACCATGAGTGGGTGAAATCCTCAAGAACACATGATCTCCTTCCTTGAACTCTAGGGGACGTCTGTGTGTATCAGCCCAATGCTTCTGTCTGTCCTGAGCTGCTCGTAGATGATTCTGTATCTGCTTCACCTTCTCCACTGTCTGCGTGACCAATTCTGGACCCAGTATTTGACGTTCACCAACGTCACTCCAACATACCGGCGATCTGCACTTCCTTCCGTATAAAGCTTCAAATGGCGCCATCTGAATGCTGGCCTGATAACTGTTATTGTAGGAGAACTCTACTAAGTGCAAATGATCTTCCCAAGATCCTCCAAAATCTAGCATACATGATCTCAACATGTCCTCTAAGATCTGAATGGTGCGTTCCGATTGTCCATCTGTCTGCGGGTGGTATGTCGTGCTAAATTTGAGTCTGGTGCCCAGACTCTCTTGCATGCTTCTCCAGAAATGAGATGTAAACCTCGAATCTCGATCCGATACAATGCTAACAGGTACTCCATGTAATTTGACGATTTGTCACATATACATGTCGGCTAGTACCTCTGTGGACTGTCCAACTCTAAATGGCAAGAAGTGTGCCGATTTAGTGAGTCGATCCACGATAACCCAACTGCATCTCTTCCGCTGGGGCTCTTCGGAAATCCTGTAACAAAATCCATCGTGATATGCTCCCACTTCCATTCCGGTATCGGAAGCGGCTGTAACATACCTGCAGTTCTCTGATGCTCCGCCTTCACTTGTTGACATACTAAGCATTTGGCCACAAATCTCGCGATCTCTCTCTTCATTCCATGCCACCAGTAATACTGTCTCAAGTCTCGATACATCTTGGTTCCTCCTGGGTGAACAGAGTACATAGAGCTATGTGCTTCAGTCATTAATTCCTGTCTCAATTCTCCATTTGGAACATACAGGCGGTTTCTAAACCTTTATGTCCCGTCTTCATGGATGCGAAGTCCTGTCTGAATGCCGGCTTCTGTCCTTTCTTTGAGTCTTCGGAATCTAGCATCGGTGGGCAATGCCTCTTTGATCTTCTCCACGAGTGATGACTGACTCTCAAGGTTAGCCATCAATCCATTTTGTCCCGGTACGATAACCTCTATCTGTAGCTCCTGTAAGTCTCTCAATAGTTCGGGCTGCATCGTCAAGAAATACGCCGTAGGCTTCCTGCTGAGTGCATCTGCAACAATATTCGCCTTTCCCGGATGATACTGCAGATCGATGTCAAAATCCACCATTAGTTCTAGCCAGCGTCTCTGTCTCATGTTAAGCTCCTTCTGAGTATACACATACTTCAGACTCTTGTGATCAGTAAAGATTTCTACCCTCTCTCCATAAAGATAGTGCCTCCATATCTTCAATGCAAATATCACTGCTGCTAGCTCCAGATCATGCGTGGGGTAGTTCTTCTCGTGGTCCTTCAACTGTCTTGACGCATAAGCAATGACCTTGCCATGTTGCATCAAAACACATCCTAGTCCACTGCCTGATGCATCACTGTAAACAACAAAACCTCCTGACCCTGAAGGAAGAGTCAAGACAGGTGCTGTTGTTAATCTTCTCTTCAGTTCTTCAAAAGCCTTCTGGCAGTCTTCTGTCCATACAAACTCCTGATCCTTTCATGTCAGCTTCGTCATTGGTTCTGCAATCCTCGAGAAATTTTCTACAAACCTTCGGTAATATCCCGCAAGTCCGAGAAAACTTCTTACCTCTGCAACTGATGTAGGTGTAGGCCACGTCTCAATTGCTGCAACCTTCTCTGGATCCACTGAAAGTCCTTCTCCTGATATGATGTGTCCCAAGAAAGGCACTTTGTCCATACAGAACTCACACTTACTGAGCTTGGCATATAACTTCTCCTGTCTCAAGGTCTCTAACACGATTCTGAGATGCTCCTCGTGCTCTTCAGGGCTCTTGGAATATATGAGAATGTCATCAATGAACACCACTATAAATTTATCCAAGAACTGATGAAAGACTCTGTTCATTAAGCTCATAAACACTGCTGGTGCGTTGGTGAAACCAAACGGCATCACCAAGAACTCATAATGCCCATACTTCGTCCTGAAAGCTGTCTTCGGGATGTCTTCCTTCCTCACCTTGATCTGATGATAGCCGGATCTAAGGTCAATCTTCGAGAATACCCTTGCACCACTCAATTGATCGAATAGATCATCAATGCATGGTAAGGAATACCTGTTCTTGATGGTGACAGCATTTAGTGCCCTGTAATCAATGCACAACCGTACTGTTCCATCCTTCTTCGGCACAAATAAGATGGGTGCTCCCCAAGGTGAAACACTGGGGCGAATGAAACCCTTCTCCAACAGATCATCTACCTGTTCCTTCAACTCCACTAACTCCTTAGGTGCCAGCCGGTATACTGATGAAGTGATTGGCTCTGCTCCTGGAGTTAAGTCTATCGTGAATTCTATTTCCCGATCAGGCGGTAAGCCTGGAAGATCGTCAGGAAATACATCCACAAACTCTGATATGACTCTTGGGTAACCTGTCTCCTCTTCTACAGATAGTACCCTAAGAGTAGGCTGAACTCCTTGCTCTACTGCTCCTCGGAGAAACTCAAATTCTGGATGTCCTGGCGGTCTAAATATAACCCGCCCAAGTCGGCAATCAAGAGTCGCATGGTACTGACTTAACCAGTCCATACCAAGTACGACATCATAATCCGGCATGGAGAATATCAGAAATTGAGCTCGCATTTCTCGGCCACAAACTACTACAGAACAAGATCTACAGACGTCACTAACCGGAATAATACCGCCTCCCGTAAGAATCCTCTTCATCTTCGGAAGGGGTGCGGTAGCTACTCTATGGGTGGCTACAAAGCTAGCTGCTATAAATGAATGCGATGCTCCAGAATCAAATAATGCTACTGCAGGTAATGAAGCTACTAAAATAGTACCTGCGATGACCTCGCCTGCTGTAGCCTCCTCCTCAACAGCTAATGGGAATGCCTGTCCCCGTCCCTGAGCTGGACCTCTCTGCTGCTGCTGCTGCTGAAATAGGGCTGCCTGTGGGGCCAGTGGTGGTCTCTGCTGATTCCCTCCTGGGGCTGGTGGTCTGACCCCACCAACTCCTGTCGGCTGGGCTCCTGCTGCTGGATAAGCTGGTCGTGGTGCAGGTAAAGCTAGTCTTGGTGCTCCGTCTCTTCGTTCAGTACAGTCCCTGGAAAAGTGCTGGTTGGATCCGCAGCTCAAACACAGTCCCAACTTACGCCGGCATTCCTTCTCAATGTGTCCTACCTTGCCGCAGTGGTGACAAGTAGGAAGAGGTCTGTCTCTATGTGCTGCTCTATCTGGCATACCCCTCTGGGTTCGCTTTGCGGGATCCCCATGTGCTGGCCTGGATGGTGCTGATGGGATAGGCCTCTTCAGATTAGATTCCCTCCTGGTGACGCGCTCCAAGCGTCGGGCTGCTGTAAGGACATCGGTGTAAGAGGTAGGTGCTACCGTACCAATCACTTTCTGAAGCTCGAACTTCAATCCGTCAAAGAACTTCTCTGCTTTTTCTTCCTCCGTTGAAATCAGTGTTGGGGCAAAGCGGCTCAAGCGAATAAATTCTGCATTGTATTCCTCTACTGACATGCTGCCTTGGATAAGGCGGTTGAACCTGTCTCTGAGCTCTGACCGTGCAATGGCTGGAATGTACATCTCTTGGAAGAGTCTGGAGAACTCTTCCCAGGTGACTCGGTCCTGTCCAAGCCTCCTCTCTTCTGCTAACCACCAGTGATGCGCATTATCAGTTAACTGCATTCTGACGGCAGTCATCCACTTCTCTCTTGGAAGTTCAGCGGCTTCCAACTGATGCTGAATGTTGTTGAGCCACTCATGAACTTCCGTTGGCCCTTCTTTACCAGAAAATGTGCGAGGCTTGAGATGACGAAAATCGGTGATAGATCCCGTCGATGTTCGCCTTGCTGGCGGATTTGCCTGCTCCAATGCGGATACCAGGCTGGTCCTCAGATACTCGGCCTCCTGCCGATGGGCCTCTTGCTGAATCTGCTGCTGTGCTTGCATCATAGCATACATCATCTGGAACATTTGTTGCCCGTCCATGGCTTGCCCTGGCGGGAATACTGGCACCTGGGGAGTGAACTGAGGTGGTGGTGGAATGTCATCTCTCCGGAACCTTGGATTAGGCTGTCCGGTTTGATCACTCTGCGATGCTTGTCCACCATCCTCTGGTGTCACTTCGTCTCCATAAGTAACCACAGCGTCGTGTGGTGTCTCCAAAGGAATATCCTCTCTGTTCCCCGAATCCATTACTCTGCAATCAAAAGATAAACTATGAGAACGCTCAGAGGAATCAATACAGGATGCAGTTCAAGGAACAAATTCCGAGTTCGATATAGAGTTCAACAAATGGTTAAATAATGGATGAGATCCTATAGTTTATACTATCCTTAAGGCAGGCTGGTCCGGTCCCTAAGTTGAAACCGAACTATTTAGTCGTAGACCTGCATGGGCCACCACAAAAACCATGTCACGCCCCAGTCCCAAAATACCGTGGGACCAGACACGTGGCAATGGCCAGCAGTACGCACCGATGGACCAACTCAATAATATAGGTCCATCAGGGCATACTTAAGCTGTAAAACAAGTCTACGACAATCATGGTACAACTAATCTCATCCACACAAGATATAAAATATGATCCACAGAATAATAAAGAATGTAAATCATCTCCAAGTCTCACAAAGTACTTCGGGGAACAACCCGATAAATATCTAGTACAATGGTTCAACAGACCAGAAAGTAAAAGACTGAAATAAATAATGGAAGCTGAGCATGAACATGGATGCTCAAGAGAAGTCTTCAGCTAAGACCTCGTCCTCAGAAGGTGGTACAGCTCCTGGATCAGCTCCTGTTCCAGTCCCGTAAATCTCGGGATAAACCACGTCTGCAAATCTGGGGAACAAAATCCGGATCCAGGTCCTCAGGGGACATAGCAAGGTACAAGAAAGCTCAAGCCAATAAATACAGATAAGCAGTGCAGCAAATATATGACTAAATGAAACAAAGGGTAAATATGTAACCATCTAAGTGTAAATGCAAGTGAGAGCATCACTAGTCTCAGGCTGAGCCACTACAAGCTCTGTATCGGGGAGCCGGTAGCGGTAATAACCGGTAGTGGGTCTAGCTCTGCTACGAGAGTCTACGACCTCTCAATAATAGAAGATATATATAAATACAGCCTGTAGCCTGTGTGTCTCTCCCCACCCAATGTAACCACGCATATCATGACCACAACGTCTCATGCCCATGTCAAGCGCGATCATAGCTAATGCAACCAGTCATAAAGTATCTAATAGTATAATGTCCATGTCCTGCATCCTATACAGAATCACCACGAATATCTCGGGAAAATCCTGTCTCATGAATAGTGTCATGTGTCCTGGGTCATATGGTACTTGATAAGACAAGTACGAGAATATAAAGTGTCACGAATGTCCATATCTAGATGACAGTACCCAACACTGCGCACAGTGTCGGCACCCGACTGATAATCGGACGCTAAGTACGTCACACGGTCCTAGGTTGAGCATGCACAGCATTATATATATAAAGCAAGGAAAATAGATAACTAAGCTGCATAGATTGGCAAGGTACACTTGCCTGATGTCCGAATGTCAACAACTGTCCCTGTATCAGTGGATCCGGTGGGAACTACTCCAAAAGCTGTAATAAACATCACCAACAGTCTCAGAAGATGTCAAATAGCTGGAAATGCCTGTCCTTACGTCCAATTTGGACACAGGGGCAAAAAGGTCATTTTCGGCCCAAAGCGGGTTCCACCTGTGGGCCCACTTGGCACCGAAAAGCGTGTCAGGGTCAAAGGTCTCCAAATTCTGTAAACTCAGTGTCTACAAGTCAGGAACGATGATACGAACCCAACGGAACTTCCAGAATTGGATTCCGATGAGCCGATCACAAAATCACCCGTCAAGTGGAGCCTGTGGGGCCCACGATACGTGATTTTGTCAACGTCCTCAGAATCGAACCAAACTTGGCTCACAGGACCAGCGTATTACTACGGATCCGATGGCGCAAGTTTCGTCTCGATCCGACGTGTGTACACGGAGTTACAGCGTGTTTCAGGATCGACGGATACGGGGTGTCGTCGGCGGATACGCGTTGATTCCGGGGTGCACGCACCTCCGAATCGACTTCTGCGAAATCCTACACGACCGTATCAACGTCGCGCACAGTTTGGTAAAGACCGCGTGCGACCAAGTTGTCCCGATTGGCGGGGCGGACTCAGTTCCGAGGTGAAACAGGGCGTTGTTTTTTCCTATTTTGGATCGCGGTGCACGATCACTACAGGACGCGATGCACCGAGCAATTTGCACGGGCACCGTGAGGGTTATACAGTCTACGCCTAGCAACTGTCGGAATTAAAAACGAAGTTGCGAGGTGGAAGGAAACGGTACCTGAACAGGGCTCCGCGAATGCTGAATTCCAAGTGTCCGAACGTCAACCCCGTGTCCTGGATGAGAGCAGCGGTGTGTCCGGGGTCGGATCTAGGTCAGCGGCGGGGGTTTCGCCGGAGGGAGTCGGCTCTGGGTCGTCGACGTCCTGGCTGCAGCGGCTCCGGGGTCTGGGCTGTCGCCGGGTTCGGGGAAACGGCCGTCGAGCAGAGGGGACGGCAGCGGAGTCGATCAGTGGTGGACTGCGGCCACGCGGGTCGGGGCTGTACTCGACAGGGGGAAAGTCGAGCGGCGGTGCTTGGCGTCTAGGGCAGAGATGGGCCGAGGTCGGTCGACGACGGGTCGTGGGGTTAAGGGGGAGTCGGGGACGAGGGTTCTGGGCTGCTCGAGGGGCGTCGAGTGGCGGACGCGGCTGCTGATCGAGAGATAGGTCGATGGCGGCGCCGCGGATCTCTAGGTTGCGGTTGGCACGCATGCCAAGGAGGGGAATTTATACCCTGCTACAGGAACTTCGGCAAGCTAGGGCTTCCCAACTGGTTTTCGGGTCGGGTTGGTTTGGTTCGGGCTTCGTTTGGGTTCGGTTCACAATTCTATAGCTAATGGTCCTCGATTCGTTGCTCCGGAGTCCAATAAATTCACCGAAAAATGCCATGCGTCCGGTTCTCCATTATACACAATAAATTTTTACTTCCAGAATATTTTAACTCCATTTAGTCACACTTAAAATTATATAACCCAAATCACCTTAGCTATAAATTCCAGAAGAACACCAAAAATACGGGAAAAATTGTATTAAATTTTATTTCTGAAATTTAGGGTGTTTACACACGCATCCAATTATGGATACGACACTAGTCACAAACACACAATCAAGTATCAATTAGATCAATTAGATCAATTGACAAGCACTACATGTGCCAATCTTGGAATTTCTCCAAAATTGGCACCAATTTGGTCATAACTTCCACCGTAGGTCTCCGATTGACCCGAAACCAAATCTTGTGGGTAGCCTATGCATGTGGGTTTGTTTCTCATGGTAAAATCTCAGATCTAGAGTCTAATAGAAGGGAGAAAAACTAAATTGTACCTATTAGGAGATGGATTCCTAATGAAAAGGTCTCAATTGACAAGCAGCTCATCTCTTTGTAGATCTTGGCCTCCTCCTCCTTGCTTCTTACTCCTTGCTTGTAGATCCTTGATGTAGCGGCCTCAATGATGAATTTAGAAAGAGTTTGGTGAAGATTTGGTGGAGAATTGATGAGGGAGTGGAGGAAAATTGGAAGAGGGAAATATAGATCTAAAAATTTGGGGAAGAAATAAAATGAGAGCACTCTCACCTCCTAATTATGGCTGGTCATAAACCCTTCTCCAAGCAATGTATAATGTCCCAAATACCCCTTGGGGCCTCTCATGAAGAAATAATTAGGGAAAAAAGGTTCTAGTCTAATGGTTTCACTAATTAATCAAACCTCCTAATCCATGGGCCTAATTCATGGGTTCAACTTAGACTAGTCTAAAAGTTAGTTCCATGCTCTCTAATTAAATAGTTAGGTCCACTACATAATTCCAAAATAAATCTACACTAGCAACAAATAATAATAAAATAAATAAATAAATTATGTCATGCACAAATATTAACTATAATTAAATCCTAAAATAATTAATACCCATTGACAATTACCAAACTACCCTTGGATGAAAATGTGAGGGTGACAAAATCAAAGACCATTTTCTTTGATTTTTGTCTTGTGGTCAATGATTTGTTCCTTCCTTCGAAGAATGATCACGACCGCAACCTCTCAATTGTTCAAAGTTTGTAACACATCCGGATGTGGGCAATGTTGAAACAAAAGGATTTCGATATGCAAGAGGTGAAGGATTACGTAACTTTTGAGCTGTGTATTGAAGATTTGATACTCTATGAAATCGTCGACGAAGAAACGACATCGGCTATCTTGCTAAAGTTTGAGAATTTGTACATAGTAAAGTCTTTAACCAACAAGTTCTGTCTGAAATAGCTTATAATTTCTCTATGGATGAAGGAGTTAGGCGATCTCTCAAGGAGAATTTTGACGATTTGAACATTATCCAGACGGAACTCAAGGGCGTCAAGGTAATTATTAAAGACGATGTTTACCTAAGTTTACTATGTTTTACTACCTTCTTTTGGATACCATGTAAGTTCGTGCGTTACCGAAAATGATATTATGTGTGTAGAAGATGTCAAATTAGCCCTATATAGTAGAAAACTTCATCATAAGATATATAAGACTAATGACAACAGTTACGACGAGGAGTGGCAAGGGATCATAGGCGAGAGACTAAAAAAAATGGTAGAAGTTAAAAGAAAAAACTTTTGATCAAAATTCAAAGATAATGATGGCAAGATTTACTTCCATTATCGCAAAGAGGAAGGACATATGAAATACACATGCCCGAAAAAGGAGAAGAAAGAGAACAGAGCAAGGGGAATGAGCACTTCATATGTTGCTAGTGTGTCAAAGGCTGAGTCTTATAACAAGGCTGATATGGTCCTATCAGTTATATAACACGAGAGATCATCAAAATAATGGGTCTTGGATCTAGGGTGCTCTTACCTTGTCTTGAAACCATGATTGGGTCATTACGCATTGTCACCCTCACATTTTCATCCAAGGGTAGTTTGGTAATTATTATGGGTATTAATTATTTTAGGATTATTATAATTAATATTTGTGCATGGCTTGATTTATTTAATTATTGAACTATTATTTGTTGATAGTGTAGACTTATTTTGGACTTGTGTAGTGGACCTAACCATTTAATTAGAGAGCATGAACAAACTTTTGGACTAGTCTAAGTTGATCCCATAAATTAGGCCCATGGATTAAGAAACTTGATTAATTAGTGAAACCATTAGACTAGAACCTTCCCTCCCTAATTATTTCTTCATGAGAGGCCCCAAGGGGTATTTGTGACTTTGTACATTGCTTGGGGAGGGGTTTATGACCAGCAATTATTGGGAGGAGAGAGAGAGCCCTCATTTTATTTCTTCCTCAAATTTCTAGATCTACATTTCCCTCTTCCATTTTCCCTCCATTCCCTCATCATTTCTCCACCAAATATTCACCAAACTCATTCTAAATTCATCATTGAAGCCTCTACATCAAGGATCTACAAGCAAGGAGCAAGGAGGAGGAGGTCAAGATCTACAAGGAGATGAGCTACTTGTCATTGGGACCTTTTTACTGGGAATCCATCTCCCAATAGGTACAAATCAGTTTTCCACCTTCCTATAGACTATAGATCTGAGATTTTACCAGGAGAAACCACCCCACATGCATAGGCTACCCATAGGATTTGATTTGGAGTCATTTGGAGACCTACGATGGAAGTTATGACCAAATTGGTGCCAATTTTGGGAGAATTTCGAGATTGAAACATGTAGTGCTTATCAATGGATCTAATAGATCTATTTGACCCTTGATTATTTGTTTGTAGCTTGTGTCGTATCCACAATTGGATACGTGTGGGCCGAATCTCGTCAATTTGACGAAACGGTCGAATTTAGGGGTTTTCCTCCGACACGGGGCCATGTGCATATCACATGGTGACACGGACACGTAGACACTCTAATTTCTATACGTATTATTCATAATATATGTATTGGACTTGTACGTGTCCTCCGGGATACGTTTGGTTGTGAGTTGGGGGCCGTATCGCAAGCGTATCATAGAAAAGTGTAATACGAGTGCGGTGCACCCCATGTGTTTGTTGTTTGGCCCATTTCCCTATATATGCATGTGTAATTATGTATATATAAGCCCTTTATATGATATATAGTTTATGTATTAGGGTGATTTGGATTTACGTATTGGTGGGTGTCTATTTGTGTATACTATAGGAGTATCTAGATATATAGAGCTATATATATATATATATATATATATATATATATATATATATATATATATATATATATATATATATATATATATATATATATATATATATGTAAACCCTCTCGATTTATTCTATAGATAGTTAGGTTTGGATTTGAAAATTTTTGGATTTAGCAGCAGATGTTGAGGTTTAGAGTGGAGTTAAGTTTGTCTGAAATTTTAATTCATTTAATTAAACCCTTGGCGCGCCCTATCATTTCTAATTTATTCGGAGCCCAATATCAGCCCATGAATTCCATCGGACTATTGTACTTCTGACTTGACTCGCCAATTTAGGCACTGGACTTTTCGTCACCCAAAAATCAAATCCGTTGTGCCTTAAATTAATCGCACAATTTCCCGTATCCTAAAATTTATATTTTATTCCGTGTCGGACACCTGTGTCGTTATCCTCAATTTTGTGATACCAACTTAACCCGTTGAGCCGGACCAACTAAAGGGTCCAAGACTGACTCCAAGCCCCCACCATTTTTGGTCTTTGTGTCATTTTTGAATTTTGACCCCAAGTGCCCCCATTTAATTTAAAATCGCGGGACACTTTATTTCTATTTAAATCGGGGATACCCATTTTTCCTAATCCTATTTTAATCCTTAATTAATCCCAATGCCCATTTAATTAAACCCGTGTCTCACGCACAACACCCTCTCACCATGAAAATTACTAAACACAATTTTTTCCACTATTTTTGCGTCATTTTATGTGTTCGTGCAATTTTCCGAATTTAAGGGGCTAAGTTGCAATTAATGAATTTATGTGTCATCACCCTATTGGCCATGACCAAATGGAGAGCTCACCATAATGTTGACCGTAGTCAACTTTTCCTTCCCCCTTCCTTGTATGAAGAAACCTAGTTTTCATATTAAATCTTGGCCCTCTATTTTGAATGGCAACATCTCCACCCTCCATCCAATGCACCCCTCCCTATAAAGCCATCACATCATCCTCACACAATCCCCAAGGCCGGCCCTAATCCCTAGGTGTGGAAAACTCCCCCCCTCTCTCTCTCCTACCTCCTCCATTTTTCTCCATGCAAACTCCTCCCTCTCCATAATATTTCTTCTTCCTCATCCTTACTTCTTCCTGAGAATTTTCCTCCGGCGGCTGACCGACTCCGGCCACGACGTCGGGTTTGTTTTCCCGCGTGCAGGTCGGCCTGACGGAGCAGCGCCGCACCGCCACTGCTCCGGCGGTGCACAGCCCACGGCGTGCCCGCTCGGCTTCAGCTTTCTGCCGCGTGCACCTCCGGTCTGCAGCACCCCCGCGCAGCTCCGGCGACACTGTGCAGCCACCCCCCTCGACTATGCACCCCGGCGTTCTCCACGAGGGGCTGTCCCTGCAACCTCGGCCGAGACTCCCCCCGTCCGGCCAACTGTGCAGCCTCCCTCCCCCGATCTCCTCCCTATCACCACCATCACCACCACCACTACGTGCTCCCTCATCCGACCACCGCACATTACCACCACCACCTCCAGCACTCGCCACGACCGAGTTTCCTCCACCTGGCCCGTTCTCATCCGTTGGGTCGAGCCATTGCTCCGGTCGAGCAACTCCGACCTCAATCCCGACGGGACCGCCATCGTCACCTCCAGTCGACCTCGGCCGGATGTGGCGAGCCCGCTCCCTGAACCACCATCACTCCCGCTGTCATCTCCGGCGAGAGCCCGCACTACCACCTCGACTCCATCGATTTCCCCCCCCCCCGTTGCCTCAACCACCTCCCTCCGACCGGCCACCCCGGCGTGCCGCCGTGCCGCCACCATGGTAAACTCTTCCCCATTCCCCTTTTATAGTATAGTATTGTTTGTTATTCTAATAAGTATTGCGTTGTTATATATATCTTAGGGTTCATGATTTAGATTTAGTAAAGGGTTACGTTTAAGCATTGAGTTTTGAGGTTTTGTGTCATGTGAAATCATAGAGTTACTACATTTTATTATATACATTTTGATGGTTGTAGAGGGGCAGATTTAATTATTGTGGGATGAGATTGTGATATTAAAATATTGATTGGTATCGAAGAGTATGTTTATATATTGTTTTGTAGTGCAGTATAGTATAAATAATCTTGTGATAATATGTGATTAGGGTTTAAGAGTGAGTTTAGGGTTTACTTACGAGAGTAATTAAAATGGAATTAATGGTTATACACGAGTTAGGGTATGAACTATATGCATGGGTGGAAAATGCAAGATTAATATACAAGGCATTTGAATATATATTGAGGTCATGATATTGGGATACCTTGAGATGTTAGGGCCTTGAAATTCACATTTTTCCCTATTGATTTATATTGTTGAACAAATTAAATTGTTGCAAAATTATACTGTGATTTGTCATCGAGGGACAGGTGATTTATTGTGTACTAGTGTGATGTATCAAACCAATAACCGGTGATTTGGGAACTGTATATTAATGATGGGTTAAATTAGAGTAGTACTTCGTGATTGGTAACAGTGATATGAAACGAAGGGTTAATAATAATTAATTGTGTTTTGAGGATGGTTTAATGATGTGGCACTGATGACTAGATGTTTTGACGTATCGTACCAATAGTCAACTGTGGTCAAACCCCCCATAGGGTCTTGTCCCTGTGAGTCGTAGTTGAGACCGAGTTTAGGTGTAGATGTGTATCGCATCCCTGTCTGTCGCGGAATAGATTATTAATTATTGGTTTGTATCTCATCTCTAGGTACTGCGGGACCTGAGGACTTGGACGTGGTACTGGGACCCCGTCATCAGCAGCCGCACGCAGGCAAGTGTACCTTGCCACCCTGTATTTCAGATTACAGATACTTGTTGTTCTTGATGTACCTTGTGCACGTATTTATGTTGACATTCGATACCTCGTGTCCGGATCACAACCGGGTGCTGACGTTCGTCGTAACATCTTAGAATAATAGTTAGATGCTTTGTAGTACCTCGATGCACGTACCTGAGTACATCGACACCCCAGGACACACTCATACACTGTGATCGTGCCAGATTCCTGTATCCTGATACTGACATCATGACCAGAGACTGGGACGACCTTAGGGTTGCGTCTGTTGATTTACTTCCGCGAGTTGAGACTGTTAGATAGAGGTTCAGGTTCAGCGCACCATCGTTGATCGCTTGGGAAGGGGAAGACAGTTACTAGACGCTTGGGCTCCTCTGCATGCGCTTATATATGTATATGTAGTGATCTTGTATTCTAGAGTAGTGTATCACCCGTGTGTCTCTGTGCTCGGAGCTACGGTACGCCCCGTGTGTCTCTGTGTTCGGAGCTACGGTTTTATTTTGGACAGCCCACGCGTCGAACATTGTCTTTAAACTGTGTCACACTTGTTTGGTTATGATAGATTACCCTGTCGTTGCACTTGTATTTTCTGTTTACCTGGCATGCTATATTTTGTACCTTGTTACGTCCCTCTGAGGACCTGGTTCCCTGCCAGTTTTGCAGCATAGATGATTACGGAGCATTTGGAGTTGCTGTTGGAGTTGTATGTCTTGCGGGCATGGTACCAGGTACTCACATCATATCTACCGGCATTATGGTTATTTTACATTGATTATTCATCTGCTGTTGTAGCCTAGTTTTTATAGACTCATACTTCTTCTCGAGTCTATTCGAGTTAGTGTGTTATTGGGCGGCCGACTCTAGCACATATAGCTCTTTCTTGTATACTGTTGTACATTGTGGATTGAGACATAGAGGTTTACATTTATGAGATATCTAGATTGTTCCCTTTATATTACAGCTTATACGTATTCGAGTCAGACCAGAGTCTGGTCGAATGCGTAGCTGGCGTGTCACGTATTCCTGGTCTTACGTATTTTGGGACTGGGGCGTGATAATATATATATATATATATATATATATATATATATATATATATATGTTGGTGTGTATATATGCATGTATTAGTTTATATCTATATACTTATTTATATGTATGTGAATATTTATATGTTTTGGTATCTATATATTAGTGTTATGCATATAGATTGATATATATGAGGGGTAGTACATGCATCTATGTATATAGATAGTTAGATATCTATGTGTGTGGACATATATATAGATATATACTTAGAGATATTAAGTGTATATATGTATGTGTGTTTGTGTGACTTGGAGTGTTGAGCATTCTACTACCACAGCAACAGAGTCACTGTGTGCAGATTGCACACAGTCTTGGAGTTCAGCAGGCTCGGAAATTCTGTTCACTGTGTGCAGTTGCACATCTAAGTGAATAGATCAGCAGTATGTGCAGATTTCATACTATTTTAGAGTAAACAACAACCGAGCAGTATCAATAACAGGGAGCAGACCACTGTACAGATACTTACTTGAATACTCACTGAAACGAGCACCTGAAGGCTGAAGACTTAAATCAACTGAACATTACCTGAAGGACTGAAGAACTGAAGATTCACTGTGTATCTGCACAGTGAAGACATACCTGAAGACTCACTGTGTACCTGAGAACTGAAACTGAGAACTGAAGACTCACTGTGTATCTGCACAATGAAGACATACCTGAAGACTCACTGTGTACCTGAGAACTGAAACTGAGAACTGAAGACTCACTGAACTGTGAACTGAAGACTGATTGCATACAACTGAAGAGCAAACTGAAGCACAACAGCTTGGTGCGAATGGGATTCAGCAGTGCACAGCAGCCATTGGGAGCTGTAGTTGCAGTGGCCATCTCGTGCACAGCCACTGTATCTCAGCACTGGTGGAAACCACCAATGTGTGCAGTATCACAGCAAAGAGAGCCACCACTGCAGCGAGCATACAAGTAGCAGCTAGACTGCCACAGTGAGTAGTTTCGGGCAGAGAGCAAGAACACTGAGCAGCTCCACATCAACAGCCAAGTGCAGGGGAATAATAATGTCCAGTATCAGGTAAGGTATTTTGGGTATTAATTGAGCCAAGGTATTGAGGTTTTGGCTAGTAGTCTATGTGGGGTAGTTAGCATGTATATAACTATGTATACTAGTTTTAATAGTAGTAAGTGAGTAGTAGAGGTACTAGGTGATTATGTTATTAGATAGATATGTATATTAGTATAGGTAATATATTAGTTTAGTATACTTGTTAGAAAATAGTTAGTTTATTTAGTTAAGGTGATGGTTAATTAGTTTAAGTGATTAGTGTATAGTTAGCAATTAGTTTTAGATTACTTTGAGATACCAAGGTATCACCAAGGTATTGGGCCGATACCCAAGGTATTGAGATTGGGGTATCGAGGTAGTTGCGATACGCGTTGGTGCAAGGCCAAGGTATCATAATTATATTATTTTGAGATATTATTATTATATATGACTTATCTATATATATAAAACTATTTATCATATTAGAAAACTTGTGTATCTTAGGAACGGCTTCTTGAATGCACTATGGTGTGTTAGCTTAGCTAGTTTAGCATAGTTTCGTAGTATATCGACTCAGTGACTTAGCATTAGACTCTTGTAACCTAGAATGCATTGGTTTGACTTAGAAATGGCATATCGACCTAGAATTGCATCAACATCAGTTATTTTCATTATTGAACCTTGTATTGATGCAACATACCATATATAGGTTGTGAGACACCAGCTTGGGCATCGAGAGACACACTTTGCTCAGGACTTCAGGCGAGTACATTTCTCTGATTGTTTTTAATTCATAATATTGTATATATGCATGTTCTAGATTAGTATACATTGATTTTTGACACAGTGATTTCACGGACTGGTGTTATATGGATCCCATCAGGAGGTGTTATCCCCTACCGTGTGCAACGGGTACCTAATGACATGTATTTTATCGTGTGCATCGGGTATTGACTTTCATGTACTTTTTGTGCATCCACTATTTCGTGTGCTAGTGTGACTATCGTGATCATGTACGTAACGTGTCGTGATTGGATCCATGAGTATTGGTTGGGGAGGGGGAGTAGGAGTTGGTTATGTGATCAAAGCCCTCTTGATCTCATGTGCATGTCGATTATACACCTCACGTATAATGGAGTTACCTTTATACCTCATGTGCAACCTAAGCCGATCACATAACGAACTCGCACTCTAAAACACATAGTTAGTATTTCATGTTCTCTACTTACAGTTATTCTTGTATTTACTTCCAGCTTTATTGTGCCTATTGCCTGTTCACTTGTATTGTATATTCTTTCTACTTGTGCATCTTGTATCTTTTTTTATTGCTTGTTATATATGCTCGATTATGTTATTGGAATTGCTTTCAGAGGTATGTAATTCGCTCCAATCCTGACTGGATATAATTTTTCCAGATGATTGGCTAGAGGAGCTGTGTCCCACACATTATGGCCCCCAGGAGGGTGAGACTTTAGAGGACATTCTCCTAGAGCAGGAGGACATAGTACCAGTGACCGAGGAGGTATAGTTTTGTTTAGTGATTTTGTATTAGACTATTATATTTGAGGAGATTCACAGATGTATTATTATTTCAGACTTGTGGCTTGTATCTTTCTTTCCTTCGCTTTTTCATTCGCGCATTATTTTCTCCCTAGTTTGTTTTGTGATTGAGATTGATATATTTGTGAGATACCATATTGCTCCTCCGATTGGAGTTGAGATGATTGACAGGTACCATATTATAGTGTTGAGATGTTAGATAGTTAGAAATGACCCAGACAGCGTTCTACTGCCGATTCTGCGGCATAGGCTGGACGTAACCACGTACTCGTGCCCGAATATCCGGGTGCAGGTCGTGACACGCATGATAAGATGGAAGGAAAAATGTCTTGATGGACATTAATGTGCCATATAAGATGATCGGGATTGGCACAATTAATATCAGGATGCATGATGGCATCGTTAGGACACTTACCAAGGTTTGATACGTCTTTGACCAAAAGAAGAATATTATCTCCTTTGATGTTCTATATTCCTAAGGTCACTGGTTCATCATTGAAGGTGGATACGAGTATCCGTAGGCACTTTAGTATTGATGAAGTGAGTCAAAGAAAGAAGCGTGTACATCTTATGGGGCAAGACGATCACAAGATTGATAGTTGTATCATTCACCAACAAATCAGAAACGGGATTGACCAACTTATGGCATATGAAACAGTTAACAAGGAAGTCTTTCTCACAGGCTACAAGACTGTGGCGATAGAGCATAGTGAGCAATGTATATTCGGCGATCAACGCCAAACTCGGTTTATCAAGGCAATACATTGGACAAAGTCAACACTTGATTACATTCACTACGATGTTTAGGGTCCTCCATATGTTCCATCAAAGGGTGACGCAAGAAACTTTATCTTAATTATCAATGATGGTTTGGGTGTGGATCTTAAAGAAAAAGAACGATGTGTTCAAGATGTTCAAGCAATGTGTTCAAGACGTTCAAACAAAATTGTGCTCCTCATGAAGACCTGGTAGAATTCACACTCAGTGTAGAGAGGTGGAGACTTCATTGCCCTCTACATATTAGTATACTATTTCAATCATAGAATCCAATTAGTGAATTGCGACAATGGATGGAGAGATTGAGTTTCTTTACAAGAATTGAACTTGGGAGCTCATGTTACTTCCAAGAGGAAGGAAGATAGTAGGCCTAAAATGGGTTATAAGAAGAAATCAAGGTTCTCAATTGAAGCATCAAGAATATACAAAGCTCATTTGGTAGCTAAAGTCTACATCAGATATAAGGTGTGAACTATAACGAGATATTCTATCTATTTTTCAGATACTTGTATTTGGGTGCTACAAGTTACGATAACCCATAAGGATATGGAGAGCTAACATATTTATGTGAGGATGATGTTTCTTCATGGAGAGTTAGAAGAGGACATTATGATGAGCCAGCAAAGGGGTTCGCGGTTCATAGCAAGGAGGATTACATCTTTAGATTGCAAAAAGTCATTGTACTGATTGAAGCAGTAGCAAGGAAGTGGTACTTGTGCTTTGATTGGTTTATAATGGAGAAGCTTGGAAGATATTGGTAAGGAGATCACCAAGAATCGCAAGCAATGTAGGTTCTTCTTATCTTAAAAGAGCTACATCGATATCATGTTGGAGAGATTAACCATGTCATATGTGAAGCCTTTGAGTACTATATTGGTTGGTCACTTCCATCTTCCAACAATATATGCACCTTGGTCAAAAGTTGAGGAGCTAGGATCAAATAGCTCTTATCCCATATACTAGCGAAGTGGGAAGCCTGATGTACTCTATATTGTGCATTTATTCTAAAACACATGAATTAGCATAGTCAAATGGTTTATGGTCAAATCTGGAAAGTCACATCAAAAAGCAGTCAAGTGGTCTTTCTGCTATATGAAGAAAAATACAAGTGTGGGACATATTCATGGAGACAGAGATACTTCTTTCGAAGTAACTGGATACTCATATAACACACGTCTTCTCGTATCGATATTACACTAATACGTGTGTGCATTTTTTATTTCTCCTCGTATCTCGTTCTTTTGGTATCTTGAACATGAGTTTTAAGTTTTCTCGTAATACATAAATTTATGTACACTGATGGTATAACATGATCCTCATAGTGCGAGCTCTTGATCATTAACACCGTGACTTGCAACTTGCTTGTATTTCTTGATTTCTAACTTGGCTTGATTTTTTAGGTTTTTGTTTATTAGCATACAACGAGTATTGCATGGACGTATCTCGTGAGATACTAGTAGAGTTTTAGAATTGATTAATAACTTATGCAACTAATGAGTATTTCTCGATTTTTGGGAGTAATCGGGCTTTCTTGCAGAATACTTAAGACCTATGAGGGCATGGCATTGCCATATGACTAGTCTAGGAGTGCGTGATAGAATGGATAACCTAATTTAGGATTTATCTTAATTAGGGTAAACTGAACGGGAGACATAATATAGGTATGCTGGCTTGATCGTGACCATCTAATTCATGATCTACGATCATGATCAAGCCAGAGTGTTTATATAAAACCTTAAACTCTTCATTTAGTAGATTATTTCTCTCTTGCTATATTTCTTTACAAAGAGTTCTTGAACTATCTCAAAACCCTCCCTACATACGTGAATTCGAACGATTGAGGAAGCGACGCATGTGCTTATGGGATGACTTGGAAGAGAATTAGCACGTGCATGCATATAGAATCTATTGGTCGCATAGCTCGAGCATAGGAAAGTACTTCTAACTCGATACGTACCTAGGCTAATTTCGTGGATTTTCATTTTTTTCGTCCGATTTAGATTACATGTATGCGATCACTAGGATCACATGTTAGATTTCAAGTAAATTTTAGATTCACTGAGAAAAGCTCGTTGATTTTGAGTTTTTCGATATATATATATATATATATATATATATATATATATATATATATATATATATATATATATATATGACAAGCACTTCTAGCTCAAGTAGCTAAGGTGTGCGTCATCCCCCCAACTTGGGGGAAGTAATTTAATTCCAATGGTGAGAGTTAAATTGAAACCAGCAGGCATTGCGAGCTAGGTACGAGCCAGGCGGAGGGGGCAGTAGCTGAACGGGTCATGCCTATGACCCGGGTTGCGACCTTCGGGCTTGGTTGAGTGAGTTGTATGCCCTTCATAGCCGAGTTGAGGGAGTTGTTTGCCCTTCAGGGCTGAGTTAAGGGCCATTAGTTGGCAAAAAATTGTATCATAAATTATCAAATTTATACACACACACACACTTCGGTCGACTCCAGTGAACTTGTGTCGTTGATATCTATGTTATGGCTGTATGGGTCGTCAAGTCAAGACTGTTTACTTTGTGGTTAACAAGTTTGCCTCGATTTGTGTTGTAGGACTTCAAATTATGAATTTTAGGATATAGGTTTAATTTTATGTTTCAAAACTAATAAAAATCAGATTTAGATGTTAAGATTAACTTAGATATGTCAATCAACCTAGATTCAAATAGTTTGCGTAAGAAGTAACCTAGTTGACTTAGTCGACACGTTAACTAACCTTTAAACATTATCTGCCTTTGTGAGGATCCTTGTGGATACGCTTGTGTGTGGTTGCTTGATGATTGAGATTGTTAGCTAGAGGATATTGTGGGATACCATAGTTTAGAGCTATTCATCAGCTACTTTCTATTTAGATGTTCAAGCAAGTACTGTCACGCGTTGATTCCGTCAAATCGCTAAGTCGCTACCGGACATAATGTCGTACAAGACTAAATTGCACCTGTACAAGGCAAGAACGTGCACACGTGATAATTCTTTTGAACAACAGGTTGAAACACATTTGCAACAAAAAATTGAAGACACGGTTAGGAAAACAATATTTTTTTTATCAATAACTTGCAGCGTAGTACAAGATCTGAACACATTTGAAATATCGTCTAGGCTACATTCATAAAATAACAAAAAAGACTAACAAACTGCCATGAAATAATACTTGTCGTCCCATTCATTATGCCCCTGTATATATTGAAACCAAAATGCCTTCAAAATGAACCAGCTTCAAAATAATTCAAAATAGGAAGAGCTTACTGTCACTTTTCTAAGACATCAACTAGCTTTATGCACCCTCGTTGTTCCCGACACCTATGGGGTTGGGGTCGGTACATTATCGTGCACTGGTGAATGAGACTACCCACTCACCTAAACCAATACTGAAATCACGCGAAGCATACTATTTTATTAAGTGATCGTGATTTAGAATTAGGATTGAATGACAGTTTATATCAATAGAATAAATTGAAAACAAGAAACATGTAATTATATCACTTATTAGTGATCTCGATGTGTTCGTCCCTGCATAAAACAGAGATAAACACTTATCGTCCCTGTAGAAGACATACATTTACATGCAGCCTGTCTATATGATGTTATTGGTGAATCTGACACAATAAATGACTATTACATGGTATTGTAATGCGTCTTCCAGTTCTGGTAGCAAGTCTCACTGAAGGTCCCACAATATCTAATGCGTAAAGTACGTTTCATATAATTTTTTTCTAGGTTGTTTCGGTTTTACTGACCCATATACCGATTCGAAAAAAGTCAAACCTTGTGTACACGTTGTCCATGATCATGCAAATATTTGAACAGTTTAACTATAAAATATATACATGGTACAGAAACTGAGATAAATAATGCAAATCTATACTTGTATATCAGTTCATTCTCTCTATTCTCTATTGTTCCGATTGGCGGCCCATTAGTCACAAACATTCTGACCATCCTGTGGTACCAAACCACATTCCAATAGTTTTGTGGTACCGTACCACAACTGTCCGCTTCTCACACAAAGTTCTTACTACATAAATCTCATGCGTAGATGCACCCAACAATTATAGTCATATAATGTTACATTTTTTAGTGTTATATCATGCATTTTTGGCTTTCATTTATCAATTACATTCTACCAGGTATTATCGATCTCAGGACTTTGTAAGGATACAAGGAATTATTTTGTTAAGGTTTAAAGGAGTATAAAAGAAGGGTCAGAACCACCCATCGAGTAGAGAATTCATCGAGAGAAAGAGAATCGCTACGCAACGATCAAACATCAGTTACACATCCTCCTACAATGGCACAAATATCGAATCAATATCCTTCTTCTATCCTTCCTCTCTCAGAATTCTCAGAAAATGGAA
The DNA here is from genome assembly GCA_036927795.1 of Iris macrosiphon. Taxonomy (NCBI): domain Eukaryota; kingdom Viridiplantae; phylum Streptophyta; class Magnoliopsida; order Asparagales; family Iridaceae; genus Iris; species Iris macrosiphon. The sequence continues at coordinate 50,168,430 of JAYESA010000012.1, forward strand.
TACATAAATCGATGAAAGTGGGTAACTAAAACAATCATCGAAAATAACACGAAAGTACATTCATAAAAAATAAGCAGCAAAAATGTCCCAAGAAAACTACAATGAAGAGGTATGGAAAAAGACTCGTATATAAAGTCCATTCACCAAACACAATCTACTGCATTTAGGACTCATTCCAACAAAAGTCAATACATAAATTGGAAAGGTTCTTTATTCATTCGTCCACATCAATTAGATGCCAAAAAGTTTTTCCAAAACTCAGTTCCGACTGACTCAAACTAGCCACAAGTCTACACATAGTGCGTCGTCCGGAGCATGCACTACAAGTACATACTACCTTCTGTTAATGTTATCATATATTACTAACATTAGTTCTCTTTATTGTTTATAGATCATGATTTATATTATATGACTTGTGCATGAGAGTTAGTCTTAATATAGTATACGCGTTCATGTTCATATTCACGTCATGCATTCTGACCTTCGCTTACTATGTTTCATGTATTATTATTTTATGAGCATGTTAGTTGCGAGATATGGGGGATACAATTATTATTCATGTGGTCTACGTACCTATACAAACACTATACTATATTTTTTGTAAATTGTCAGTCATGCACCACACGTATCGATTGAGTTTTATATCTCAGACTGTCCACATGAGAAAAACTCGTATTTATATTAACCACGTGATTACTATTGATCCTGATATTGTTCCTTATATTAGTCTATAAAGATGTTGCATGTAGTACCGTATAGCGCTCTCTCTCTCTCTCTCTCTCTCTATATATATATATATATATATATATATATATATATTGTCTTATTATTATCATCTCGTCAGTTGGTTTATTTTCTCCTAATATTTAAGTACATATATCATGATTTGTAGCTGTATGGTTTGTATTGTACAAATTTGCTTCAATCTTGACTGGATAACTAACATTGACAACTTGGACAAATCTTACCTTGGGATACGCAACTTCGTGATTGAGATCGAGGTTGGTGATTCTATTCGTCCTTGTAATAGTTTGGAATGCATAACTTTCATTCATATACTTTCAGTCTCTCTCTTTCTTAGTTCTTGATATATTTTAGATGATAAATAGTAGTTTTGTAGCAGTTGCGATATGGTTTAGTTAATTATAGTTATAGACGACCTACTACTATCAATACCGTAGCGTAGGCTGGACATACTCTTTACTCTTACCCAATTATTTGGGAGTGGTTCGTGACACTAACCCCTTTGTCTTTACATCTTCGACTGTACTTTGGGGTAATAGATTATTCTGTAGTGCATAACAGATCGAGTTATACCCCTGCTCTTTGTATTTCGAATATGGAACGTGACAACTCCGAATCGGATTATGCAAGCGATTATGATAAGAGGAGATCAACCACCATCTACGTCTTTACTTTTGCCAGTTTTGTCGTTAGTTGGAAGTCTACACAACAATAATTCCATGAAAAATGATAGTTTTTTAAAAATAATTTCATGAAAAATATAAGCTATTAAATACTACAATTGGTGGAAATTTGTACTGAAAATATTTTTCATAAAAAAAAGTCCAATCAAACACAGCTAAGGTATTACCGACAAACATTGGAAAAATACCATAGAAGAAGAAATAAATATATCGAAAAAAAAAAAAACTTGTGATTACTTGTGTTCCATATGTTTCTATGAAGCTTATTGCTGACAAACTTTGGGAAAAGCAGTGCAAGAAGAAACTGATGCATTGAAGAGATGAAAAAAAAGGGTCGAGAACTTGGTGATTTGCCATAAGCAAACAAACCACTCACCTAGTCAAAGCCTCCTGGCTCTTTGTGGTCAGTACGTGAAGACATAGCATATTCTGATCGGATATATTCGGTCTTACGGAAAAGTAGGTTATTCTTTCCAATTATGATGGGAGTCTTAAAAAAAAAAAAATTCCACTCAACTACAAGTCGGTTTACATAATAAAAAAAGGCTAGTGATAAGGGCACTACACATTTTACTTGGGGCTAGTCCATTGAAAATTTACCAAAAATTACAAATTTGCCATCCTAAAAGTTACTTGGGGCTAGCCCAAATTTTTATCATTGATAATTACAAGTTTTCCACTCCCAAAATTCACTCGGGACTGTTATAATCAGGACTGTCAAAATTTTGACAGTCCTACCACTTGGAACTTGGAAGGACTGTCAAAATTTTGACAGTCCTACCAATTGTTAGGACTGTCATAAATTTGACAGTCCCATAAGCTATGTGGACTGTCAAAATTTTGACAGTCCTAATTTTAACCCACTGAAAATTTTATATAAAACTAGTACTGTCAGGATTTTGACAGTCCCACAAGCTATGATGACTGTCAAAAATTTGACAGTCCTAAAAATATATATTGATTTTTTAGACCTGTCAAAAATTTGACAGTCCTAAAAATATATATTAATTTTTTAGGACTGTCAAAATTTTGACAGTCCTTCCAATTGGTAGGACTGTCAAAAGTTTGACAGTCCTAAAAATATATGTTAAATTTTTAGGACTGTCAAAATTTCGACAGTCCTTCCAATTGGTGGACTATCAAAAGTTTGACAGTCCTAAAATTTTTATTTAAACATGCTAAGAGAATAAGGATGCTTGAATGCAGAAACCTGACATAAAGTATTTCTATCGAGAATTACAATCCGGATCTTGATCTTCCAATTGAACTGAGAGAATACATAAAGTACTGAGAGAAACCTGACATAAAAGTATTTCTTATGCTAAAATAGTGCATATTTGTCTGCCTTGAAAATACCCAGGAAGAATCCAAATTACTCTTCAGCAATAAATATTAAAAAAAACACATGAAATTGTGAAATTTTAGTTTGAAAAGTTGGTTGCTCATTTCTGTACCAGATAGAGCTACTTGTCGCATTAAGAAGACAAGAAATAAGCATAAGCAACTATGAAAAGTTGTACCAAATAGTCTTAAAAAGGACTGAATTTGCCATTCTCTACTCGGGGCGCAACAAATTAATATCATGAAATATTTCAGTTCCACTTCTATTAAGATTCAGATGGCGGAAGATCCTTCCTGTAGTACAACATTGTTCCCTCCCATTGCTCTGGTGCCACAGAATCTCAGAAATGTCGATGTTGGAAGCAGCGTGCGTAGCCTCCAGACCTCAGAGCAAAATCATGGGCACAAGATTTTTAGATCATGATTTTTAGACTGTCAATGTCAAAAAATTTAGGACTGTCAAAATTTTGACAGTCCTAAAATTCAACATATATTTTTAGGACTGCCAAAATTTTGACAGTCCTTCCAATTGGTAGGACTGTCAAAAGTTTGACAGTCCTAAAAATATATGTTTAATTTTTAGGACTGTCAAAATTTTGACAGTACTTCCAATTGGTAGGACTGTCAAAATTTTGACAGTCATAAAAATCAACATATATGTCAAATTTTGACAGTTCTTCTATTTTTTCTTTTTCTTTTTTGGTTTCCTGTGTGCTGTTATTTTTCTTTGTCATTGTGTTATTATTCATGTCTTCCGGCGGCGGAGTGGAGGACCTGGTGGTAGCGACGGAGGAAGGAGGGGAGGGAGGAGCGGCGGACGCCGAGGGTGCCGAGGTAGTCGTGCACCGAAAGGGGGTACGAGACGGAGGAACGAGAGAGGAAGGAGGCGACGAAAGGCGGGGGAGGAGGCAGAGGCGGCGACGGCGACGGGAGGCGGCGACGGGAGGCTGCGGTGGAGGACGGGGGAGGAGGCGGAGGAGGAGGGAGGAGAACTCCGGTGGAGATTAGGGGGGTTTGGGCTAGTATGAGTAAACTATTGGACTACTATGAGTAAACTTTGTTCATTAATGGGCTACCCCCAATTCTGGACTAGCCCTTAGTAAAATTTGTAGTGCCCTTATCAAAAGCCTAAAAAAGCATTGCTAATGAACAAATCGATAGACTTTGATATGAAGAATGCTTCGTATGACGACTTTCAAGAAGGGATGTATATGTCAATTTCTCCTGGATTTGCTTTAGGGCGGTTGAAGTCGAAAAGTATCCAAACTAAAGAATCATTTTAGGGCTTAAAGCAATACACTTTTTTAAAGATCTGAAACTTCATTTACAACTGTGTTGTATATGTTGATCACCATTGCAGGAAAATTACCCAAGTGAAGCAACATGGGTGAATGATTTTCTAGTCGCCCAATTTGAGACTAAAGGACCTACGTAAATATTCTTAGATTTCCAATTTATATTTTTAATTGCCAAACCAAAATAACTCAGAATATTTCTTGGGAGTTCAGGTTGCATGGTCCAAGATGGGTTGTCATCAAGATGATAGACGATCTACTTCAGGAGAGGAGAATGGAGTTTTATCGGAGACGATGAGAATGTATTGCGATAACAAAATCGATTAATGTATTTCAAGACAATAGAATGATAACAATAAGATCATACTTGTCACATGACAATTGATAACACTTCATCAAAGAATTATGTCTAGAGAATTGTGCCTCGCTTATGTTCAGAAGCTTGTGCTTGCAAATGTGTCCCAAAGTTTATTATCCAAATTGAAAATGATTGATATCCATGTTCTACTTGGGACAAAGAGTCTTCGACCAATTTCACATGGTACTGATGTATTGCATTGCAATTTTTGGGCCTGGATTCTCCATAGGATAAGCATGGGCTACATCTTAAACTCGAACATACTTGATTTCGCCAACTATTTACCATCTTCTAACAGAAAGATTGATCAGAATATAGATGTTAATGGGTTGAGCAATGCAAAAACCAGACCCCAAAATATTTCGGGCAAAATTTGTCCCGAGCCAACCCTAGCAAATTACCCAGCCCTAGTAAATTTATGCCCTAATTTAGGCCATTTTAATAAAAGTGTATCAGCCATCCTCGTGACGACTATGCACTTAGTGAAGACGCTGAAGGGTCAATGTAGAAATTTTTAATTCTAGGATAGTACCTTCTATCTTTTCCAGTATGTTTTCTGAAAACAACCCTTCATTTTGTAGATTATGTAAAGAACCTGCAATGGTTAGGATTTCAGGCAAAATTCGAGCCAAGACGGCTAGTATCCAAACTTGGTCTGAAAAATATCCAAACTCCGTCTGAAAATAAATAGGCCAAAAACTTCAGCTCAGCCCTACTCTTTAACAATCAGATCAGGATCAAGACAGTACAGGTCGGATCAAGCTTTTTTCTTTTGCTAGCCCTCAGGCCATTGGGCCAGTCCTAGCCCATTTATCGTCCCCAGCTCAGAAGTGGAAGGTCAGTTAACATCCCCATAATCGAACTCCATAAAGAAAGAGAAGAAGAAAAATCTACAACCTGATGTTTCACTAATACATCATTAGAGTTCAACAATATGATTAGCATGATATGAATCAAGTAAGCACCCGTTGTCAACTACTTTCTAACACTATCTTTTACCATAGGTAGAGCTTCGGCTACCATTGCCATGTTATTCCATCTGCATAACGTCTAGAGGGGCAAAGAATTTGTAATTGTGGTTTGTCTACAAAGGAACAGCAATATGAACTACAAAACACAAAATAAAAAGACAATTGTTACACATCAAAGAAGAAGAAATCTTAAAGATGGATATCAAATGCTTAATAATCAAGATATGATCATCGACAGGTATTAAGTTAGCAAATAACTTCCAGGATTGACCTCTTAGGAATAATCAATCATTCAGCAAGCAGGACTATGACAGCTGAACAAGCTATATAAATCATTCAGCAAGCAGTAACTAAGAGGGTTAAACTGTTCTCCGAAGAAAAAAGCTCTAGGCACTTTGTTCAATTATCAGTATCGTCATTATAAGCAGCATCATATATTGTAGCATGTGGAATACATAGGTGATAGGTGAAACCTAGCAACGAGGTTTCACAATGTGATACACAGTTTGTAATGTGGATTCAGCAAAGCATCAAGATAAAGAAACTGAAAGGATGCACTATTCAGTTTTAAGGTCAAAAAGAGTAAATGCTGAACTTTTTACATGTGCTCGTCAGTCCACTCATGTAAGCCACTTAACTGACTATACTGACATCTTCATAGATGTCAACTATCGGATAACAAGGATCAAGAAGCAATAACTAGGACTCACATACATACCAGGGTCAAGCCGCAACACCAACCAATGTACATTATAATTAAAAAAAAATCTATAGTGGAAGTAGGAGAAAACCTTTAGCTTAATTTTAAACTTTATACTCATTGATGTGCATCCATTTTGTAGACGACCATTTATTCCCTTTAATCACAGGGCATCCACCTGCAAGAAATATATTATATTTATAAATTTGAACTTTTTGGTAACAAAACCCTTCAAACTCAACAACCAAACAGTTCTAGAGTGTACCATCAGGCTTCATTAGATAAGTTATACAATCTAAATGGTGAAATTTTGGTATATAAGAAAGTTTCAAGATGGATTGGAAGCAAGAAAAGAAACAAACCATGCAAACTCGATGGATCTAGAGTTGCATCAGGCTTCATGCTCCAAAAGAGCAATGCATCTCCCATCTTAGGTTTAACAGAAAGACCTTTCTTTCCGCACTCTGATAGCTCATTATACCATGGTAAAGTACTGCTGTTAATCTTCACCGAAGGAAAAACTGTCTCACCGCCCTCTTCAACATCAGATCTGTTGAGAAAAATAAAACTTAACTAAGGAGGCAAAGAAATGTTACTTTCAAAGTAACTTATGGAAGAAGACATACAAATACATCAAAACGGTAGCTATCCGCTGGCCCCCGTTCTTAGTGTTGAACTCATCAAGGAAATAATCAAAGTGAGGTTCATATTTTTGTCCAACTTCATAATGGAGAACCTGAAGCCCTTCCCCGTGCTCTGCAACCATTAAATCAGCTTAATTTACAGTCATGTCGTGAAGATTGTAGAACAAAACATATATCAAAAAAGAAAGAAACAGAAAATAAATAAGAGAGGAACTTTGTGCAGAAGCAATCTTTACTGAAACACAAGCCAAGATATTCCATGTTCTCAACTACTTGTAATATATCTAAGACGACTATCAAGATCCTGCTCCATTAGGTAAATGAAGATGTAGATTGATTTCTGGCTGCAATTCTCCATGGATTAATTCATTTGATGAAACTATTATTCAAGGAATGCACTTTGACATCTTTCCTCTTCTAATTCCAGGGACCGTTTTTCGGAAGAATGTGGTTAGCAGAAATCTTCAGTTGAGCTAAGGGCATTGCTCTAAAACTATGGCCAAGGAGACGATTAGGTAATGGAATCACCAAAGGCCTAGAATTTTTTTATTCTCTTCGTTAGTAAGTACTATTTGGCATAAATCATAGTTCTTTAATTTGTGCTCAAAGTTACTTGCATTCCCGGGTACGAGATCCAAAACCTTCCTTTGGAGAAGTTAAACTTAGAACAAGGGGCGGATCTAGATATATTTTTTTTAGGGTAAGGAAAAACATTACCTATGTTAATATATTTTCTAACGTCCATCAATGAGCACGCAACCTTTTATCTATAATATATTGAAAAACAAACATAACAAAGGTTTGGTTAAAAGTTGAAGATTAAATAATTACGAGAATATAATATTAGCTATTTTACAAAAAGTTAAACCTGTAAATAATCAAAAGTTTTACAAATTAAAATTTGATCTTGCCAGTCATTTTTCTGTGTGTTTTCCTGTTTGTTTCTCTTTAGATAAAGCATAAAGATGCACCATCTGAGAGGGACAAATGACAGTTCATATTTACATCCGATAGAGGTCCAACATTAAAAGAGGTGCATATGGTAGTTATTTTGTACCAAAAGTTGTTGGAATGAGAATAGAAATTGCATTTAGTTTGCAAAAAGCTGTTGGACTGAGAATATCATGTTTTCTTAATGTTAGCACCAAAGATACAAAGTTCCGCGGTCCGCGGCTTATTTTTTCATAACCTCTCTCTTCAAAATGCAAGCGGGATACTTCATACACAAATTCTCGTTTTCTTTCAGAAATATAGATATGTTAATATTTCCCAGGGAGATTTGAGGTCACAACAAATATAGATGTTAGAAGATATGTGCTGCTACTAGACCTGTCAATTGGGCCGAGCGGCCCAGCCCAGCACGAGCCCGACACGAAAATAAAATGACTCATGTGCCGGCCCGGCCCGGATAATCATGGGTCCGGACCGGGTCGGCTCAGTATATTGGAATGTGTCGGGCCTCATATCTCGGCCCATAAGAGAGGCCCAGTCTGGTCCGAAGTCCTGGCAAGTCCCGACCCGAGGCCCGGCCCAGCTCGGCTCGGCCCGAGAAAATATTTAAGCATAGTTCTTTCTAAATACTTAAGCATATATATAGATATGATTAAGTTGATTCGTCTCTCAGTTATATTTGCTCTGCTTCATAAACAACTTTCATTTCTTGACCAAGTATAGATCACAATAACTTCCACTATGGTCTGTATAGTCTTGCAACCTTCTTGCTGCAATGGAAGGCATGGCCGTGCCTCGGGTCGAAGTATAGATCACAAAATGGCACCCTTTCAGTATAACAATATTTAAGCATAACGAAGAGCCTTTAGCAATATAGACCGTGCGTAACTTTTGGTATAATAATATTTTAGCATAACAATGGAAGGCCTGTATTGTCTTGCAACATTCAACTACCAAAGGTTAGAATTTGGTATGTTTCTAACAACATTAGTTGTAACTATATGCATACCAACTCTACACTACATGTATTCATAGAGTTAAAAAATAAAATTTTAGTTCTTCAATCTCTCTTATATTACCTATATCACCTTGAACCTTTTCATGTAGTTCGTTTTAGTACTCACTGGAATCCCAAGCCCGACCCAGCCCAATTCGGCCCAGTCTGAAACCATAGTTTAAAGTATCGGCCGATACCGATCCGATACGGCCGATACCGATACAGTTTGGCATGTCCCGATCCGATACCGACCGATACCCGATACTGCCCGATACCGACATTAGAGGTCTCTTTTCCAGTCAATTCGGCAAAAAATTTGAATTAAAAAGACCAATTAGAAAGGATGTAAAAGCATAGTAAGGTTGTAAAAACATATAAAAGAGAAACTTATCTATCGCATATAAATCAATCGACAAGGATGACTATTATTTCATTCAATATCAAAAATACTAAGAAACAATACTGAAAATACTTTAAATTATGCATAAATGTATAAAATATATTCTCTAAAATGTTAATAATTTACTAATAGTTGTTTGCTTTCCGATACCAAAAAATCCGATACTCCGATCCGAAACCGCCGATACTACCGATACCGCCGATCCCGATACTCATAGGAATGGTCCGATACCGATTCCGATACCGATACTTTGAACCTTGTCTGAAACCCATCGTGTCATGGGCCACGTGTCGGGCTGGGCTCAGATTTTTATCCTTAGGTCCAGTTTGACCCATTATAGTGCATGGGCCTGTAAGGCCCGACCCACCCAAATTCGGACCGACCGAGCCCGGCCCGACCCACTTGACAGCTCTAGTTGCTACAGAGTCAACAATAAGAGAGATCTTTAATGGTAAAAATTCGAGACGACTAGAAGATCGATGGGATCATGAAAAAAAAAGGAAAAGTGAAATAGTTCCCAGATTGACACATATGACCATGATTTTACAATTGGTCGTATAAGATCCTAAGAAAATAAACATTGTTATTATATGGCCCACAATTAAGGTTCCAGGGTGGGTAGAATCTCAATAATCCATCCCATAGGTATATAAAGACATAAAAGGAATTGTAGAGCATAAATGTTGTAGGGGGCAGGTTCCCACACTCAGTGTTATAAAATTTGCTACATGAATTCAATGCGGAGGAGGGGTGCCTAGCGCCTAAACGTCGAACATGTATCAATTTTGTTTACTCTCTTGTAACAACTTATATAGTGTTATATCATAATGAAACAAACTTAATAAAGAAATCATCAACATGTATTCTATCATTATCATGATTTATGAAGACATCATCAACATTATTTCATAATGAAACACACTTAATAAAGAAATCACCAAATCCATAATATAAATTTAAAATTTTAATGTTCTAAATCTAAATCCAAATCTAATCTTAAAATCCAAACAACATATCCACAATACAACTAAGCATAGAAAAAAATTTAAAAAAATCTTAAACTTCGACCGCAGAACAAGGCCGCACATGGCCGCACAACCGCACAAACCTACCGAATAGGAGGTTTTCGATTCGGCCTAGGGCCGCCTAGCGCCCAGGCGGCATAACAGACCGATTTTTAGAACATTGCCTACCCTTGCCCCTTGTGGCACTGCCCATGCTTCAAACGAAGTTTAAATCCTTCACTCTATCAAGCTTTCCAATCAAGAAGATAGTAGCAGTTGACGATCTTCCAATGGAAATTCACTTTTAAAACAATGTAAATTATCTTTAGCTCCACTAGTCTCCCGAGCAACCAAGGCTATTTGGGAGGCATCAATTCAACTTAAGATTAGGATCTTTTGTGGCTTGCTTAAAGTCCACACTCATGATCGGTTGTAAAGGAGATCTTGGCACTGTGCAAGATTGTGTCCCTTGCTCCACTTCGGAGGAAAACTCTGCACATTTTTCCCCATTCTTGGTCGTCTAACATCTCATTAAACCAAGATCCTACCATCCTAAGATTCCTAACTAGTGCATTTATTGGCTTCCACTGCACATGTCCAAACCACCTCAAACCAAATATTTGATCTTATCCTCAATGTCCATCACCTCCAGCTTCCTATGAATAGTTTCATTCCTTCTCCCGTAGTTCATTGAATTGGCATTCACCCATCTCAACATTTCCCCTTAAGCAACACTCTTTTTGGACATGTTTGTTGATAAACAAACATTCTGAACATAAAGCATGGTGGGTCTTGCAGCTGTCTTACAGAGAAAAAAATGACAGTTATCAAAGTGTCTATGTAGATGGGATAGTGCCATATCCATGTCACGTTGTGTTGGACACGGCACAGACACTCCAAACTACACTAGGACATGTCCGTATCCGTGTCTCTGTATCCATATCCTGTTGTATTGATGCCTGTGCAACATAGATAAGTATTGATACTTAAATTAAATATTTCACATATTGAAGGTTCCAAATATTTATGATCTTCTGTAGATCAGATCCAAGATTAAATTTCTGTAGATCTATGCACACTTGCACAGCACAGGAACAAACCACATAATGTCAACAGTGAACCATGTAAATGGAAATAATAAAATAACATTAAGTTATATATGAACTGTAATCATGAATTTTATGAATAAATCATTATTTTTAAACACATACCTACAGGTATAAATGTAAAATCGGCAATCCTTTTCTCAATGGCTTTTATGGTTTTATCTCGTCCTCGTTGAAGGAACATACCAGAGCTCGTCCGGACTCTGTAGGGAGGTGTGATATGATGAGAAAATTTCAACCAGAGTAACAAAATGCCAAAATAAGTGAAATAATGTATTACAAACCTGCTGTCTTTACTTTTACCGGTAGCGCTATCAACTACTGTTGACTTAGCCATAAGAGGCTCTGCCAGTTTAATTAGATATTCACACTCCTCCTTGGACTAAACATACACAATACTAATTTTTATTAGTAACTCGTCAGGAACGATAATTTTTTTATACATGATTAATCATTTACTACTAGCACGTAAAGTTTACTTAACAAATGTATTCCAATTGAAACGTCAAATGATGAAATCATAATGTGGTTACTTAGGAAGCCTTTCAAAACTTTACGGAAACAAAAAAGACGATAAAAGCATTCTGTAGTGCATGCATGTCACAAACACTTTTACAGAAAATGCTAATAAGATCCTAGATGAGTTATACTTTTTAACTCATTAAGTCAATATGAAAGCATTCCAAAAAAATTATAGAAGTTAAGTATACCAAAAAAATAAAATGTTATAGAAGTCAATTATCTAAATTTATGAATAACTTACATGATTTACATAAAGAACAAGTAAATTTTTGCAAAAGATAATTGTATAAGAAAGTACAACATTTTTGCAAAAGATAATTGTATAAGAAAGTGTACTTCTATCTAGTTTATTCTTAGTTTTAAAGTTACAGGATTTTTGGCTTTCAGAGCATCCAATACTTTCTGCAAAAGATGAATATAAGAAAGTGTACTTTATCTAGGTGTAACTAATCATTGATATATTGGTATAAAATTCACTTGTAACTAAGTTTGCATCTAGCACACCATTGGATATACTTGATTCTTTCTAATGAATTACAAATTCAGTATGAAATTCCATGGAAAGATATTAGGACCATAACAGTAAGATTATGTACGAAGTTTGTGATTCACCAGAATAAATCTTGTATGATCGAACAGTGAGCATCTATGTAACTAAGTTAGCTACATACAGATATTAGGTGCAAGATAAGGATTTGAGATTTAAAACCAGAATTTTGAAGGGGGTGGGGGTGGGGGGGTGGGGGGGGAGAGGGGGTAGGGGGGGGGGGGGGTGTTGGACGGGGGAACTCCATAGCTAAAATGTTACTTTGATCTAGATGAAGCACCACATTCAAAATCTAGAATCCAAGTCCTATTAGTTAGATAAGACCTTTTTTGTTGAGTATTACTCTTTGGCTTTTAGTCCTACATCAGGTAGATCCAATAATGAGAGGTTGACTCTCACCTATATCTATGTACTCACTTATCAATGAATAAATCCATGAAGTTGAGCCATAATATTCTACATATTATCAAAACAAAAACCCTAACCCTAGCTCTCCCTTCTCTAGCCGCTGCCTCCTCTCCATCAACTCTAACCCTAGCCATCCCAAATGTTGTTGCCACCCCTCCTCTCCACCCACCTCCACCACAGCCGCAGTTCCTCTCCACCCGCCTCCTCTCCACCCCAAATGCTGAAGCTGTAGTCGGCCCCCTACCCGCCTCCACCTGCACGACCAAATCCACCACCCGCCTCCCCCCGCCTCTGACCTCAACCTCCACCCTAGCTGACCCCAAACCCTAATGCTAGCACCTTCATGGCTACCCACAGCCGCCATCCTAACTCCAAAACCCTAAACCTTTGTCCTAGCCGCCTCCCCAAAACCCTAGTTTCTGTAAAAAATGTTTGAGTTGAGATCTTCAGAGGACATTGTTATCGTTTGTGTGAACCTCTGAACCTCGACAACGACATCAGGAGTTGACAGAGAGCAAACTTGATTGTTTTTGTGAATCTCTATTCATGGTCTGGTATTCACATTAGGATCTAACAGAGAGCAAACTAGTTTTGTGTGAATCTTTGTCCTAACTTGTTTGATCCACCTTCGATCTCTGCCATGAATGTGCGAGCCAAGATTGGCAAAGTTGCTATGAACAACGCGCATTGGCGAGGTTGATGTGAATATCAGGTCATGACGATCAACGATATCCGAATCGAGAAACTGAAGGATGTCGAACACTGAGGTAAATAGCAGTGCTGACAACACCAATGTCGGAAATGCAGCGGCGGGGACACCGAGTACTGGTACGACGATTTCATCAATTCAAGTTGTCGATCTAAAGCTGGACGGTCTGGATGGCTACTCCACATTGCGCAAGAAGGTCGAGAAGGCGCTTAGGGGAATGCGGTTGTCAAAGCATCTCACTGACAACCCTCCAAAGACGGATGATTCCACATACGAGCTGTGGAAGATGGATGATAGCAGTCTGTTTACACAGTTGATGAATTCGATGGAACCATCAGTTAATGACATTGTTCAGAATACAGATTTGATGAAGGAATTATGGGAGGTCCTAGCGACTGCGTTTGAGGGAAAGCGTGATTTCTCTCGCATGTGTAACTTGATTGTTGGCGTCTATCGAGCTGATCAAGGAGACAAGTCACATAAGGATCACTTTCGTATATTTAAGACCCTAATTAATGAGGTGGATCGCGTATTACCCTTGACTACGGATATCAATAAAGCGAGAAATCAACGTCAGCAGCTCTATGTCATGGCGTATCTCGCCTCACTTCGTTCTGATGCAGATTTTGTACGATCTCAGATTATTGCTGGGGCTGAGGCTCCATCTCTAATGGAAGCCTACTTTCGTGTCATACGGACAACGAAAGTAGTTAGGAATGATACGAGTGATGCATCTGCTGATCGATCTGCATTTGGTGTTGATCGTGGTGGATTTCGTTGGGGCCGTGGTGGTAGACGTGGTGGCCGGAATGCTGGCCGAAATGGAAGACGAGGTAATGGCGGCTCTGATAGAGGACGACCGCGCACATGCTTCAATTATGGTCAACCTGGATATTTTCGGTGGCATTGACCCAAAGCTCGTAATGTCAATGTTGTATCGGATGTTCATGATGATGAAGAGCGTTCGTGCAGATGACGGCAGAGACCTATGCCGAATTCGCTGAATTCCAAGCTCAGCGACGTGGTGGAGTCTCTATATCTTGATCCATAGTCGGATACTCAGTAGCGTGTATTGTAAGACTAAAGCAATGGATGATAGATTCAGGTGTATCTGATCATATAATAGACGATGCAGATATGTTATGTGATTATATGTGGGTCGTGTGGCAGATATTACTCTTATGAATGGCAGTTCTCTGAAAGTTTGTGGAAAAGAAAGTACTAGTCTTTCTCCCAACTTGCCACTCGCTTCAGTTTTACATACACCTGAAAGCACATTCAGTTTATTATCCATTAGTCGGATAACTCGTAATTTACATTGCTCGGTAACATTCTTTTCTTTTGGTTGTATTTTCCATGACCTGAAGACGGAGAAGACTATTGGTAGGGGGTATGTACTGGAAGCTTATATATGGTTGAGTTGAATTCGTTTGTTTCCTGTGCCGGTGTGTCCCGGGAACCATTTTGAGTTGTACTGTCAGCTTTGTCATATGTCTATCCAACCTCTCCAGAAATTGTGTCAATTACTAGATCTTCTTGTTTCTTTTAATTATGAGTTACGTAGTCTAGATAAACATCATCGTGCACCTTATCCAGTGAGTTTGAATATAGATGTTTTAGCTCCCTTAATTTAGTACACTCTGATGTATGGAATCCATGTCATGTCGAATCGGTGTTAGGGTTCAAATATTTTATTTTCTTTGTTGATGACTACTCACGAGTCACTTATGTCTACCTAATGAAGAATCGTTTCGAATTATTTGATATATCTTGTAATCTCTTTACTGAAATAAAAATCCAATTTAAAATTTCCATTAAGTGTCTTCGAAGGAACAATGGTTGTGAGTATGTGTCTCGGGAGTTCACCTCCCATCTTACTAGAAATGGAGGATACCCAAGAATTTGTTGAATATTTGTCGAATAACGACACCATTTCTAGTAAGATGGGTAGTGAACTTCCGAGACATATTCAATAAAATTCTGTCCTTATACACCTCAACAAAATGGTTTGATATAACGTAAGAATAGTCACCTCTTGTAAACAACTCAGGCATTTATGTTTCACGCTAGTATACCCAAAAAAAATTGGTCGGATGCTGTACTTATGGCTTGTTATCTGGTTAATCGTATGTCGTCTCATGTCTTCAATGGCGCTACTCATTTTTCTAGGTTACATCCCGATAGTATGCCATTTCTTCTACCTCTCAAATTTTTTGGGTGCTTGTGTTATGTTCGTAATACTCGTTCTACACTTTCTAAATTGGATCGAAAGGCACTCAAGTGTATTTTCTTGGGTATCCTAAGGATCAGAAATGGTGTCGTTATTTTTTTCTGACTTTGAGAAGGTATATTGTGTTTCGGGATGTTACATTTATCGAGGTTGAGTTCCTCTCATTTTTTCAGTTAAAGAATTTGTTCTCGAAACTTACCCAGGTGAGAATTTTCTTATGTATCTGGTTCAACCACAGTAGCCGTCCCTAAGGGTGCCCTCCCCTATCGAGCCAGTCTCACCGTCCCAAGGTTCGCGAACACCAGCTCCTCCAGCTCCACAGATTCACCAACGCCTGATAGACCGACTCACCCTCGTCGTGCAGGTCGCGACCATCCTTTGTATGTTGACAACTACAAAGGGCTTGCGAGTCACACTCAGTTCTTGGTGGCTACTATTGATGAGATTCAGTTCCCACACTCTGTCAAGACGGAACTCCAACATCCTGGTTAGCGCGTTGCTATGGAAAAGAAAATGTGAGCACTTCGGAAGAACCATACATGGGACATGATGGATTTGTCTTCTGACAAAGAAGGCGATATGTTGCAAATGGGTGCTCACAATCATGGAAAAATCGGATTGCACTCTTGATCGTCCAAAATCTCGTTTTGTAGCAAAAAGGTATTCTCATACTTACATCATGGATTATTTTGAGACTTTCTCGCAGGTTATCGGGATAACCTCTGTACAATTGCTCATGTCGTTAGCCTTCTGATATGATTGACCCTTAGTTTAGTTGAATGTGAAGAATGCATTTATCCATAGGAATCTTGACGAGAAAGTATATTTGATGCGACCTCCTGGATTCGTTACACGGGAGGGTACAGTGTCATATGTGAAAGACACTATGACCTCAAACAATCATCGCGTGCTTGGTTTGATCGTTTTTTTCATGTAGTTAATCCGTTTGGTATGTACCAATCGAAGAAGGATTATTCAATATTTTATCGACTAACATCAGCCAGACAGATACTACTTGGGGTCTATATGTTGATGACATCGTGATTACAAGAGATGACAGTCAAGGTATTGTCAAGCTGAAAAAGTTACTGGACGAACAGTTTCAGACCAAAGATATGAGAGCATTGCAGTACTTCTTAGACATCGAAGTCACACGGGACGAGCAAGACATTGTACTGTCTCAGAGGAAGTATATTTTTGATATACTAACTAAAGCAGGAATAATGCAAACGAAAGGAGCAACCTCACCCATAGATCCAAGGGTAAAGTTACTTCCCGATGAGGGGATATTGATGACAAATCCTTATCAGTATCGTCGGCTGGTCGGAAAACTCTATTACTTGGCGGTTATGATTCGTTCAGATATTTTCTTTGTTATAAGTATAGTGAGTAGGTTTATGACTTCTTCACGTATTCCGCATTGACAGACAGTTCTCAGGATCTTGCGCTATCTAGCTCAGAATCCGAGAAAAAAAATTTGAATGGAGACAGTGGCATACTCATCTTGAGTGTTTTACAGATGCTGACTGAGGTGCGAGTCTTCCAGATCAACCGTCTACATCCGGCTATTCAGTATTTATTGGCTGGAACTTAGTATCTTAGAAGAGCAAGAAACAATTGAAAAAGCTATTGAGATTTGGATACGAGGTGAGAAATAATTGATGTGGTTTACTAATTTATTCAACAAAATCCTAAGGACTAAGAAGATGTCCGGTGAATGGAGAATACATAATTATAATAAACTATCGAGAAATTAAGATTATGACTCACATCATGAAACTATGGGAGAGAGTAATTGTGTAAAAATTAGAAAACAAGAAAAACAAATTGCATGTTATTTACTTATTAAGAAGATTAACAAAAATATTTAGAGAGAAAAAGAGGAACTTTCAATGGTTTTATTGACTAGAGATCTTAACAGAGTTAATGGAAGGAAATGATTCAACCAGCCGACCCCAATTTTTTTTTGAAATGGCTTTGCTGTATTTTGTTATCAATTTGGTGCTTCAATAAATTTGAGAGTTAACTTGGACAATAATATGGTATACAATGATGAATATATGGCCCTCTCTTATTCAATATTATGTCATTATGTTTTAATTTGTTCATGATGAACCTCTTGTGTTAGATTGAATCACCAAACAAGAAAGGAAAATACTTGAGTATTGATTATTATCTCTTAATTTTCATCACGATATGGAGTGAAAAGAAGAGGAACAGTACACTCTGAAATTCCCCAGTGTTGGGAATGGTTGACAGTAACCAGATTGTCTTCTCGAGTAAGAGGATCAAAACATGGACAATAAGCCCGAAATTTCAAGTTTCAAGCATGAATAGTTGCAGATAGAAGTACTAAGAAATTATTTAGTTTTTAAGTACAAAACATGTACACAAATATGTTCTCATGTTTGTATATAATTGTATCCATGATGTACCCATATCCCAATTTCCAACGTATTCTAAAATTGTCATATTAAGAATCAGTATCTTTTCCATGCCTATGCAACCTTTCAACATCACAATTTTGATAAGATAATATTACAATTAAAAACAAGAACGGGATGGGGAGTAAAAAAAAATTTCTGTCGGGTTCGGGGCCGGATATGAATATAGTACTTCCCGTCCCGATAAATTTCTGACTCTGATTACCTGCACCCATATGTTTTTGTTGTATGAAACTGTAGACCTCTATTTGAAATATATTTTTGTGGGGTTAACATTCTGTCTTTGTTATTTTTGTGGGGTTAACATTCTCTCTTTGTTATTTTGTATTTTAGACTTAGTACTTGTATGTTTTTGTCGGATTAATATTCTCTCTTTTTGTTGTATTGTATCATTTTCTCTGGTATATATTTTTTTTGATGGAAATCAGGTTTTATGAACTTGTCTTGTATAAAAAAAATTTGGAATGAAAACAATTTTTTAAGGTTATAATGTACAAGAAAAATTGTTAACGGGGGACGGGAACAGGAAAATCCGGTCCCGAAAGTGTTAACGGGACTGGAACGAGGGCAGGGACAGGGATGAGTGCATTGTTTAACGGGGACGGAGATGAGGGTAAATTTTTTTGAATCCGAACGGAAACGGAGATGGAGATTCGAACACTACTCGAGAACATGAATGGGAGGTATGGTCCCCGGCTCCTACCTTCCCCGTTGCAATCCCTACTCGTCGATGAACAATTATCCTTCCAATGGCTGGCCAATTTGCTGAAACTGTAGCCGGCATGGGTTCGGGCCTGGCCAACGGCTTGAGAGAGAGAGAGAATGAGAGTTTATTTTTTATTTTCTACGGTGAGTACTAAATACATGCCTAATCTTTTTTTTGCTTCGATCGCAATTCCAAATGTCTGCTTCCTCCTCATCCTCAGGTAGCAACAACATCGATCAAACCATTTTCACTTCCTCTCCTTTGCCTAATTCCCTTACTTATGAAAAAAAAAAAAATAGTGCATTGATTGAGCCCGCTAGAGCAAAATTTCCGAAAATACGGATCAGCCCCAGTGTCGATTACTCATATCGGGGCCATTAACATGTCAGAGTCAAACAGTACTTACGTATTAACACCCGAGGTTAGATATCTAAGCATTGCAATAATAATTCAAGAAACTATTGCATTGCTTCTCAGATCTGTCAAAAGGCATGTATTAGTAACAACTAACAAACAAAAAAACGAATGATGAATTCGACCAGAAAATAAAAAACAAACGAAATGAAGAAAAGGAAAGAAACCAGGAAATTGTGATAGATGAATGCGCGGGGTTCCCAGGAGAGGATCTCCGTCCATTGCTCCCCCCTCTCCCCGATCCCTTCCCTACAAAATGAATCAAAAAAAAGAAATTATCAATTTCCTACGGAATCAAGAATCAAGAATCAATAATCGAGAGAAACACAATACGGATTACGTACTTGTACTCGTAGGCGGATCGGTGAGGGTGGGACTTGGGGGCGTTGTCGGAGTTGATGGGGAGCGAGAGTATTCCGAGGGAGAGGAGCATGAGGAGGACCATCGACAGCGCCAGCAGCGCCGTCAGCATCAGAGCGTACGGCGACGAACGCCGCCCCGCCGAGAACACGCGCGAGCTCCGCGCCACTCTAGCCATTCCAAATATTTTCAAGAAGAAGAAGAAGAAGAAGAATCGAGAAGAGAGAGGGATCTGGGAGAGGAATTTTTATTTATGGAAACAGCATGCGCGAGTGCGTGGCGGTTTCGCTTTGCTTCTTTCTGTGTGTCGCCGCCGCATGTTAACTAACGACTCATGGATTTGCTGGTGGGCCCGTGACAGGAATTCTCGAGTTACTGACCAAGATTTGCGTGCATTGCACGTTAGGGGTGCCACCGGGACGGGTCGGGTCGGGTCGGTTCCGGGTTGTTAGACCCAAACGCAGGTTTTTTGAACGTCAAAATTCGTATTGGGTGGGAAAGTATTGGTGCATAGCGAGGAGAAATTATTCTATGTGTCGGATTCATCGTGCATCTTCTATGTCAATTGTTAGGTTGTATAGAAATGTATGCAGGTGCACGGTAAATTTGGCACATAAAATATTTTTTCCGTACGGAGGGTATACGATTATATTTTAATTCTAATAATGAATACTGACTTCTTGTGTTCAACTTCTCAAGAGAAAAAAAAAAAAAAGAAACTAAGATTTTAGATCTAGTATGGAAGTTTGACCTAGTTGGTGACTAAATAATTTATTTTTATCCACATTTTTTGATACGACCTAAGACTTTAGATATATATGGAAGTTTGAGTTATTTGGTGACTAAATAATTTTTCTTATCCACATTTTTAGATAAGAAAGTGTTATATCAAAAAAATAATGATACATGTGATGTTGGGTGCAGCCTGAATTTGGTAACAGCAAATTTTGGAGTCCAAATATGGTAAAAGATTTGATTTGATCTTTAATTTGACCATATTCGGACATCCATAATTAGTGTTTGCTATTTTAGGTAATGAGTTTCCTATTTTAGGGTTTCTTATTTAGGAATTCTTATGACCTAACTAGGATTTCTCATCTTATTTATATGAGTGAGGGTGAAGGCACAAAGCAATAGCACAAGTTGGAGATTCGAGATGCTAGTCCACAGAAACTTTAAGAGAAAGCCGCAATTTGCTTTTATGACTCGTCATCCAAGATATAAGAGGATATATGATCAAGGAGTTGTCGCCTTCGATCAGAAAAATTGTTACAGGATTTGGTGAGTGATTTCAATTGTAATCTATGTCTTTTTTTCTTAAGTGTGGTGAGGGTGTTGAACACAAATGGTTCGATATTGGTTCTTGTCTATCTTGTAACTTCATCTAAGTTATATAGATTAAAATTTGTCCAGATGATGTAGTCACCGCCATATATGTTATCTTTATTTGTGCTTGGTGTTCGTTAGATTGGTTGGTTATCTCATGTGGGTTAGCAACGCTTTCGTGCGTCCAACAAGTGATATCAGAGCATGGTATTGGCGCTTCTGATCCCAATAAGTGGTATCAAAGCGTGGTATTGGCGCTTCTGATCCCAACATGTTATACGATTATATTTATATTCTATTGGATTTTGTCAAACCATTAGTGAGGAGCAACTCGACACTTATTATTTTGTTGGAGGAGTTTGGAAAATCGTTAGGACTTCAATTGAGCAAGTGTATGATTTTCCTTAATAAGACTTATCCGCATAAGGAGGCTTGGAGAGCTCAACTCAACATTGAAGAAGGAGAATTATGTTTGTTATCTTGGTCTCCCTCTCTCAATCAATTATGCAAATAAAACAAACTGTCAAGGGCTAATTAAGTCTACACAAGCCAGACATGAAGGTTGGTAGGCCGAACTTATTTCGGGGTGTGTTTGTGGTGATAAACGAAAGAAATGTATATAAGACGAGGTTTATACGAAACCCGTTTCTTTGGTTTACAAACAGAAAGTACAATTAATCCTATACGAGGATGTCTAGTACAATTTTTTAATCTGGGTAAATATTGCTATAGGAGTCTGATCTGCGGTCGATCACTTTGTCCCTTGGACCACACGATGACGAAGATATGCTTATAGAAGAAGCTTCAAACTTTCTCTGTACTGGAGGCAAAATCCAGCCATCGGAAAGCGTTGTAGAAGAAGCTTCAAACTTTAGAAGAAGCTTCAAACTTTCTCTGTACTGGAGGCAAAATCCAGCCAGCGGAAAGCGCTATAGAAGAAGCCTCAAACTTTAGAAGAAGCTTCAAACTTTCTCTGTACTGGAGGCAAAATCCAGCCAGCGGAAAGCGCTGTAGAAGAAGCCTCAAACTTTGCAGGAGGGATTGATTTCTCGATGTCGATCACTCTCTCTGTCTGAGCTCTGGATTCTTCTCTCTCTGTCCTCTGACCTCTCCACCTCTTTTTTTCTTGATCTTTGAAGAAGAGTAATTTTCTCGACCTTTTCGACCTTCTTTTTTTTTGACCCTGGACCTCTGTTGATAGAGGTCTCTATTTATAGAGTTTTAGTGACAGTGACCACTCAGTCGATGTAGAAACCGAGCAGTGGAAAGTACAGCACCTTTTTACACGATGGTTAAAATAACCGCTGCCCGCGTATATATGACCTTTTGAATGAGCGTGTGACGCGTGTCCAACTAAGGGACAACGCGTATAACTGCTGCGAAGATCACGGCGTAGAAGCCACGTAGGTAGGTATCCCTCGCGTAGAAGAGGTTGGAGTAGAAGCCAATAACTGTCACCATGGCGTAGAAGCCAAGTAGGCATAGAAGTCGAGTGGACGTGGAAGCCGAGTGGGCGTAGAAGCCGAGTGGGCGTAGAAGCCGAGTGCGTAACGTGCCAGAGTGATGATGTGGACGTCTTAGCCGAAATTACGGTTTTTGGAGATATAATCAAATCTCTTGCATTAAATGCAGAGATTTGCCATTATCCTGCGCATTAAATGCAGAGACGTGCCTCGAGCCCTGTACGAAGAGCAGCTTTTGACGTGGCAGCCTGTTCGTCTTCTGCGGAGCGTAAACAGCTCACATCCGCCTGTATAAAACTAGGCAGCGTATTCCTTCGTTTGCGTAAAAGCAGTTTACGCCGAGGAGATGTCACTAAACGACGGTTTGGTGATATTTAATCAAATCTCTTGCATTAAATGCAGAGATCTGTCATCATCCTGCGCATTGAATACAGAGGCGTGTCCCGAAGGCCTGCCACATTCTGCGCATTAAATGCAGAGACGTGCCTCGAGCCCTGTACGAAGAGCAGCTTTTTGACGTGGCAGCCTGTTTGTCTTCTGCGGAGCGTAAAAGCTCACATCTGCCTGTGTAAAACTAGGCAGCGTATTCTTTTGTTTGCGTAAAAATAGTTTACGCCGAGGATGTAAATCCCCTCACCCAAAATAGGTATTTTGTGTGTATTTTATATTATTATATTTATTATAGATGTTAAATTTCTTTAGAGGATTCTCTTAGTTAATTAGAAAATAAATTTTTTAGTATATTTACTTATATAAATATTTATTTAGAATTATTTTTAGGCTATTTTAGATTTTTGGAGATTTTTCTAGAATTTTTAGGTAATTAAAACATATGGAACGTAAATTTCTAGGACTTCTATGATTTACTATGAGACCATACTTGCATATTGTTCCTACCAAATATTTATTTTAGGTTAAAATATTTAATTATATTTTTTATAATTTATTTAGAATTTTAAGAAATTTATTTAGTTTTTGAAATTATTTAGGATTTATTTGGTTATATATAGTCTTAATATTAGATAGATGATAATTTAGTGTTAATATATATTAAAAAGATTATATATAAATTATTTATATTATCTTTAATTCTATTTAAGATTATAAATTATTGAGATGAACTCAAACACTATTTTAAATTAATTCAAATCCTGAGCCTACTAGGAAAGCAACTTCATGCATATCCTATCCTTATTTAAACTGATCCTATTCATATCTAAATTAGCCAATCCTAGTCGTATTCAATTAACTAGTCTCCAATATTATAAATAACTCATCCTTCATATTTTTCTTTCCCAAATTCACCTCTTTTTCGTCCAAAAAGAGTCAAAATTCGTCATAAATTCAGCCTCATTTTCTAGTATGTCATGACGACTTAAAAAGACGATATCTCCTAGCTCCGGACTCCAAACGCGCTCTACTTTTTTTTATTAGAACTATATCAAGGTTAGTTTTCTGAATATATAAATTATTTCAGTAATTTCAGAACCTATTTTTCCAGAATATTCCGAAAGTACCAGCTGTCCGAAATCAGACGTATTTTCGTATTTTCGAGATTTCGGGAGATCCCGAACTCGGAATTATGAGTCGTTTGAAGTTTCGATAATCTGACATGATGAACTTACATAAAATTATTTTTCTAGAATTTAATATACAAGTTTAATGTACTGTAAAATTTGTGCAACGTAGACGTAAATTGGAAACCACCGAAAACTGTCATCTGTGCGCCCTTGTGGCCATAACTCTTTACCGACTTGTGATTTTATGAAACTTTCGATTCCAGCGTTCATGTAGCGTTGAAATCTATATGATTCCACACACAAATCTAGGATTTGAGTTGGTTGACTTTTTGGTCAACGGATCGTCTCGATTTGCGTGCCACGGATCACAAATACGTAAAGTTGACTTTCTTTGGACCAAAATTAGAGTTTAACAATAAAATCAGATTATAATAAGATTAAAAATACTATTTTAGGTTATTTTATTCAGAATTAAAATAGATTAAAATGGAGGAACCTATTCACCCACTTTTGTAACCTAACTTGTTTAATTTATGTGATGGGTAGATTGGACGACGCCTTGAGTTGGGACTTCATTCTTTTTCAGATCAGGCAAGATTGTAAAACCCCCTTCCTAGAAAATCGTATATACCCTTTTATTTATTAATTATTAATTAAATTGTAGTAATTAGGTCTAAATAGGAGAAATAGATTTTTAATAATTTTTATATTAGGTGTTCGGGCACTTAGATGACTTATGGGACCATCAGAAATTTTTTCGGAACTTATTTCATGTAGGAGACCACTTGAGCTGTTGCTAGCCTAACGATGTGCATTACCCTAATCTATAAAATTTCTTGTGTGTGAATATATATATATATATATATATATATATATATATATATATATATATATATATATATATATATATATATATATATATATATATATGTACATATATATTTAAAAAGAAAGAAAGGAAAAAGAATTTATTTAAATAAGTAACTAAGTATTATAAGTATAATAATAATAATAATAATAATAATATTAACAATAACAACCAACTTACTACTCTTCAGCAAACTTGATCCCTTGTCAAAAGTAGTACTCTTCAGTAGAAGTATAATAATAATAACCATGATAATCATGATAACAACGTTTGCTGACTCTTCAGCAAAAGTATTAATAGAGATTAAACGCAGCATCTCAACTTCACTCACAAACCCGAACCCCCTCTTCACCCGCGGACCCGCCTCCAACTCCCTCTCTCTCTCTCTCTCCTGATTATATATATATATATATATATATATATATATATATATATATATATATATTAGCTCCCAAAAATCCTAACCTAAAACTCCAGACTTCCTCTTCCCATCTAGAGCCGTCACCGCAGCCAGAGAAGCCCCGTCAAGCCATCCAACCATCCCGTCGACGCCGACATCGCGCCCTGCAGTTTCCCACTCGAAGCACCTTCGCTCCGGCGTGATTTCCCGTCGACTCGCTCATCCAAACGCTGTTCCGTTTTTATAGGTATGATCATCCCTTAACCCTCTCCAATATTTGTTTTATAGACAACCTCGGAAAACGTGTGCCCCTAGGTGCAAAACAGCGCCCAAGTTGGCCCGGACCTACCCAATTCTGAAATCGCAGAAACTTGCGATGACCACCCATATTGCCGAGTTCGTATCTCCCACCACAGAGATCCGAATTCGATGATTCTTTTTGATACCTATAGAATACATGACCTAGTTTATTTTCTGTAAAATAACCCTGTGCTATTAGTCGATGTGGAGATAATTATATTCGTCACAAAACTGCGCGCACCCACTTTTTCTAGATTTCCAAAAGTTGGAGATCGGAGCGTGCCCTGCCAAACGGGACCGCCCCGCCGTGTGCCAAGTATACCGAATGTTGCACGCAGCATAATCGGACACGTGAAAATTCGTGGGGACTGATTCGGACGCGTGTGCGCGCCGGAATCAGGCCGTATCCGTGGACACATTTCGTGTCGCCACTTTTGTGGAACTCGCGCGTATTTTGTGCACGCTTGTCAGATTGCGACGAAACTTGCGCCACTGGACTCGTGGTAACGCGTTGGTCCTGTGACCCAATTTTCATGCATTTCTGAGACGGTTGACCAGATCGCCAATTGGCGGGCCCCATAGTTGACTTTTTGGACCAAATTTTGTTCGGCTCATCGGAATCCAAATTTGGACATACCGTTGGATTGGTATTGACATCTAGAGTTGTTTGACCTATAGTTTGTCCCATTTAGAGACTGTTACCCTCGGCACGCTTTTCGGTGCAAAGTGGGCCACACGTGGACCCCACTTTTACCCGAAATTACCGTTTTGCCCCTGTGTCCAAATTGGACGAAAGGGATGTGCTTTTTAGCTATTTTGCTCATTCCGGAAACGTTGGTGATATTTATTTCAGCATCCGGAGATATTTGTTCCGTGGCCATAGCTTCTGGTCATGTGTATTGGACATTTGGGCGCGTACACTTTACAGATTCTTGCCAGGCAAGTATACCTTGCCATCGTATTGTTATTTATATTCCATATGTTGCATGCATCTTTATTTTCTGTCTTTAGTTCATATATTTTAACTGTTATATAAAATGTGCGCGACGGTGTCGTCGCGGTATGTTTTTATTTATGTATTTGCATTGACCTTGTTTATGAGACTACCCCATTATCATGTAGCATCATCAGGGTCATTTGACTGTGACACATATTTTTACACGAGTTGTGAGTCTCATATAGATCACGGACGTACGTATTGACTGATCATTGGTACGTGTGGGCCGTGCGTTAGGAATAACTGCTGTTAGAAACTTTGCATGCTAGTAGACTTGGCAGTTATTAGAGGTTTATCGTGTCATGGACATGACATGCTTAGAGCATGGGGTGGGGAGAACAACAAGTACCGCATTTGAGCTCCTTTGCACTTTTCCTTCTGTAACCCGGAAGCTCCGCTGGAGATACGGGCGGTGACGACCCCTTTACTACTTGGCGGGCCTCTGCCGTTCAAAAGACGACATGCCTTTGAGGCCCCTGGTTCTCCGAGAGAGTCATGCCAATCCCAGTTCTCAGCCAGATAGCTCACTTGTTAGAAAGTTGTTCTCAAACTGCATTCACTTTAGACGGTTAGGCGACCCCTTTGGATATTTATTTCAGTACTTTATTGGCATGTGTTTAAGTATACTTGTTATGTCCCTCTGAGGACCTGGTCCGCTGCCAGGTGTACCTGTTCTTGAGTATTTGCAGGAGCACAGATTTGGAAGGATATAGATGCTCCGTGGATGTCTTCTCTTCGAGCCGTGATTGGTAGCTGGTACTTATATTGTTTGAGTGAGTTGTACTTATATTGTATTTACTTTTCCCATTTGAGTTGGTAGTGGATTTGTTTCCACCCAACTATCATCCTTAGATACTTCTTGTTGAGATCTAGTTTCATAGATACTGGTTATTTATTTCTATATGATTTTGGTGGATGAGATATAGATTTTACCCTGTGACTTGTATTACATTTTTACCACTTGTGGATTTGATATTCATAATACAGCGTACGTATGGATTTGGTTTCCATATATTGGAGTTGCCATATCTATGCGGCTGGCATGCTTACGTGTCCTAGTCCTACATATTTTTGGGACTGGGGCGTGACAAAGATACCTTTCCAAATTGCTTACAGTATTTTGCATGCTTATTTTATTTCTGTATATTTATTGCATTTCTGTATATTTCTTGCATGTGTAGTTCTTTTTCAGTCATTACTATATATTAGATATGTTGACACACACTTGACACTTAGTATCATGAGAGGACAATTATTAGGCGTATGGGCTTTTAACCACTCTGGTAAACCATAGTAACTAGCACGCGCTATGGTGGTCGTGTCCGATGGTCGCTACCCCCGAGGTATGTCGATTGATGGAGTCCGAGGGTCGCTACCCCAGAGGTATGTCGGCTGATGATGTCCACTGACGAGCGTGAGGTGTGAGGATTAGATCGAGTAGCCTACCCTTGCCCATACGTCGAAAAGTTGTCCTCATTTGCATTCATATAGATTATCTTGTACAGCGTACTTATATATTTTCAAACATTATGCATGTTTACTGTATTCAAATTGGCTCGCTTTTCTGTATCTTGTTACGTCCCTCTGAGGACCTGGTCCTCTGCCAGGTGTATCTGTTCTTGAGTATTTGCAGGAGCGCAGATTTGGATGGTTACATATGTTTCGAGGATGTCTTCTCTTCGAGCCCCGTGGTTGTTAGCTGGTATTCTTATATTGTGTTTATTGTGTTGTACTTTTCCATTCAAGTTGGTAGTGGATTTGTTTTTATCCAACTATCATCTTCAGATACTTCTTATTGAGATCTAGTTATATAGATGTTGGTTATTTATTTATATTGATTTTTTGTAGATAAGATTTAGATTGTACCAATGTGACTTGTGATACATTTTATACCACTTGTGGATTGATATTCATATTACAGCGTACGTGTGGATTTTGGTTTCCATATATTAGAGTTGCCATATCCATGCGGCTGGCATGATTACGTGTCCTAGTCCTATGTATTTTGGGACTGGGGCGTGACATGTTTTTGTGGTGGCCCATGCAGGTCGAGAGCATATTGTCTCGGTTACGTTACTGTACCGAGCAAGCCTGCGTATAGGATTAGAATATAGGATCTCATCCACTTATTTAAATCACCGTCCTTGATTTTATTTCGTATTCTCATTTGATTGCTTGCATTGCATCTTGCTTGAATCCTTCTCAACGTCAATCTTTCTTTCGTGCTTGATAGGGGTTAGGAAGGTGCCTTGTACTAGGCATATACACTATAGTATTCAATAACACTATTAGTTAAATCCTTATAAATTTGATAGTATGTCTCATAACCTAGTATCACATAGTTCTTGGGACCCATTAATGAAGTATAACTGAATGACATTACATGTATGCTAGCATAAGACGATAGTGTTTATTCAGACTATAGAACTTAGAGGCTCATGCCCCTATTTAGTCGACAAGCGACTTAGACAAGGAGTTAGTATGACAACTGTAGAGATTATAGAGTCTTATCTTTTTGTGAACTTGAATTGTTATGTACCTTCTTTCATCATAATCCAGCGTATTTATATTTGCTGTACTACCTTGACTTATGTTGCTATTATAGCCTAGTTTTTGCAAGCTTATTCTTTTATCAAGCTTGCTCATGACATATGTATTATTGGGTGCACACAATGATACAATTGCCTAATCAGAATCGGTGTATTAAGGTCTAGCTAACCTTAGTGCGCTTGGTTCGCCCTTCGCATAACTACTTTACGTGGATTGAGATATATAGTGATTAGTAGACGAACGTAATTGCCCTCTAGACATGTCTGAGCATATCGTGTCGGCTACATAACTGTACTAATACGAGCATGCGAACAAAGAATTACCAAAATAGAATTTCAATCCACAACTGCCTCGACAATTCCCATTTGAATTCTTTAAACGCCTTGATCCCCATACTTCTATTACCTTTCCCTTGAACTCTTCATCATTGTTTTTCGTCTTCCCTTATTTCGGAAAGACGAAACCTCGTGCTTGGTATAAGTTGATATACAAATAGTACTAGATATACCCCATAGGCCAATCACATTATTTGGTGACTATCTTTTATAATTGATTAAGGACATATCATATGCGATATATTTGGTGTTTAAATTTTTGAGGATTGAATAAACATGATTAAATAATTTGAAGAATATTTATCCTAGATGTATAGCCTTATGTGATAGATGGGTAAATTCTAAGTTGGGTAGAAACTGCATTGTTAAACTTGAGATTAATTTTTTTGTGATCAAGTAGGATTAGATTGAGAGATATAAGTCATTTTAAATTTTGAAATTTATTTAGAGGAATGATTAAGATAATGAGAATTTAATGAATTATGAAATCTTGATATTGCGGACAAAATATTTATACTTTGAGCACATGATTTAAATTTTGAATATTGAAGGTTGAATCATCGATTTAAATTTTGAGGATAAATATAGAATTTTAGACTTGAATAATTGGTGAATTAAATTCAAAATTTTATAATTTGATGATTTGAATTAAAAGTTAAATTTGATTGTTGGATCACCTATTTGAAATGTTGATGATGGAAATTGAATTTAAAAATTTGAAGAGTACAAAATTCATAAGTTGAAAATAAGAATAATGTTTGATTATAATTATTTTCTAGAGGAGATTATGATAGTTGAAGATCGTGATGTAAAATTTGATATGAAATTATTTAAATCTTGAAGATGTTATATGGATTCAATTTAAATTTGGATATTGATAATTTGGAAAAGTGAGAAGAGATTACAATAGGTTGAATTTTGATTTGAACAATGATTATCTTAATTTTGAAGTGATCGCAATATATTTGAATAGATTTTGTTATTTAAATTTTTGAAAGAGATTGCAATTGACGTGCCTTATGTACGAATGTGAAGGATTTAACAAATTATACCTTATTTTAATTTCGAGGACGAAATTATTTTAAGTTGGGTAGATTATAAACCCCCTCACCCAAAATAGGTATTTTATGTGTATTTTATATTATTATAGTTATTATAGATGTTAAATTTCTTTAGAGGATTCTCTTAGTTAATTAGAAAATAATTTTTTTAGTATATTTACTTATATAAATATTTATTTAGAATTATTTTTAGGGTATTTTAGATTTTTCTAGAATTTTTAGGTAATTAAAACATATGGAACGTAAATTTCTAGGACTTCTATGATTTACTATGAGACCATACTTGCATATTGTTCCTACCAAATATTTATTTTAGGTTAAAATATTTAATTATATTTTCTATAATTTATTTAGAATTTTAAGAAATTTATTTAGATTTTTGAAATTATTTAGGATTTATTTGGTTATATATAGTCTTAATATTAGATAGATAATAATTTAGTGTTAATATATATTAATAAGATTATATATAAATTATTTATATTATCTTTAATTCTATTTAAGATTATAAATTATTGAGATGAACTCAAACACTATTTTAAATTAATTCAAATCCTGAGCCTACTAGGAAAGCAACTTCATGCATATCCTATCCTTATTTAAACTGATCCTATTCATATCTAAATTAGCCAATCCTAGTCGTATTCAATTAACTAGTCTCCAATATTATAAATACGTCATCCTTCATATTTTTCTTTCCCAAATTCACCTCTTTTTCGTCCAAAAAGAGTCAAAATTCGTCATAAATTCAGCCTCATTTTCTAGTATGTTATGACGACTTAAAAAGACGATATCTCCTAGCTCCGGACTCCAAACGCGCTCCAGTTTTTTTTATTAGAACTATATCAAGGTTAGTTTTCTGAATATATAAATTATTTCAGTAATTTCAGAATCTATTTTTCCAGAATATTCCGAAAGTACCAGCTGTCCGAAATCAGACGTATTTTCGTATTTTCGAGATTTCGGGAGATCCCGAACTCGGAATTATGAGCCGTTTGAAGTTTCGAAAATCTGACATGATGAACTTACATAAAATTATTTTTCTAGAATTTAATATACAATTTTAATTTACTGTAAAATTTGTGCAACGTAGACGTAAATTGGAAACGACCGAAAACTGTCATCTGTGCGCCCTTGTGGCCATAACTCTTTACCGACTTGTGATTTTATGAAACTTTCGATTCCAGCATTCATGTAGCGTTGAAATCTATATGATTCCACACACAAATCTAGGATTTGAGTTGGTTGACTTTTTGGTCAACGGATCGCCTCGATTTGCGTGTCACGGATCACAAATACGTAAAGTTGACTTTTTTGGACCAAAATTAGAGTTTAACAATAAAATCAGATTATAATAAGATTAAAATAATATTTTAGGTTATTTTATTCAGAATTAAAATAGATTAAAATGGAGGAACCTATTCACCCACTTTTGTAACCTAACTTGTTTAATTTATGTGACGGGTAGATCGGACGACGCCTTGAGTTGGGACTTCATTCTTTTTCAGATCAGGCAAGATACCTTTCCAAATTGCTTACAGTATTTTGCATGCTTATTTTATTTTTGTATATTCATTGCATTTCTGTATATTTCTTGCATGTGTAGTTCTTTTTCAGTCATTACTATATATTAGATATGTTGACACACACTTGACACTTAGTATCATGAGAGGACAATTATTAGGCGTATGGGCTTTTAACCACTCTGGTAAACCATAGTAACTAGAACGCGCTATGGTGGTCGTGTCCGATGGTCGCTACCCCCGAGGTATGTCGATTGATGGAGTCCGAGGGTCGCTACCCCAGAGGTATGTCGGCTGATGATGTCCACTGACGAGCGTGAGGTGTGAGGATTAGATCGAGTAGCCTACCCTTGCCCATACGTCGAAAAGTTGTCCTCATTTACATTCATATAGATTGTCTTGTACAGCGTACTTATATATTTTCAAACATTATGCATGTTTACTGTATTCAAATTGGCTCGCTTTTCTGTATCTTGTTACGTCCCTCTGAGGACCTGGTCCTCTGCCAGGTGTATCTGTTCTTGAGTATTTGCAGGAGCGCAGATTTGGATGGTTACATATGTTTCGAGGATGTCTTCTCTTCGAGCCCCGTGGTTGTTAGCTGGTATTCTTATATTGTGTTTATTGTGTTGTACTTTTTCATTCGAGTTGGTAGTGGATTTGTTTCCATCCAACTATCATCTTCAGATACTTCTTATTGAGATCTAGTTATATAGATATTGGTTATTTATTTATATTGATTTTCTGTGGATGAGATTTAGATTGTACCCATGTGACTTGTGATACATTTTATACCACTTGTGGATTGATATTCATATTACAGCGTACGTGTGGATTTTGGTTTCCATATATTGGAGTTGCCATATCCATGCGGCTGGCATGCTTACGTGTCCTAGTCCTATGTATTTTGGGACTGGGGCGTGACAGAGGAGATGTCGCTAAACGACAGCTTGGCGATATTAATCAAATCTCTTGCATTAAATGCAGAGATCCGCTATTATCCTGTGCATTGAATGCAGAGGCGTATCTCGAGGTTCTGCCATCATTTCAGCCGTCATCTGGGTAGCCGTGCAGTACTCGTTGTCAGGAGTCAGACCGTCAGGTTCACTGCATAATTTGACAGGTTCATTTCGTGGAATACGAAGCGTTCCTCGTACACTTCAATGCTGCATTAAGAGCGGATGAGTTTTACGCCATAAAGGCGATATAGCACCCTCTTTACGTTGAAGCGGCCTGGACGTACTGCCTTACGCGGATAGTTCTTGAGTTTATATTTTACGCTGTGCTCAGCGGAAAAGCTCTGTTGCATGTTAATGGCTCTGAGGTCATCTTTTTACGCTGCCCCGTATCAATATGCTGCGTATAGCTATCCAGCATATTTTTATGCTTCTACAAGACCCCCTTCAAAGCTTTTAAATTCCTCGTAATTTGAAACGCTTTGAATGAAGCATGAAACGTTCCTCGTAATTTGAAATGCTCTGAATGGAGCCTGAAACAGTCAAGTCTGACACGTTCTTTCAAGGCTGACTTTATGGCGGAGTTATTGGGGATCGACGTGATCTCTTTCGCCTATAAAAAGGCTGAGGAGTTAACCTGTTCTTCCCACATTTCCTTCACCACACAGAGATGATCGCCGGAGTTTGTCGGGTCGACTTGAGGAAGAAGAAGACCATGTTCTTCCAGCATGTAGGGAGCCGAAAAAGAAGGCGTCCTCGAGCAAATGTCCTCTGCAACGATGGATCATGGAAGGATATCATAGCCTCCTTTGCTCGGGATAATCAACAACTTCATATGGCGATTCGTCCGGAGAGAGGAAGGGTCGTATTTGACCACACAGCTTGCAAGCTGTATTTTCTCCTGTCGTTGCGTGGACGAGAGCAGAAAAACTGGCTCTGTCCAGGATTGAGTTGGGTTTAATACCTCAACTCAATCTGTCATGGCGTTGGATGTAAGAAAGCAGTACCCTGCCTTCCAGCATTGAGTCGGATCAGAATCCGAACTCAATCTGCCATGGAAGAATAGGAAGATCTCCACCAATATGAGAACCTGGCAGAACAGATTCTAGGGGTGGCCTTCCGATGACGATGAGGAAATCCTTTATAGACGGGATTTCCCTCATATGTAATCATGAAAATGAAGAAAAACCCCTTGTAGACTGGATTTCCCTCATATGTAATCATGATTTTAATCTTAATAAAATCGTCTTCTTCTGTGCATATGATTGTTTCGCCATATACTTTGCTGTGAAGTCTGAATATGTGTAGCTTCGACACGTCTGGTAACTTTATGCCGACTCTGTTAGAAAGAGTGCTAGGTCCCGTCCTGTCTTTTACGCATAACTAGGGATGCGTAGAAAGCCGCTTAGCATTCGAGTATTCGAACTGTCCTGCTGTTAGGAATGGGGGAGCTGCGTAGAATTCTGAGCTGTCACTTCTGATAAACAGAATTCTTGTTCAGACTTCATCTTCAAGAATGATTTCTCAAAAATCCCTTGGAACAGGGCGAGAAATGGCTGTCAAAAACTGAGTTGCCATCTTGAAATTGTAGATGAAATATTCAGACCGGAGTCTGGATGAACTTCCAATCGATCCATGGAGAAGAGTAGTTTTTCAATGTTGAACTCTGTATGCTTCGGGTACTTGGGATATTTTGGGGCCAAGAAGGAGTCTCCTCTGTGTGAATTCTTTCAATTGACCGCCTTGGGATTGGTATACGCATGTTCTGGCCTGCGTATTTTGAGATATGCGGAAAGTCAGAGATCTGTAGTGTAGATGAGCGGAAAATCTTGAGTTCGTAGCCTATCGAGCGTAAAAGCCACCGAGCGTGAAATCATAGATTTGTAGTTCCTGAGCGTGAAGTCGTAGGTTTGTAGCATCTCGAGCATAAAAGCTACCGAGCATGAGAGCATCCGGGCGTAAAACCATAGACTTATAGCCTCTGAACGTAAAATCGTAGATTTATAGCTGTCGAGCGTAGAAAGCTCCTTGGCGTAGAACTGTAGATTTGTAGCCTGTGAAAAAGAAATATTTCGAGCGTGAAGTTGTGGATCTGTTGCCTCTGAGCGTAAAAGCCACCGAGCGTGAAATCATAGATTTGTAGCTTCTGAGCGTGAAGTCGTAGGTTTGTAGCCTCTCGAGCGTAAAAGCTACCGAGCACAAAGGCATCCGGGCGTAAAACCATAGACTTATAGTCTCTCAGCGTAAAACCGTAGATCTGTAGCTGTCGAGCGTAAGAAGCTCCTTAGCGTAGAACCACGCATCTTCTCTGCACGAAAACTTTTCGAATTCGCTGACTGTCCGTCTTTCGAGAGTAATAGGCTGACGTAGCCCCAAATCATGACCGAACATTAAATGTCGGATTTGGTTCGGGATTCGAGGAGTCCATCCGAACTCTATATATATCCCAAGGTTTTCAGAGGAAAACTTTTTTATCCGTCTTCTGCGAGAGAAAGCCTTCGACTGTTCGAGTTCTTCTTCGTTTCCTCTCCGAGCTTTCAAAGTTTTCAGTAATGGCCCCGAAACAAATCCCCTCCACTAAGGAAAAGAATGTTGATTCTTCTTCTCGTTCTTCTGCTCAAGCGAGAGCGTCTTCGGTCGGGCAAGGCGAACTTCATTCTGAGCGAAGTATCCCACCGACGAGCAGTGCACCCGGCCTTAGAGGTAGAGCTTTTGGGATGAAAAAGAACGACGAAAAATCCTTCGCACACGTTGAACGTGACCGCGCTAGGTCATCTTCTGTACTGATAGCCTCTTTGAGGAAGATGATGCACAGAGACGTTTCATCTTTTATGCCCACATTTCTAATGTGTCAGCGTAAAAACTCCATATTTTCACAGTTGAGCGTAAAAGCTTTGACTGTCGAAAACTTGACGTATACTATAAAATTCGAGTTTTACGCTTCTGTAATAAACTCGAATTTTGGCAGTCTGGCGTAAAACACAGACTGTATACTGCCAACCTTGAATTTTACGCTTTAGGAAATGGATTCCAGCGTAAATGATCAAGTTTTTACAGTCTTGGCGTAAAGCACAGACTGTTGCCTCTCGGCATATGCTGCAAGATTATAATGTCTAGTATAGAAACTGACGTGTTTTTCTTGCATTTTGTAGTTAACCTGCATATGTCTCCACTGGCCGAGGTGATGGGTTCTTCTGCCGGGATACTGCATTCCAACTACTTGGAGGATCTGTCCCACGTGACATTTCCTATCTCCGGGCCCCAGTATCCTGAAGGAAGGGAAATTTTGATATCGGCTCAGGGCGAGCAAACGCTGCTGAACATGATTAACGGAGAGCCCCTGACGTACATAGACGGGGACCAGTATATAAAGCCGGCTTTTCTCTTCGGGGACATGATTGACAAGCAGTCCCAGACGAAGTCCAAGAAAGAACTCTGGGTCTTCCCTGCCGGGGGCTTGGTCTTGTATCTTCCCAAGATGTCGAGAGACTATCCCATCTCGGCTTTCTTCCATGCCACACATCCCAGGAGGATATCGTGGACGCTGACTCCCAATCTTCACGGCCGATCGGGGAAGATATTTTATCAGAAAGGAACTGACCAAGGGTCATTTGTCAGCCGCCCTTCCGACTCTGTAATATCGTTCAGGGGATTGTATCCGGGCAGTGTCCCGAGTGAAGATAGTTTACTGCTCCAGCCGGTCCAATTACCGACTTTCTGCAATGATTTCATGGGGCGTGGGGGAGTATACCCCAAGGTGAATCCTCGGTGCAATGGGTGGATCACCCCAACAAATCTTCGATGGGCTCGCTTAGTTGACTGGGCCCTGAAGCATTTTCAGAACGAGCTGGAGGGCATTGGTCTGTATGCAGCCGTGAGTGTCACCAGTGTTGGGTTACCTCTCAACCCCAACCTGTTTCTGGCTTTGATGGAGCGATATATCTCGCTCACCGGGACCTTCGCCACTCCTTTAGGGGAGTTGGGACTGGCCCTCCACGAGATGGCAGAGATTTCGAGACTGCCAATGGGGGATACTCCTTATGAAGAGTATGTTCCCACAAACCGAGAGCTGGGGGATTCAGACTCTCAGGTAGTGGCAGTGTATCAGGAGCTGATGTGCCACTGCCTTGCTTGCACAGCTTTTTATGGTGAGCCCTCAGATTTGGCTCATACCAATAAATGGGCGTCCTACCTCTTCTTTCACCGGGCCAGGACTGCTAAGCCAGAGAAAGTCTTGGATAGCAAGGATCAGCCTCTGAACTGTCTGAGCGCGCTCAGTGCTCAGGTAGTCGACGATCTTATGGAATACGCTAGGGCTCCAGATCTGATTCTCGACGAAGGGATAGGGAAATATCCTGCAGGCACTAAGGCCTACAGTTATCTGAGGCATTGCCGCAGGCCTCTGTCCAAGGAAGCTCAACTGGCTAGCTTTCTTTCTATATGGCTGCGCCGACTGGTAGTACCCGGCATTGCATCTGCGGACCGCATTCACCGGAATACCTTATGGCCTGCGGTGCGTCTGGTGTTCGGGGCGAGACTGGGCTTGCTCCCTGCCATGGTGTGCCGCATACAAGCTGGCCTGAGGGCCATTACTGAGGGGTTGCTTGCCGATGAAACTCGGCGTGATAGCTTTCCCAGGGTAGAATTACCATACCTATACTTGATGGGATGGTTAATTCTCCATAACCCCAGGGTGATGTCTCCCAGATCGGGCAGTAGTTCGGGGGGTAGTTTCTTGCTGAATTACAAGAAATCCTCCTGGAATGTGACCACAGTTTTAGACTGTCGGCGGGCGCTGAATTTTAGTCACAGCTGGAAGCTCTTCTGCACTGTCCCCTCTGTACATCGCAATCAATCAGGGATTAGGCTTGAGGATTCGGGTGGAGAAACGAAGGTCGCGACCTGACCGCTCCCCCCAAATGATGTACCCCTTTTTTTTGCTTTTCAATGTAATTTTGCTCTTTTTGGGAATAGTAAAGAGACTCTTATCTGAATTTGGTGGGCCTATCATTTCGGAATATAAATGACAGGCTAGGGTGAAAGCGATATCAGAGGTATCATTAACATGACATACTTTCATCAAGGTTTTGCTGAATGTAAATCTATTCAGGGATAAGATAAACTTAACAGAATATGATCCAACTAAATTTGTATAAAAAATACTATCAGAGGTAATATGAACATGATAGGTATACAAATTAGCTTAAGGACATCTATTCAGAGGTCATATGAACCTGATAGAATATGATCCAACTAGCCTTTGTAAGCAGTGTTGTTAGAATGAAATCTTCACTATACTCTGTTTAAGCAAGAGCGATTAAGCGTAGAACTTCTTTAGGGAATTTGCCTTTGATAAGAGCCAATATTAAGTTTGGCTCATCTGCAAACGCCATTTGTTAGGGACATCCCTCTGGGGGGGGGGGTTATGGTGGACCTATTACTTCTTGTGCACAAGGGTGCAAGTAATAAGTTTAAACTAGGTTTTGCCAGAGGTGGCCAGTTTGGTGGACCTAACACCCTTGGCGTACTTGAGATTAAGTACAGGTGATAAGTTTGGATGACGACCGATATCAGAGGTCACATGGATATGATAATCGATAGTCAAAACTCAGAAGGTTTTCTCAGAGGTAATATGAACATGGCAAATTCTGTGGGGATTACAGCTCAGAGGTAATTTGAACATGGCTGATTTTGTGTGCTCATTGCTTTTTGCGCATATTAGTGCAAGTAATAAGTTTGAGACAAGCCCTGCTAGAGGTAATATGGACGTAGCAGTTTTTGTGATCTTAACACCACTGGGGTACTAAGTTGAGTTGACAACCGATATCAGAGGTAATATGGACGTGACAATCGATAGTCAAACCTTGAAGGTTTGCTCAGAGGTAATATGAACATGGCAAACTCTACCGGGGATTACAGCTCAGAGGTAAATATGAACATAGCTGATTTTGTAGACTCATTGCTTTTTGCGCACATTAGTGCAAGCAATAAGTTTGAGACAAGCCCTGCTAGAGGTAATATGGATGTAGCAGTTTTTGTGATCTTAACACCACTGGGGTACTAAGTTGAGTTGAAAACCGATATCAGAGGTTGTAAGCCCCCTGATTTTCATGAATTATTAATTTGGACTTTTCACAATTTTCTGGTATTTTTCTGTAATTAAAACCTAGGCTCTTGGTAATTAAATAATTTTTATTTGCTGTTAATTACTATTAAAATATCATGAAAATAATATTTCTGGGTGTAAAATGAAAAAAATGGACTTAGGGTAATTTTTTTGGAATTTATTGGGCCCCGGACCTATTTTTAATCACCTAAAAACTATTATTTATTTATTTATTAATTATTTAGTTATTTATTTTTTAATTCTATTTAAACCCCGGCCCAAACCGGCCCTAACCTCGGTCCGGCCCAAACCCAAGCCCATTGGCCTGTCGGGTCGGGTCGGGTCCACCCGCACCCGACCCGCAACCCGCACCCCCACTCTCCTCTGCCCGCGTCTCCCGGCCCCCCCCCGCTCCGCTTCCGTCGGCCGCGCCGCCCGCCGCTCCGTTCGGCTCGCCCCCGCGCCCCACGCCCACTCCCCCGCGACCCCGCACCGGCCTCCGCCCGCCTCGGCCACTCCCCCTTCCTCCTTCCTATAAAACCTTAACCCGGCAAGACCCCCCCCGTTCGTCCCCGTCCACCGCCTCCTCGCCGTCGACGCTCCAGCACTCGCCGCTGCCACCACCGCCCGGCTTAGCCTCCGCCTCGCCGCCCTCCTTCTTCCCGCCGCTGCTCCGCCAGCAGCCGACCCCGCTGCCCGAGTCCCCTCCGGCCTAACCCAGCCCCAGCTCCGCCCCCGCTCCTCCATCCGGCCGCCAACGCCTCCGCCTCGCCCCGCCAGTGCCGCCCTAGCCCCCGGCCGGCCTCCCCTGCAGCGGCGCCGCCCTCCTCCGGCCGCCGGAGCTCCACAGCAAACCCTATCCCTAACCCTAATTCTTCTTGTGTCGGACACGTATCGGACACGTGTCGGA
Source organism: Iris macrosiphon (assembly GCA_036927795.1). NCBI lineage: Eukaryota > Viridiplantae > Streptophyta > Magnoliopsida > Asparagales > Iridaceae > Iris > Iris macrosiphon. The sequence goes on from JAYESA010000012.1 coordinate 50,208,279, forward strand.
CACGATTTTTCTGGGTTTTTCTGACCCTGTTCAGGTACGCGTAACTTTCTGCTCGTAACCCCGTTTCTGATTCCGTCAGTTGCGTTGCGAAGCCTGCGTGACCCTCTCGGTGCCCGTGCAACCCGCTCGGGCATCGCGTCCTGTGGCGATCGCGAACCGCGATCCAAAAACAGGAAAAACAATGCCCCGTATCCGACTTTTCTGGATCGTGCCCTAACTTTGTGTACACAAGTCGGATTGAAACGAAACTTACGCCATCAGACTCGTAGCGATACGCTGGTCCTGTGACCCAAGTTTGGTTAGATTCTGAGAACGTTGACGAAATCGCGTGTCGTGGGTCCCACAGGCCCCGCTCGACGGGCGATTTTGTGATCGGCTCATCGAAATCCAATTCTGGAAGTTCCGTTGGGTTCGTATCATCGTTCCTGACCTGTTGACACTAAGTTTGGTGAATTTGGAGACCTTTGACCCTGACACATTTTTCGGTGCAAAGCGGGCCCACATGCGGACCCCGTTTTGACCCGAAATTGTCTTTTTCGCCCCTGTGTCCAAATTGGACTCAAGGACAGGCGTTTCTAGCTATTTGATATCTTCTGAGCATGATGGTAATGTTTATTTCGGCATCTGGACACATTTCTGGAAATTTCCCGAGGATAGAACTGTAGTTGGGATCCAAACATCAGGGAAGTACCTGCACTTCAAGTTTATTCTTTATATTATGACAAATAAATTTCTTGCTCTACTAGTACCATTGGATGTTTACACGTAGTGTCAGAATATTGGATTTCATGTCTTGCTTTTCGTGTCGGGAGGGAGAATACTAGGAGGCATGTAGTTTACCCTTCCCCCTGTCCTGACTGATAGCTGTTGGTACACGACTGTACCATCAGCCTGATACTCGATTATTCCTGACTGATAGCCGTCTATGACGGCCTGATTAGCCTTATAAACCCCTACATGCCAACTATGTATTCTAAATACACAAGTTCACACACATAGTTTCCTGTCTTGTTGCAGTTCCTGTTGTCTTGTTACAGTTACATTTACCTGTCTCATTTATTCTTGTTTTACTCATACCCCTGTTTACAACATTTAACTCTTAGTTATTGTTACTTCTTATTTATGCATATTCTCAACATGATACTTAGTCAGTTCTTCTCTACTTGTCATAAATATTTAGTTTAATCTTTGTTGTGCATTGTGTACTTTGCTCCTTTCCTGACTGGATCCGTTGATATTAGGCGATGATGAGGACTATGCCCCCACCGTTTATGGCCCATATGACGTAGCAGATGATACCTTTGAGGAGCCGGTTCCTACTCAGGAGACTACTTTGAGGAGTAGTAGCCAGTTAGTTAGTATTTTCCTTTCAGCATAGTAATCGGGTTTGTCCCCGATTTATCTTCTGGTTCTGTAATAAACTATGGATTTGGTTGTCACAATTTATCTTATGAAATCTTAATATTTCTATTTCCTGTTATTATCCTTGCCTATTCATTCTTGTGGATGAGACTAGAATTACCTGTGAAATATGATCTAGACAGCGTACTACCGCCGACATTGCGGCGTAGGCAGGACGTACCCACGTACTCGTGCCCGAATATCCGGGTGCGGGTCGTGACACGTTTTTGTGGTGGCCTATACAGGTCAACGACTAAATTTTTCGGTTTCAACTTAGGGACCGAACAAGCCTGCAGCAAGAATAGGATAAGTTTTAGGATCTCATCCACTTGCTTGAATCGTTCTTGACATCTCTCTCGGATTCGAATTAATTCCTTGACTTGCATCCTGCCTTGATTCCTGTGCGCCTCTTATCGTTTATTTTGGATGCAGAGTAATGGATCTACCAGCAAGCTCTACCAGCACCCGAACCGAGACCACCCTTGGTACCACGAGCAGCACTCTCCCAGCTAGCCAGCAACAGCAGAGGGCATCCACCTCAAGGACGCGGACAAGCTTTCGCAATGACCGTGGAGAACGCGCAGACTCTTGGAGTAGCTAATACGCGTAAGTGATTCGTAGATACCGTTTCTAGTATTGTTTAGCTCGTGCCTATTGGTTCGTGACCTCAGCCCCAACCTAGTAATTTTAAACTTGCTAATAACCTGGTATGCTTTTATATTTGATAACTGTAGAGATTGTAGAGTCTTTTTGTTATTGTGCTTATTGTGTGCTGTTTTGTGAACTTAAATAATTTGTACCTCCTTTTATCATCATCTAGCGCACTTAATTTTGCTGTACTTGACTTATGCTGCTAACATAGCCTAGTTTTGCAAGCTTATCCTTTTATCGAGCTTGTTCATGACATATGTATTAATGGGTCGACACATTAATACAAGTGTCTATTCAGAATCAGTGTATTACGGTCTGATCAACCTTAGTGCATTTTGGTTCGCACTTCACACGACTACTTTACGTGGATTGAGATATGTAGTGATTAGTAGACAAATATACTTGTCCTCTAAATATGTCCGAGCATATCGTATCAGTTACACAGCTGTACTAATACGAGCATGCGAACAAATGATTACCAGAATAGAATTTCAATCCACAACTGCTTTGACAATTCCTATTTAAAATCTTTAAACGTCTTGATCCCAACACTTCTATTCTATTACCCCTCCCTTGAACTCTTTATTATTGATCTTCATCTTCCCTTACTTCGGAAAGACGAAACCTCGTGCTTGGTATAAGTTTGATACACAGAGAATACTAGATATGCCCCATAGGCCGATCACATACTTGAGGATTATCCTTTCGTAATTAAGGACATATCATATGTGATATGATCGACGTTGAAGTTTCAAGGATTGAATGACATGAGTAAACATATTAAGGAATATTTTCTTAAGGTATATAGCCTTATGTGATGGATGGGTAAATTATAAGTTGGGTAGCAGTGCATTGTCAACTCGAGAAGAATTTCTTTAGATTGTGACCGAGTAAGATTAGATTGGGAGAGGTTCAAGCCATTCTAATTTTGAAAATTTAGAGGAGTGACTAAGATGAATAATGAATTGATATTGAGGACCCAATAGCTATACCTTAGGTACATGATTTAAATTTTGAATGATGAAGGTAAAATCATCAATTTGAATTTAGAGGATAAAAATATAGAATTTCAGACTTGAACATTGGTGGACTACATTTAAATTATTTTTCAATTTGATAATTTGAATTAAGAATTAAAATTTGATGGTTGAACTACCTAGTTGGAATATTGAGGATGTGAATGGAATTTAAAAAGTTTAAGCAAATGGGAATACTATTGGACTCGAATTACTTCTAGAGGAAATTATGATAGTTAGAATCGTGAGGCAAATTTATAAACGTATGCAAATCTTGAAGATGTTATATGGACTTAATTTAAAATTGCCTGTGGTTCATTTGAGAAAGTAAGAAGAGATAACCATAGGTTGAATTTTGATTGGAACAATAGTCATCTTAACCTTGAAGTGATTGCAGTGGATATGATTAGGATTTTAATTATCGCAAGGAGATTGCGATTGACTTGCCTTATGTACATGAAGGATTAACAGATTATGGCTTAATTTCGAGGACGAAATTTTTATAAGTTGGGTAGATTGTAAGTCCCCTGATTTTCATGAATTATTAATTTGGACTTTTCAAAATTTTTTGGTATTTTTTCGGGATTTTTCTGTAATTAAAACCTAGGCTCTTGGTAATTAAATGATTTTTATTTGCTGTTAATTACTATTAAAATATCATGAAAATAATATTTCTGGGTGTAAAATGAAAAAAATGGACTTAGGGTAATTTTTCTGGAATTTATTGGGCCCCGGACCTATTTTTAATCACCTAAAAACTATTATTTATTTATTTATTAATTATTTAGTTATTTATTTATTAATTCTATTTAAACCCCGGCCCAAACCGGCCCTAACCTCGGTCCGGCCCAAACCCAAGCCCATTGGCCTGTCGGGTCGGGTCGGGTCCACCCGCACCCGACCCGCAACCCGCACCCCCACTCTCCTCTGCCCGCGTCTCCCGCCCCCCCCCCCGCTCCGCTTCCGCCGGCCGTGCCGCCCGCCGCTCCGTTCGGCTCGCCCGCGCGCCCCACGCCCACTCCCCCGCGACCCCGCACCGGCCTCCGCCCGCCTCGGCCACTCCCCCTTCCTCCTTCCTATAAAACCCTAACCCGGCCAGACCCCCCCCATTCGTCCCCGTCCACCGCCTCCTCGCCGTCGACGCTCCAGCACTCGCCGCTGCCACCACCGCCCGGCTCAGCCTCCGCCTCGCCGCCCTCCTTCTTCCCGCCGCTGCTCCGCCAGCAGCTGACCCCGCTACCCGAGTCCCCTCCGGCCTAACCCAGCCCCAGCTCCGCCCCCGCTCCTCCACCCGGCCGCCAACGCCTCCGCCTCGCCCTGCCAGTGCCGCCCTAGCCCCCGGCCGGCCTCCCCCGCAGCGGCGCCGCCCTCCTCCGGCCGCCGGAGCTCCACAGCAAACCCTAACCCTAACCCTAATTCTCCTTGTGTCGGACACGTATCGGACACGTGTCGGACACGGTTTTTCCGGGTTTTTCTGACCCTGTTCAGGTACGCGTAACTTTCTGCTCGTAACCCCGTTTCTGATTCCGTCAGTTGCGTTGCGAAGCCTGCGTGACCCTCTCGGTGCCCGTGCAACCCGCTCGGGCATCGCGTCCTGTGGCGATCGCGAACCGCGATCCAAAAACAGGAAAAACAACGCCCCATATCCGACTTTTCTGGATCGTACCCTAACTTTGTGTACACACGTCGGATTGAAACAAAACTTGCGCCATCGGACTCGTAGCGATACGCTGGTCCTGTGACCCAAGTTTGGTTAGATTCTGAGAACGTTGACGAAATCGCATGTCGTGGGTGCCACAGGCCCCGCTCGACGGGCAATTTTGTGATCGGCTCATCGAAATCCAATTCTGGAAGTTCCGTTGGGTTCGTATCATCGTTCCTGACCTGTTGACACTAAGTTTGGTGAATTTGGAGACCTTTGACCCTGACACATTTTTCGGTGCAAAGCGGGCCCACATGCGGACCCCGTTTTGACCCGAAATTGTCTTTTTCGCCCCTGTGTCCAAATTGGACTCAAGGATAGGCGTTTCTAGCTATTTGATATCTTCTGAGCATGATGGTAATGTTTATTTCAGCATCTGGATACATTTCTGGAAATTTCCCGAGGATAGAACTGTAGTTGGGATCCAAACATCAGGCAAGTACCTGCACTTCAAGTTGATTCTTTATATTATGATAAATAAATTCTTTGCTCTACTAGTACCATTGGATGTTTACACGTAGTGTCAGAATATTGGATTTCATGTCTTGCTTTTCGTGTCTGGAGGGAGAATACTAGGAGGCATGTAGTTTACCCTTCCCCCTGTCCTGCCTGATAGCTGTTGGTACACGACTGTACCATCAGCCTGATACTCGATTATTCCTGACTGATAGCCGTCTATGACGGCCTGATTAGCCTTATAAACCCCTACATGCCAACTATGTATTCTAAATACACAAGTTCACACACATAGTTTCCTGTCTTGTTGCAGTTCCTGTTGTCTTGTTACAGTTACATTTACCTGTCTCATTTATTCCTGTTTTACTCATACCCCTGTTTACAGCATTTAACTTTTAGTTATTGTTACTTCTTATTTATGCATATTCTCAACATGATACTTAGTCAGTTCTTCTCTACTTGTCATAAATATTTAGTTTAATCTTTGTTGTGCATTGTGTACTTTGCTCCTTTCCTGACTGGATCCGTTGATATTAGGCGATGATGAGGACTATGTCCCCACCGTTTATGGCCCATATGACGTAGCAGATGATACCTTTGAGGAGCCGGTTCCTACTCAGGAGACTACTTTGAGGAGTAGTAGCCAGTTAGTTAGTATTTTCCTTTCAGCATAGTAATCGGGTTTGTCCCCGATTTATCTTCTGGTTCTGTAATAAACGATGGATTTGGTTGTCACAATTTATCTTATAAAATCTTAACATTTCTATTTCCTGTTATTATCCTTGCCTATTCATTCTTGTGGATGAGACTAGAATTACCTGTGAAATATGATCTAGACAGCGTACTACCGCCGACACTGCGGCGTAGGCTGGACGTACCCACGTACTCGTGCCCGAATATCCGGGTGCGGGTCGTGATAGAGGTAATATGGACATGATAATCGATAGCCGAAACTCTAAAGGTTTGCTCAGAGGTAATATGAACATGGCAAACTAAGCTGGGGAAAAAAGATTTGGGCAATAGTTCAGAGGTAATATGTGCGTGAACTTATGTCCGAAAAATTCACTATAGAGTGATTTTCTTGAGTGGGGATAGATCTGAAGAATCCACTGGGGAAAATTTAGAGATTCATCATCCGGCATTTTCTTGAGGGAGCAAATTGTCACTTTAAAGTGAAGTCAATTTGCAGTGATCGTCCCCTCGTTTACAGATGCAAAGTAATGACCTTGGCATCGATCAACTCCTGAATTCTCCTTTTTAGTACATGGCAAGCCCTTGTAGGGTGATGAATATACCGATGGAAGAGACAATAATCCGGGTCATCGGCTTTGCCAACCCTCTCAGGGTATCTGATGTTGGGTGGCTGAAGTTTGTGTTCCTTCATCAGCATATTGAAGATTTCAATGATGTCATCTTCATTGAAGGAGAAAGTCCCTTTCGGCCTTCGGGCTCCCGATGCCTGAGTTTTTCGATCTTCCGGGAGGATCGCCATCGTTGTATCATCCTTGGACTCAGAGAGAATTCTACCCCCTGCTCTGGATACTGCCCTATTTTGTCGAGGTAGACTACCCCCAAACATGTCGTGGCATTTGCCTGCAGAAGTTAATTTGGAAGGAACTGCCTCTGATATTACAGGATCAGACTTTCGAGGTTTTGAGTTTGCAGGAGATATAGTATACCCCAACCCAAAACGAGTTTGTTGACAGTAAGGATTACCATGCAACGGTGTTCGTCTGCCTTTTCCATAGTTGAGGCCTTGTTTCAACTTCAAATCATAACCCATGCTTTGTATAATCTTCAAAGCTTGTGGGCTGTACCTGTGGATTTGCATTTTGCCACCTTCAGACTCGCAAAATTCTTCTTGCACAATCGGACTGCTCCGCATGCGACCGAAGACTATTGGATGCTGGTCGTCGCGAGTTGGAGGAACAATGAAGGCATCATTTTCATATGGTCCATATGTCATGATGATATTAGATGTTGATGCATCTTTCCACATGATCTCTCCCCGTTTGACAGTTAGGGGAATTGAAGCCTGTTTATGACTCCTATCTTTGCGTTTCTGGATCAGATCCTCACGCAGGTTAGGAGGATTTATAGAAGAAGAAGAAGATCGCTTGTTCTTTCTGTTCACCTCAGTGGGCATGCGGATGTTGGGAACCACAGTTTTCCCTGTGCCACCTATATACAACAGGTTGGCCATCTGGGTGGCGGATAATCCCCGAGGAGGGTGTCTTTTCGCAAACTGAGCCTTCTTTACGCTGAGGGGCTGCACCCGGTGTAATTTGGAGCTCTGCTCCGGTTGGCGTAAAGTTGAGGAGGTCCTCAGTCGGCTATCAGCTTCTCGCGTAATCCGGAGGGTGGGCAGATTTTTCCCTTGCCGGCGTAAAGGCTGAGAAGTTGAGCAGTCCGCCACTTGCTTTCCCTTGCGTAGATTGCGGGGATCATCTGCTTTTCCGCGGAAGGCAGATGCAGTTTTACGCGCGGAGCGCGTTTGGAATTTCTGATTTGGCGCTGAGGCATTATCAGAAGTTTCGTCTATTCCGTCAGCGACGGGAGACAGAGTTTCATGCGCAGGGCGCGGAGTAGGCTTCTGGGTGAGCACTGAGGCATTGCCTGAAGTTTTGTCGATTCCACCAGTGACGGGCGACTGAGTTTTACGCACAAGGCACGGAATATACTTCTGGGTGAGCGCTGAGGCATTGCTAGAAGTTTTGTTTGCCCTGTCAGAGACAGGCGACTGAATTTTACGCGCAAGGCACGGAGGAAGCAATGCTACAACCTCGTTGGTCGGAGAGATCGGAGAGATCAGAGAGATCGGAGAGTCGACAAGACTGGTAGAGGATGTCTTGGGCATCCAGACCTTACGCAGCTTCCTGTTGTCTTGGACGGAGAGAGAGTGAGAGCTACCCCCTGTTCGAAGCATATCTTCGTAGGCAGACTGGTCGAACTGGACGACCAGGGTCTTCTTTACGGATCCCATGGATACCGCATCGTGTTGAGCAATTGCTTCCTCATCAGAAGAGAAAGATTTCCCCAGCAGAGTCACCATCTTGTTTGTGGTGATAAACGAAAGAAATGTATATAAGACGAGGTTTATACGAAACCCGTTTCTTTGGTTTACAAACAGAAAGTACAATTAATCCTATACGAGGATGTCTACTATAATTTTTTAATCTGGGTAAATATTGCTATAGGAGTCTGATCTGCGGTCGATCACTTTGTCCCTTGGACCACACGATGATGAAGATATGCTTGTAGAAGAAGCTTCAAACTTTCTCTGTACTGGAGGCAAAATCCAGCCAGCGGAAAGCGCTGTAGAAGAAGCTTCAAACTTTAGAAGAAGCTTCAAACTTTCTCTGTACTGGAGGCAAAATTCAGCCAGCGGAAAGCGCTGTAGAAGAAGCCTCAAACTTTAGAAGAAGCTTCAAACTTTCTCTGTACTGGAGGCAAAATCCAGCCAGCGGAAAGCGCTGTAGAAGAAGCCTCAAACTTTGCAGGAGGGATTGATTTCTCGATGTCGATCACTCTCTTTGTCTGAGCTCTGGATTCTTCTCTCTCTGTCCTCTGACCTCTCCACCTCTTTTTTCTTGATCTTTGAAGAAGAGTAATTTTCTCGACCTTTTCGACCTTCTTTTTTTCGACCCTGGACCTCTGTTGATAGAGGTCTCTATTTATAGAGTTTTAGTGACAGTGACCACTCAGTCGGTATAGAAACCGAGTAGTGGAAAGTACAACACCTTTTTACACGATGGTTAAAATAATCGTTGCCCGCGTATATATGACCTTTTGAATGAGCGTGTGATGCGTGTCCAACTAAGGGACAACGCGTATAACTGCTGCGAAGATCACGGCGTAGAAGCCACGTAGGTAGGTATCCCTCGCGTAGAAGAGGTTGGCGTAGAAGCCAATAACTGTCACCATGGCGTAGAAGCCAAGTAGGCATAGAAGCCGAGTGGGCATAGAAGCCGAGTGGACGTGGAAGTCGAGTGGGCGTAGAAGCCGAGTGGGCGTAGAAGCCGAGTGCGTAACATGCCAGAGTGATGATGTGGACGTCTTAGCCGAAATTACGGCTTTTGGAGATATAATCAAATCTCTTGCATTAAATGCAGAGATTTGCCATTATCCTGTGCATTAAATGCAGAGACGTGTACGAAGAGCAGCTTTTGACGTGGCAGCCTGTTCGTCTTCTGCGGAGCGTAAACAGCTCACATCCGCATGTGTAAAACTAGGCAGCGTATTCCTTCGTTTGCGTAAAAGCAGTTTACGCCGAGGAGCTGTCACTAAATGACGGTTTGGTGATATTTAATCAAATCTCTTGCATTAAATGCAGAGATCTGTCATCATCCTGCGCATTGAATGCAGAGGCGTGTCCCGAAGGCCTGCCACATTCTGCGCATTAAATGCAGAGACGTGCCTCGAGCCCTGTACGAAGAGCAACTTTTTGACGTGGCAGCCTGTTTGTCTTCTGCGGAGCGTCAAAGCTCACATCTGCCTGTGTAAAACTAGGCAGCGTATTCTTTTATTTGCGTAAAAATAGTTTATGCCGAGGAGATGTCGCTAAACGATAGCTTGGCGATATTAATCAAATCTCTTGCATTAAATGCAGAGATCCGCCATCATCCTGCGCATTGAATGCAGAGGCGTGTCTCGAGGTTCTGCCATCATTTCAGCCGTCGTCTGGGTAGCCATGCAGTACTCATTGTTAGGAGTCAGACCGTCAGGTTCACTGCATGATTTGACAGGTTCATTTCGGGGAATACAAAGCGTTCCTCGTACACTTCAATGCTGCATTAAGAGCGGATGAGTTTTACGCCATAAAGGCGATATAACACCCTCTTTACGCTGAAGCGGCCTGGACGTACTGCCTTACGCGGATAGTTCTTGAGTTTATATTTTACGCTGTGCTCAGCGGAAAAGCTCTGTTGCATGTTGATGGCTCTGAGGTCATCTTTTTACGCTGCTGTAGAAGCATGAAAAATACGCTGAAGAGCTATATGCAGCATTCTTATGCCAGTCAGCGTAAAACATTGCTTTGAAGCCGTCAGCATACAAAGCAGCCTCTCCGCCAAGTACAAGCTCGAAGACTATCCGCGTAATGCGGTACGACCAGGCTACTCCAGCGTAAGAAGAAGGCTACCTCGCCTCTATGGCGTAAAAACTCCTCCGCTCTCCATACAGCATTAAAGCGTACGAGGAACGCTTCGTATTCTTCGAAATGAACCTGTCAAGATCATGCAGTGAACCTGACGGTCTGACTCCCGACAAAAGGAACTGCACGGCTATCCAGACGACGGCAGGCCCTCGAGCCACGTCTCTGCATTTAATGCGCCGAATACTGACAGGCGCCCAAGGAGCGTCTCTGCGTTTGATGCACAGAAGGGTGGCAGGCCTCCAAAAACATGCCTCTGCATTTAATGCGCAGGATAAAGGCGGATCTCTGCATTTAATGAGAGATTTGATTGAAAGTCACCGAACCGTCATTTAGTGACATCCCCGTTGCGTAAACTAATTTTACGCATGCAAGAGGATACACTGCCTAGTTTTATACAGGCAGATGAGCCGCTTACGCTCTGCGGAAGACACACAGACTGCCACGTCAAAAGCTGCACTCCGTATGGGACTCGAGGCACGTCTCTGCTCTTAATGCTCAGAACGGTGGCAGTCCTTCAGAACACGCCTCTGCAATTAATGCACAAGATGATGGCAGATCTCTGCATTTAATGTAAGAGATTTGATTATATCTCCAAGAGCCGTAATTCCGGCTAGGACATCCACATCATCACTCTGGCACGTTACGCAGCGGCTTCTACGCCCACTCAGCTTCTGTGCCCACCCGGCTTCTACGCCTCCTCAGCTTCTATGCTTATTCGGCCTCTATGACCACTCGGCTTCTACGCCCACTCGGCTTCTATGCCTATTTGGCTTCTATGCCACGGTAACAGTTATTGTCTTCTACGCCAACCTCTTATACACGAGGGATACCTACCTACGTGGCTTCTACGCCGTGATCTTCGCAGCTGTTGTACGCGTTTGTCCCTTAGTTGGACACGCGTCACATGCTCATTCAAAAGGTCATCTATACGCAGGCAACGGTTACTTTAACCATCGTGTAAAAGGGTGCTGCACTTTCCATTACTCGGTTTCTACGCCGACGGAGTGGTCACTGTCACCAAAACTCTATAAATAGAGACCTCTGTCCCCAGAGGAAAAAGGTCGAAAATCGGGAAGAAAAATTATCGTCCAAGGTCGAAGAAAAATCGTCCAAGGTCGAAAAGGAGAGGAGAGGTCAAAAGAGAGAGAAGAATCCAGAGCTCAGAAAAAGAGTAGCGATCGACGACCTTGGCATCGGGCATCCACTCTCTTCAGCAACCTTCGAAGCTGCTCATCGTCTTCCACGGCACTTCTTCACTATCGTGTGGTCCAAGGGCTAAAGTGGTCGACCGCAGACCAGACACCTATAGCAATCTATACCCAGATTAAAAAATTGTACTAGACATCCTCGTATAGGATTAATTGTACTTTCTGTTTGTGAAACAAAAGAAGCGGGTTTCGTATAAACCTCGTCTTACATTCTACCTGTAATATCTTTTCGTTTTAAATCCAACGCAAACAAGATGGCGACTCTGCTGGGGACATCTTTCTCTTCTGATAAGGAAGCGATTGCTCAACACGATACGGTATCCGTGGGATCCGTGAAGAAGACACTGGTCGTCCAGTTCGACCAGTCTGCCTACGAAGATATGCTTCGAGCCGGGGGTAGCTCTCCTCCTCTCTCTCTCCGAGACAACAGGAAGCTGCATAAGGTCTGGATGCCCAGGACATCCTCTACGCTGCCTGACGACTCTCCGACCTCTACGATCTCTCCGACCAACGAGGTGGTAGCATTGCTCCCTCCGCGCCTTGCGCGTAAAATTCAGTCGCCTGTCTCTGACAGGGCCGACAAAACTTCTGGCAATGCCTCAGCGCTAAACCAGAAGTATACTCCGCGCCTTGCGCGTAAAATTCAGTCGCCTGTCTCTGATAGGACCAAAAAAACTTCTGGCAAAGCCTCAGCTCTAACCCAGAAGTACACATCGCGCTCTGCGCGTAAAATTTTGTCTCCCGTCTCTGACGGAAAAGACAGAGTTCCTGATAATGCCTCAGCGCCAGATCAGGTATCCCGAGCGCACTCCACGCGTAGAGATGCATCGACCTTCCGCGGAAGGGCAGGTGGTCCCTATAATCAACGCGAGGGAAAGCAAGCGGCGTACCACTCAACTTCTCGGACTTCACGCCAGCAAGGGGACAATCTCCCCGCCCTCCGGATTACGCGAGAGGCTGACGGCCGACTGACAGCGTCTTCAGCTTTACGCCAACCTGGACAGAACTCCAATTTACGCCAGGAAAGGCCCCTCAGCGTAAGACGTTCCCAGTCTGCAGCAAGACGTGCTCCTCAGGGATTATCGGCTACCCAGATGGCCAACCTGTTGTACACGGGTGGCACAGGGAGGATCATGGTTTCCAACATCCACGTGCCATATGGCGTGAACAGAAGGGACAAATCTTTTCCTTCTTCCCCTGAAAATTCTCCTGACCTCCGCACGTATCTGATCCAGAGACACGAAGACAGGAGTCGTAGACAGGCTTCAGATCCCCTAACCATCAAACGGGGAGAGGTCGTGTGGGAAGATGCATCAACATCTAATGTCATCATGATATATGAACCACATAAAAATGATGCCTTTATTGTCCCTCCAACTCACGACGGCCAGCATCCAATAGTCTTCAGTCGCGGGCGGAGCGGTCCGATTGTACAAGAAGAATTTCGTGAGTCTGAGGTTGGAAAAATGCAAATCCACAGGTATAGCCCACAAGCTCTGAAGATTATACAGAGCATGGGTTATGATTTAAAATTAAAACAAGGCCTCAACCATGGGAGAGGCAGACGAACACCGTTGCATAGTAATCCTTACTATCAACAAACTCGTTTTGGGTTGGGGTACACTGCACCTCCTGCAAACTACGAACATCCGGAGGAAGCAGGTCCTTCCAAACCAACTTCCATGAGCGAATGCAACGACAAGCCTGGGGGTAGCCTACCTCAACGAAATAGGGTAAGGTGCAGAGCAGGGGGTAGAATTCTCTCAAAACCCAAATATGACGCAACGAGGACGATCCTCCCCGGAGATCAAAAGACTCAGACATCAGGATCCTGAAAACCGAAAAGAGCTTTTTCCTTCAAAGAAGAGGACATCATTAAAATCTTCAACATGATGATAAAAGAAAACAAACTTCAGGTTCCCGGCATCAGATACCCCGAGAAGGCCGGCAAAGTCGATGATCCAGATTATTGTCTCTTCCATCGGTACATTCACCACCCTACGAGAGCCTGCTATTTGTTAAAAAGAAGGATTCAGGAGTTGATCGATGCCAAGGTCATCACTTTACATCTATAAACGAGGGGACAATCGCTGCGGGCTGGGTTCACCTTAAAACGTGACGACTTGCTCCCTCAAGAAAAATACAGATGTGTACCTCCATCCCCAATGGAGTCACAATCACAAAGTTTGTCATGTCATATTACCTCTGAATAAACTTTCGGCTGTCGATTGTCATGTCCATATTGCCTCTGATATCGATCGTCACCTACACTTAACATCCGTACTTAATTCTAAGTACACCAGTAGTGTTAAGTCCACAAAAACTGCCATGTCCATATTACCTCTGAGCAGATGTGTACCTCCATCCCCAATGGAGTCACAATCACAAAGTTTGTCATGTTCATATAACCTCTGAATAAACTTTCGGCTGTCGATTGTCATGTCCATATTACCTCTGATATCGATCATCACCTACACTTAACATCCGTACTTAATTCTAAGTACACCAGTAGTGTTAAGTCCACAAAAACTGCCATGTCCATATTACCTCTGAGCAGATGTGTACCTCCATCCCCAATGGAGTCACAATCACAAAGTTTGTCATGTTTATATTACCTCTGAATAAACTTTCGGCTGTCGATTGTCATGTCCATATTACCTCTGATATCAATCGTCACCTACACTTAACATCCGTACTTAATTCTAAGTACACCAGTAGTGTTAAGTCCACAAAAACTGCCATGTCCATATTACCTCTGAGCAGATGTGTACCTCCATCCCCAATGGAGTCACAATCACAAAGTTTGTCATGTTCATATTACCTCTGAATAAACTTTCGGCTGTCGATTGTCATGTCCATATTACCTCTGATATCGATCGTCACCTACACTTAACATCCGTACTTAATTCTAAGTACACCAGTAGTGTTAAGTCCACAAAAACTGCCATGTCCATATTACCTCTGAGCAGACATATCTTCTCCCCATGACGAGATGGAACCTATAGCGCAAAAATTCTTGGGAGCTATAGATGCCTATCATCCATATGTGTGGGAAGTGGCATCATCATCCAATGTCATCATGACATATGGGCTGCACGAGGATTCTACCTTCACCGTCCCGCCTACCAACAGTAGTCAGCGTTCAATAATCTTCGGTCGCATGCGCAATGTACCGACTGTACCAGAAGACTCCTTCAATGAAGATGTTGGGAAAATGCAAGTTCGCCGATACAGCCCGCAAGCGTTGAAGATCATGCAAAACATGGGCTACGACTTGAAGCGGAAGCCAGGTCTCAACTACGGGAAAAGCAGACGAATGCCGCTGCTCGGCAACCCCTACTATCAATAAACTCGCTTTGGGTTAGGGTATGCAACCTCCCTTGCAACTTCTGAAGACATCGTTGCCTCTCCTCAAGGTAGCTCGACGTCCTCCGACTCATCCGACGATCTCGGACAAACATTCTCAGTGAATATGGTATCGACAGATGCCTTAGAGGCAAACGAACAAGAATCTGAACTGTTCGAGAATGACGCTTGGGCTCAATAGATGGATACGCAATGGGAGTTCCGCTTCGAGCAGAGAGAACCTCCCACTAAAGATGAAGTTATCCAGATTGACGTTGGGGATGAACTTTCGCCAAAGCCGATATTTATCAGTAACTATCTTTCCCCGGCTGAAAGGGAAGAAATTATCCAACTGATAAGAGAATATGTCGACGTCTTTGCGTGGAATTACGAGGACATGCCAGGCCTCGATCCAAAGGTGGCTACTCATAAGCTCAACATACGGTCCGATTCGAAGCCTGTGAAGCAGCACCAACGCCGGTTCCGCCCGGACATGATGGATGCCATTGAAGCCGAAGTCAAGAAGTTGATAGCCTGCGGCTTCATCCGTGAAGAACAACATCCCGACTGGGTCGCCAATGTTGTCCCGGTCATGAAGAAGAATGGGAAAGTACGTATCTGCATCGATTACCGAGATCTGAATACAGCCTGCCCCAAGGATGAGTTTCCTTTTCCCATCACTGACATCATGATCGACAACACCTGCAGTTTTGAACGCATGTCTTCCATGGACGGATTCTCTGGATACAATCAGATCAAGATGCATCCTGAAGACGAGAAGCATACCGCCTTTCGGACACCGCTGGGGGTATATTGCTATACGGTCATGCCCTTCGGATTGAAGAACGCCGGGGCTACATACCAACGGGCTATGAGTAACATATTCCATGAGCATTTACGCAAAACAGTGGAATGTTACGTAGACGACATAGCAGTCAAGAGCCGCCTTAAGGACGATCACATTCAAGACTTGAGGACGGTATTCGAGTTAATGCGCCAACATCAACTCAAGATGAATCCGACGAAGTCCTTTCTGGGTGTATCTAGTGGCAAATTTTTGGGATTTGTCATCACCGCCAAAGGCATCCGGGTAGACCCTGATAAAGTCCAGGCCATCGTGGAAATGCGCCCGCCCCGCAATCTGAGAGAACTCCGGGGATTTCAAGGTCGTCAGGCTTATATCCGGAGATTCATATCCAACCTCTCGGGGAGATGTCAGCCCTTTTCTCGTCTCATGAAGAAAGGTGTATCCTTCGTATGGGACGAAGCCTGTCAGCAAGCCTTCAGGGATATCAAACGCTACCTCACTAGTCCGCCAGTTTTGGTGCCTCCCGTCATGGGAAGACCATTCTTGCTGTACGTTCGAGCGATGGATCATTCATTAGGAGCTCTTCTCGCACAGAAGAACGATGTAGGTCATGAACAGGCCATCTACTACCTCAGCAGGATGATGGTAGGAGCCGAACACCGGTACAACCCAGTGGAGAAGGAATGCTTGGCTCTGATGTTCGCTATCCAGAAGACGCGACACTATATCACGGGCCAGACTATTCATATCATCTCCCGGATCAATCCTCTTCGGGTACTGATAAGCAAGCCAAGTGTTCTTAATTCCCGACTCGCGACTTGGGCGATGCTATTAACACCATATGATATGGTGTACGTCCCTCAGAAGTCCATCAAAGGCCAGGCAATGGCTGACTTCCTAGCTGCTCATCCGATCCCGGAGACCTCCAAACTATACGAGGACATCCCCGATGAAGTTGCAGAATGTAATTCCGCAATGGGAAGTGACGCATGGCAGCTGTTCTTCGATGGTGCCTCCAGAACCGGTCCTAGGGGGAACGTGGTTTCGGGAGTAGGAATCGTCCTAGTCACTCCTGATAAGCTCGTCATCTACCGAGCATATTCTCTTAATGAGCCCTGTTCCAATAATGTGGCGGAGTACAACGCTCTGTTGATCGGCCTCCAAGTCGCCAAAGAGCTGGGGGTCGAATCTTTGGAAGCTTTCGGTGATTCACTGCTGATCGTCAATCAAGTCTGAGGAATATATGAGGTCCGGAATCCAGACCTCATCCCCTATCACCAAGCAACGGTCGGGATGGCCATGACATTCAAAGGATTCTTCCTAGAGCATGTACCTCGATCTCAGAATCTCGAAGCTGATGCCCTAGCCAGTCTAGCTGCAGATTTGGCTACTCCTATAAGAAGGCAGGATTCGGTGATCCTTCTCAACAGAGATTTATTCTGTGTGAAAAATAACTTTCACATAGAACGCAGCTACGCGGTGGACACAGATCCTCCCAGGAGAGACTGGAGAAGTCCCTTTATAGATTTCGTAGCATACGGAATCTTGCCAGAAGACCCTAAAGAAGCAGTATCTGTCAAAAGACGATCATTGCGCTTCTATTTTGACTCATCGTCGCAATGCCTATACCGCCGCTCTTATGACGGACTATTGTTACGATGTCTCTCTCGTGATGAAGCACAGCGGATTATCCGTGAAGCCCACGACGGCGTATGCGGAGCACATCAACCCGGTCCTAAGCTACAGGATCGCATCAGGAGAATGGGCTATTACTGGCCCACTATGATCGCAGACGCAATCAAGTATGCAAGACAATGCAGAGCCTGTCAAGTTCATGCAGACTTCATACATCAACCGTCCGAACATCTACATCCGACGGTTGCATCTTGGCCTTTCGAAGTATGGGGTATGGACATCATTGGCCCTATTCACCCGTCTTCTTCCAGAGGTCACCAGTTCATACTGGCCATCACAGATTACTTCTCCAAATGGGCGGAGGTGATCCCTCTTATCGAGGTAAAGACGTCCAATGTGATCAGCTTTATCAAGCATAACGTCATTTATCGCTTCGGGGTTCCCCGAAGGATAATCCACGACAATGGGCCTCAGTTCATCAGCCAAGCGTTTCATCGATTTTGCGATAAAAATCGAGTACAAAATGTGGCCTCTACGGCATATTATCCAGCTGCTAATGGTTTGGCGGAAGCTTTCAACAAAACCATTATCAAACTCTTGAAGAAGTTCGTCTCTTCGAACAAGAGGGATTGGAACGAGAAGCTAGGAGAATGTCTCTGGGCATACCGCACAACGGTCCGAGCACTGACAGGCTGCACCCCATTCTCATTAGTCTATGGGAGCGAAGCAGTTCTTCCCATCGAAATCCAGATTCCGTCGCTCAGGATAGCCGTGACTAATGAGCTGACTCAAGAAAAGAATGACCTGTTAAGGCTTCAGGAGCTAGAAGGATTAGACGAGAAACGCCTCCAAGCTCAACAGCGCATCGCGCTCTACCAGGCACGTATTTCCAAAGCTTTCAATCAAAAAGTAAAGGAAAGAGTGTTCAAAGTCGGCGAGCTAGTCTTAGCCGTAAGAAGGCCGATGATTCTTACTCACAGAAGTAAAGGCAAATTCCAGCCCAAATGGGAAGGCCCTTACGTGATCGAGACGACGTTCTCAAACGGCGCTTACAGGTTAGCCCAGCCTAATGGAGACCTGCTAATGGCTCCTATCAACGACAAATTCCTGAAAAGGTACTATGCTTAAACCTCCTCTGCTCAAGTGGGATAAAGGCAAAGATCTTATTCTGACAAAACTACTTCCAAAACAAGACTAGTTGGATCATATTCTGTCAGGTTCATATGACCTCTGAATAGGTGTCTTTAAGCTAATTTGTATACCTATCATGTTCATATTACCTCTGATAGTGTTTTATACAAATTTAGTTGGATCATATTCTGTTAGGTTCATCTTACCCCTGAATAGATTTACATTCAGCAAAACCTTACCGAGAGTATATCATGTTCATATTACCTCTGATATCACTTTCACCCAAACCTGTCATTTATATTCCAAAATGATGGGTCCACAAAGTCAGAAAAGAGTCTCTTCATTCATTCCCAAAAAAGAGCAAAATTACACTGAAAAGCAAAAAGCAAAAGGGGTACATCATTGTGGGGGAGCGGTCATATCGCGAATCTGCTGCACCAGTGCAGCTATCCTCTCATCTCTGGCACCCAAGGCATCAGCACGGGCCTGCTCCAGCCGTTCCTCTTTGTCACTCATAAGGGACAGTTCGGCCCTCGCCCGAAGAACGCCCGCACGGGCAGCTTCTGCACGATCCAGATCCCGTCGTGCTGTGCTCAGTCGACCAGTCGCTACATCTAGACCTGCCAACGACTGGGAAACCCACTCGTCTGCCTGAGCGAGTTTTTCTCTCAACTTGCGGGCCCTCTCTAAGTTCCCTTCATGCTCGGATTGGCACTGCATTTGAAGAGCAAGGGCCTCCTCCATGACGGCTCTTCTTTCATCCGTCTCCAGCTGACGTGTTTTGAGGAGTTTATTTAGGCTTTCCATCTGTTTGGTAAGCCGCGCAGTCATGGAGTCGTATCGGGTCTGGACCTCAGCGTCAATGCTGCCCCGAGTTACCCGCAGATATTCGTTAATGGGTTGCTCCAGACCACTAACCATCGCCTCCAGAGCGTCAGCTACCCCAGTATCGTCAAAATTCTGGATCACCTCTATCGAAGATCGAGAGGACTTCCTCAGACGTTCGAAGTCTAGACCCCCCTTCAACGCCATCGATATCAGCGTTTTCAAGGTGGCATAGAAGAGACTGGTGTATTGCTCGGTCAGCGCAGCTAGAGCCGATTGGGCGCCAGGAGTGGCCACAATACTGGCAAGTCCCCCTCCAGGAACGATTGCAGACGAGGTGGCCACGACCGTCGCCTCAACAGGTGGAGCAACCGAAGGAGATGCGACAACGACAGTCGAAGTCATCGGCATACTCGCAGCCAGGAGTGGCCTTAACGGGCAGGCCCCCGAAGATGTTCCCTCCTCGAAGTCGGGCGCCTCCATGTCACCACCAGGAGCCAAAGCAGAGCCGAAGGGCGCATATACATCGCCCTCCCCGAAGAGGTCTTCCTCTGAAACGAAGACAAAAGGAAGTTAATATCAACATAATGTTAATTTTCCTAAAGGAAGAGGCGTGAAGACGACGTTTACCCATGAACGACGGCGTATATATCGCATCAGCAGCCTGTACAGCTAAATCATTTCTTAATGATGCTAAACGAGCTATCATACCTGGAGAAGAAGGTCTGACAACTGACGCTGGAATACGCTCTTCCAAGTTCTCGTCAAATTCCAACCGAGGCTTATCGACGGGAACCTCGCTAGGGACGCTGACGGGCACGGCAGGGGTCTCTCCCGATACGGATCCGGATAAGGGTACACAGAGTCTTGTAACACTCGTCCTCGGAGGCGACCGCGTCCCGCTACCTGAAGCAGTAGCAGCGACAGCAGCCTCCAGCTGAGACTCTCCGGCACCACCTGCCAGAACTATAGAGGGTCCCTCTCTAAAAAGCGAGGAACCTCCGATCAAAGAGTCATCCCCAACATGGGGAGATGCCGGCTCACTCCCAGGAGCCTCGATACCAGGAATCCGGAGAGGACGAGCGACCATTTTCTTCTTCCTCTTACGAGGGGAAGCCTCCTGGGGAGCAGGAGCCCTTCGCTTCCCGGAGACTACCAGAGCCCCTGCAGGCGGAGGTACTTCACATCTCGGCACCGACTCCAGAGGCTCATTCGGAATAACGGAATCCTCACCCTCGTCAGAAGAAACCGAGGGGACGTCGACCCTTCCCCCAGGACTGGGAGAGGGCACCCTAAAACTTCCATGCATATCAAAATCACGATGGAAGGTGTTGATTGCCACATAGAACTGAGCATACGAGTAGAGGATGCGCAGCTCCTTGGAGGGTGAACGGCACGGTAAAGATGGCTCCAGTGCAACCCATGATAAAATATCGCCATCCTCTGGCTCCATCAATGAGTCCGCCCCTGGATCGGAAGCTGGTGACAGCGTTGCCTACGTGCAACTGATCGTACCCAAATTGCCTGGCAAACCGACTGGGCAAGTAGGGCTCGAGGAGGCAATGATCTTCGCTTCTGTACATAAAGTGGGAGGGTCTAATACAGACCAACCAGTTGAAAGCTTCAGGAGAGAGATTGGTCTTCTCTCTACCTGAATCCTCGAGCCTAACCCCCGATTGATTGCGGTGTACAGGGGGAACAATACAGAGGAGCTTCCAGCCGTGACTGAGGCCCAGCACCCGCCGACAGTCCAAAACTGTGCTCACATTCCAGGGAGAGTCCTTGTAGTTCAGCAAGAAACTACCCTCCGAACTATCGCCAGAACCAGGAGACATCACCCGGGGGTTGTGGAGAATTAAACATCCCATCAAATACAGGTATGGAAATTCTACCCTGGGAAAACTTTTACGCCGAGTTTCATCGACGAGCAGCCCATCAGTCATAGCCCTCAGGCCAGCTTGAATACGGCACACCATGGCAGGGAGCAAGCCCAGTCTTGCCCCGAACACCAGACGTACTGCAGGCCATAGGACGTTCCGGTGAATGCGGTCCGCAGATACGATGCCGGGCACTACTACCCGACGCAGCCATATAGAGAGGAAGCCAGCCAGCTGAGCCTCCCTAGACAGAGGCCTGCGACAGCGCCTCAAGTAACTATAGGCCTTAGTTCCTGCAAGATACTTTCCTACCCCGTCAACGAGAATCTGATCTGGAGCCTTGGCATCTTCCATAAGATCCTCGACAAGCTGAGCACTGAGCACGCCCAGACAGTTCACAGGCTCACCCTTGCCCTCTGAGACTTTCTCCGGCTTGGCAGCTCTCGCCCGATGGAAGAAGAGGTAGGACGTCCACTTACTGGTATGGGCCAAATCAGAAGGCTCATTATAAAAAGCGGTGCACGCGAAGTACTGGCACATCAGCTCCTGATACACTTTCACCACCCGAGGGTCCGCATCCCCCAACTCTCGGTTGGTGGGGACGTACTCTTCATATGGGGTATCCCCCATCGGCAGTCTCGAGATCGCTGCCATCTCATGGAGGGCCAATCCCAACTCCCCCAGTGGAGTGGCGAAAGTCCCGGTGAGCAAAATATATCGCTCCATCAGTGCCAGAAACAGGTTAGGGTTGGGAGGCAACCCGACACTGGTCGCACTCACAGCGGCGTACAGTCCAATCCTCTCCAGCTCAAACTGAAAATGCTTCAGGGCCCATTCAACTAAGCGAGCCCATCGGAGATTTGTTGGGGTAATCCACCCATTGCAACGAGGATTCCCCTTGGGGTATACTCCTCCTCGTCCCATAAAATCGTTGCAGAAAGTCTGCAATTGGACCGGCTGGATCACTGAACTGTCTTCACTCGGGACACTGCCCGGGTATAGTCCCCTGAACATCGTCACAGGGCCAGAAGGGCGGCTGACGAACGACCCCTGGTCAGCTCCTTTCAGATGAAAGATCTTCCCCGGCTTGCCATGAAGATCGGGAGTCAGCGTCCACGACATCTTCCTGGGATGTGTGGCATGGAAGAAAGCCGAGATAGGATAGTCTCTCGGCATCGTCGGCAGGTACAAAACCAAACTCTCGGCAGGGAAGACCCAGAGTTCTGTCTTGGGCTTCGTCTGGGACTGTTTGTCAATCATGTCCCCAAAGAAAAAAGTCGGCTTTATGTACTGCTCCCCGTCTACGTACGTCAGGGGCTCTCCGTTAATCATATTCAGCAGCGTCCGCTCGCCCTGAGCTGATATCAAAAACCCCCTCCCTTCGGGATACTGGGGCCCGGAGATAGGAAATGTCACATGCGACAGATCCTCCAGATAGTTTGAGTGCAGCATCCCGGCAGCGGAACCCATCACCTCGGCCAAAGGAGACACCTGCAAGTTAACTGCAGATGCAAGAAAAATATGTCAGTTTCCATACGGGACAATACAAATCTTGCAACATACGCCGGAAGTCAACAGTCTGTGCTTTACGCCAAGACTGTGAAGACTTGATCTTTTACGCGGCAATCTTATTTCAAAGCATAAAATTGAAGATCGACAGTATGCATAAATTTGACAGTCTGTGCTTTACGCCAAGGCTGCTAAAATTTGGATTATTACGTCAAAATTCCAACAGTCAGAGCTTCTACGCCCGATTGTGGAAATATGGAGTTCTTACGCTGACACATTAGAAATGTGGGCGTAAGAGATGAAAACATCTCTGTGCATCATCTTCCTCGAAGAGGCTATCAGCACAGGAGACGACCTAGCACGGCCACGTTCAACGTGTGCGAAGGATTTTTCAGTCGTTTTCATTTATCCCAAAAGCTCTACCTTCAAGTCCGGGTGCGCTGCTCGTTGGCGGGATACTTCGCTCTGAATGGAGCTCACCTTGCCCGACAGAAATCTCCCTCGCTTCGGCTGAAGATCGAGAAGAAGAACCAACCTTCTTTCCTTTAGTGGAGGAAGTTTGTTTCGAGGCCATTGCTGAAAACTCTGAAGACTCGGAGAAGAAATAGAAGAGGAAACTCGAAGACTCGGAAGCTTTTCTTCGCAAGGAAGCAGATAAAAAGTTTTCTCTGAAAAGACTCGGGGTATATATAGAGTGCGGATGGACCCCTCGAATCCTCGGATGGACTCCTCGAATCCTCAGATAAACTCCTCGAAATCCTAAACGAATCCGATATTTAATATTCGGTCATGATTGGGTACCACGTCAGGCTATTTCTCAGAGAAGGCGGACAGTCAACGAACTCGGAAAGATTTCGTGTAAGACAGATTCGTGGTTTTACGCTAAGGAGCTTTCTACGCTCGACAGCTACAGATCTACGGTTTTACGCTCACAAGCTATAAGTCTATGGTTTTACGCCTGGATGCCTTAGTGCTCGGTAGCTTTCCATGCTCGAGAGGCTACAAACCTACGACTTCACGCTCAGCAGCTACAAATCTACGATCTCACGCTCGGTGGTGTTTAGTTTATGCTCGGAGGCAACAGATCCACGACCTTACGCTCGGAAGATTTCTCTTTCACAGGCTACAAATCTACAGTTCTACGCTAAGGAGCTTTCTACGCTCGACAGCTACAAGTCTACGACTTTACGTTCAAACAGCTACAAGTCTATGGTTTTACGCCCGGATGCCTTAGTGCTCGGTAGCTTTCCATGCTCGAGAGGCTACAAACCTACGACTTCACGCTCAGGAACCACAAGCATACGATTTCACGCTCGGTGGCGTTTAGTTTACGCTCAGAGGCTACGAACTTATGATTTCACGCTCTACGACTTTCCGCACATCTGAAAGATAGGCCGGCCGGTACAGTACATCTGGGACAGTTCTCAAGGCGGTCGAGTGCAGGAGTTCGCACAAAAGATACTCCTTCTTGACCTTCAAAATATCCCAAGTGCCCGAAGCATACAAGAGTTCAACATTGAAAATTACTCTTCTTTATGGGTCGGTTCGAAGTTCATCCAGAATCCAATATGAATATTTCGTCTGCAAAATCAAGATGGCAACTCAGTTTGACAGCCATTTCTTGCCCTGTTCCAAGGGAGTTTCGAGAAATCGTTCTTGAAGACGAAGTCTGAACAAAAATTTCTGTTCATCAGAAGTAAACAACAGTTCAGAGCTCTACGCGGTTCCCCAGTCCTAGCAGCAGGACAGTTCTAATGTTCAAGATGCTAAACAACGTTCTATGCACTATTCGCTATGCGTAGAGGACAGGACAGGACCTAACACTCTTTCTATACAGAGTCGGCGTAAAGTACCAGACGTGTCGAAGCTACACATATTCAGACTTCACAACAAAGTATGGCAAAATGACCATGTGCGCAGAAGAAAGACGATTGCATTAAAATTAAAATCATGATTACATATGAGGGAAATCCTGTCTACAAGGGTTTTTCTTCATTTTTCATGGTTACATATGAGGGAAATCCTGTCTACAAAGGACTCCCTCCTCGTCGTCTGAAGATCGCCCAGAAGCTGTTCTGACAGGTTCTCCCATCGGTGTAAATCTTCCTCTTCTTCCATGGCAGTTCATTGACAACCACGGTCATGAACAAGAAGATCGATGGTGAGAGGATTCAGAACTGGGCCTATATCAAGTGCCCATCCTCCATACGCCACGTCAGATCCAGTTGAGGCTTCTTTAAACCCAACTCGATCTAGGACGGCTGCTACAGCTTGTCTTCTCTCTCACCCCCGAGAGTGTAACGGGAGAAGACACCGCTTGCAAGCAGTATGGTCTAATGGGACCCTTCCTCTTTCCCGGAAGAACCGCCATACAAAGTTGCTGATTATCCCGAGCAAGGGAGGCTAAGATATCCTTCCATGATCCATCGTTGCAGTGGACAGTTGCTCGAAGATGCCGTCTTTTTTGGCTCCTTACATGCTGGAAGAACATGTTCTCCTTCTTCCTCAGGTCGGCTCGAAGAACTCCAGCCATCGTCTCGGTGTGGTAAAAGAAATGTGGGGAAGACAGGTGAACTCCTCAGCCTTTTTATAGACAAAAGAGGACACACCAACCCCCAAATAACTCCGCTATAAAGACAGCCCTGAAAGAACGTGCCAAACCTGACCGTTTCGGGCTCCAGTCAGAAGCGTTTCCGAGTTACGAGGGACGTTTCATGCTTCATTCAAAGTGTTTCAAATTTCGAGGAATTTAAAAGCTTTGAAGGGGGTCCTGTAGAAGCATGAAAAATACGCTGAAGAGCTATACGCAGCATTCTTATGCCAGTCAGCGTAAAACATGGCTTTGAAGCCGTCAGCATACAAAGCAGCCTCTCCGCCAAGTGCAAGCTCGAAGACTATCTGCGTAATACGGTACGACCAGGCTACTCCAGCGTAAGAAGGAGGCTACCTCGCCTCTATGGCGTAAAAACTCCTCCGCTCTCCATACAGCATTAAAGCGTACGAGGAACGCTTCGTATTCTTCGAAATGAACCTGTCAAGATCATGCAGTGAACCTGACGGTCTGACTCCCGACAAAAGGAACTGCACGGCTATCCAGACGACGGCAGGCCCTCGAGCCACGTCTCTGCATTTAATGCGCCGAATACTGACAGGCGCCCAAGGAGCGTCTCTGCGTTTGATGCACAGAAGGGTGGCAGGCCTCCAAAAATACGCCTCTGCATTTAATGCGCAGGATAAAGGCGGATCTCTGCATTTAATGAGAGATTTGATTGAAAGTCACCGAACCATCGTTTAGTGACATCCCCGTTGCGTAAACTGATTTTACGCATGCAAGAGGATACATTGCCTAGTTTTACATAGGTAGATGAGCCGCTTACGCTCTGCGGAAGACACACAGACTGCACGTCAAAAGCTGCACTCCGTACGGGACTCGAGGCACGTCTCTGCTCTTAATGCTCAGAACGGTGGCAGGCCTTCAGAACACGCCTCTGCAATTAATGCACAAGATGATGGCAGATCTCTGCATTTAATGTGAGAGATTTGATTATATCTCCAAGAGCCGTAATTCCGGCTAGGACATCCACATCATCACTCTGGCACGTTACGCAGCGGCTTCTACGCCCACTCAGCTTCTGTGCCCACCCGGCTTCTACGCCTCCTCAGCTTCTATGCTTATTCGGCCTCTATGACCACTCGGCTTCTACGCCCACTCGGCTTCTATGCCTATTTGGCTTCTATGCCACGGTAACAGTTATTGGCTTCTACACTAACCTCTTCTACACGAGGGATACCTACCTACGTGGCTTCTACGCCATGATCTTCGCAGCAGTTGTACGCGTTTGTCCCTTAGTTGGACACGCGTCACATGCTCATTCAAAAGGTCATCTATACGCAGGCAACGATTACTTTAACCATCGTGTAAAAGGGTGCTGCACTTTCCATTACTCGGTTTCTACGCCGACGGAGTGGTCACTGTCACCAAAACTCTATAAATAGAGACCTCTGTCCCCAGAGGAAAAAGGTCGAAAATCGGGAAGAAAAATTATCGTCCAAGGTCGAAGAAAAATCGTCCAAGGTCGAAAAGGAGAGGAGAGGTCAAAAGAGAGAGAAGAATCTAGAGCTCAGGAAAAGAGTAGCAATCGACGACCTTGGCATCGGGCATCCACTCTCTTCAGCAACCTTCGAAGCTGCTCACCGTCTTCCACGACACTTCTTCACTATCGTGTGGTCCAAGGGCTAAAGTGGTCGACCGCAGACTAGACACCTATAGCAATCTATACCCAGATTAAAAAATTGTACTAGACATCCTCGTATAGGATTAATTGTACTTTCTGTTTGTGAAACAAAAGAAGCGGGTTTCGTATAAACCTCGTCTTACATTCTACCTGTAATATCTTTTCGTTTTAAATCCAACGCAAACAGCTACCCCGTATCAATATGCTGCGTATAGCTATCCAGCGTATTTTTCATGCTTCTACATGGTGTATATATATATATATATATATATAAAGAAACTTGGAAATATCTCAAAATGAATGTCTAAGTCGTATGTATATCCTTATGTAATTAATGAAAGATTCTAAAATCCTTCTAACTGCACCATATGTATATCCCTCACGTAAAATTTATAACTACCTGAATATATATCCAAAATTTTATAAACATATATATAATAAATGTAAATTAAAATAAATATTCAATATTGAAATTATATATAAACTAACTATATGGTATTATCTAAATATATATCAAAAGTTCTACAAATATTTCTATAACAATTTTTTATTAAAATATATCCAAATCATATTTAAACTATTTAATATAATTTAAATTTTTATCTAATTTTTTAATAATATTAGATTTTTTTTCTTTTGGAACGTGCGCCACGCGTGAAGATGACTCTTTGTGTGTGTATGTGTATGTGTGTTGTGTTGTGTGTGTGTGCGCGTGTAGTGTATATATATGTGTGTACGCGCGCGTGTGTATGGTATATATATATATATATATATATATATATATATATATATATATATATATATATATATATATGAGGAAGGATTCGTATCCCCTCTATTTTTCTATCCCTATTTTCTCGGAATAGGAGCCGTTGGATGTTGTTTAAGTCATCTAATCTTAACCGTTGAGTTGAACCATTCAACTAAACGGTTAAGATTAGATGACTTAAACAACATCCAACGGATGCTACCATGGGGATGGAAGAGGATGCAAAAATAGAGGGGATGCCTCTCTCTCTCTCTCTCTATATATATATATATATATATATATATATATATATACATACATATATATATATATATATGTCATGCCCCAGTCCCAAAATATATGGGACCAAGCCTCGTGGCAATGGCCAGCTAATACGACTCCGAAGAATTTTCCAATTTAATAGACCCGTCGAAGCATACTAAGTTGTCCTAAATACTATCAAGTCTAATATGCTACGCTAACAAGCAACAGGTAACCAACTTATCTCATCTATAGAAGTAATGTAACAAAGATGGAAATAAGTGCTGGTAAATGAAACACAGAGTGTTAGAATATCCAAAATACAACATAAATAGTCTGATGGGGACAATCCACTGAAATACAATGATGGAATAAAAGTCCAGAAAGTAGTAAGATAACTAGACTAGAGCATCAGCTAGCTAAATAAAGATACTCAAGTCCAAAGCGACAGTGTACCCCAAGTCAAGGGAACTCCTCCGAAAATGCCTCAAAGTCCTCGACCACGTATCCGGTCTCCACTCATGCTCCGTATATGGTCGGGTACAAGTGCTCGTCCAAATCTGGAAAGGAACCAGGTCCACAGAGGGACGTAACAAGATACAAAAGGTACATGCCATAAAGTAAATATTGTGTAAACGTGAGGGTGAACTAACTAGCTAAGTGAATGCACTTTGAAGACAACCTTGGTGCATATGGGTAGGTAAAAGGTAAGTGTCTGGTACTAGCCGCAAACTAGATGCCAGAAGTATATACTGACTATATCATCGGTCATGATAGTGCACAGCTAGTAACCTCTGCCAAATGTATCGACAAGTATATATGCCCATAACTGGGTATCTATGAATCCCATAACCCGGTATCTATGAATGCCCATAACTAGGTAACTATGAGGCTCGCGATCCCGTAGTTTACTTTGAAACTACGGTAGCCAAATATCTGTCCCATACGCCTACTAATCATCTTTTCCATCCAATGCCAATGTACAAGTCATGAATACAACATGGACATCTCGTAACTATATGCAAGTCGCTAAATAACTAAAGAACCATACTGCTATGCTAAGTACCATCATGCGTGCTACTCGCACTGATGACCAGTCAAGTGCGTAAGCTCGCGTCCCTACATGAACTCACTCTGTGACATAAAATGATACATGACAAGGCCCAGGGAGTCAGAATGATAACCCTACAACTTTAGGTGCATCCAATATACACTAGGTCAAACACAAGTCCTAACGTTAATGCCTTCATCGACTGCACCTGAGACATTCTCAGAAGAGCACAACTATGTAATATAATATTTAATATGTGAATAATATTAACTGAATTAAAACAGTACAACAAGGCAAGGTATACTTGTCTAGAACTCCGATGTGAACAAGTAAAGCTCATAAACCTACAGCCAAGATAGATCCGTCCTGGGTGCCTATGAATATATAAAAATAAATATCAATCACTACATTACACTATTTTATATGCACAAGAGTACAACACAAACAAAGTCATGAGTCACGTAGAGTCTAAACCAAACAAGCCTTCTAACTAACTGGGTTGGCTAAGGTTGACTAGTCAAGGACCAAAAAAAGTGTGCAAACACTAAGTCTACTAGTCACATAACGTCCTCAAGTACTCTAAATGTACTTCTTCTTATATATCATAACCACAGTCATAATTATGGTTTGTGTAGGTGCTAAGTTGCATCCCCAACACAAGTTTAGTAATAAAACCCTCTAGGTCTCCATGCACATATATATAAAATGGTCTTCTAACATTTGTGCATGATATATCAAAGTAGCTATCTAGATACTAACAAGTGTTTACAACTCAAGAATCATGCAACACTAAACATGTATACTCATTACTAGGTTAGGGTCTCTCATTTATATATAGAAATCATCATTCACTAATATATTTGAACTATCTACAATACACAAGTGTACACTACCTTAATCAAATCTACACATTTTACCATGGCATCCCTAGCATGACAACATGCAACTCCCATCCCATTTATGAGTTAAATACACAAGATTCTAACCTAAACATGCAATTGCACTCTCACATGCCGCCATATATATATATATATATATATATATATATATATATATATATATATATATATATATATATATATATATATATATATATATCTCGAAACCCAACTAGTACAATCCTAGGTAACAACCAAATTTAGTAGTTTAATCACTACTAACCTCAATCCATGCAATTATTCAACACTAAAAAATATTCTAAATTAATTAATATTCTAAAATTAAAAGAAAATAGAGTTATTTAAGAGTTAAAGTAAGTGTTAAACGGATTTTGAAGCACATGGCAAAGATGTTGACAATATTTGATGCATTTAAATAACCATACCTCCAAGAAGAAAATGAAGAACACATAGTGAAGATGATAAAAGGAAGTTGAAGAACATATATATGAAGAAGAAGAAGAAGAAGAAGATGATGATGAAAAAGAAGGAGAGGTAAAGGTTACCTAAGTTCCAAGTGCAATGGAGGGGAAACTTGGATGAAGCTCAGGCTAGGGGAAGGGGTTGTGCTCACTGTTGGAGAGGGGGTGCTCAGTCGGGGTGGCCGTAGGTGGCCTGGTAGGGGTGGTGCTCAGTATAGGGATGGGAGAGGAGGTGAGGAACAACAGTAAGAGCCACAATGGCAACAACTACAATAATACCAGCAACAGCTAACGCAGCAACAGTGGCTATTGCAGTAGTAGCAGTAAGGTGGCAAGGGTGATGGTGATCGTGAGGGTGGTGGAGGTGGTGGTGATGGTTGTGAGGGTGGTGGAGATAGTGGTGATGGTCGTGAGGGTGGAGGATATGGTGGTGATGATCGTGAGGGTGGTGGAGATGGTGGTGATGAAGGGTTTTATGAATAAGGAGAGGAAGGAGATGTAATAAATGATGAGAGATAGGGTGTATATTTAATGAAGGAGAGTGAGAGGAGGGAGCTTGGGGATTAGGGCCGACTGCCCCTAGGTATTTCTAGGGAGGGGTGATATTTGAAATGAGAGAATTAGTGGTTGTGATGTATTTGAGTTTGAATGGAGGCTTGGGATGGATTGTAGGCACATTTTGGTGTATAGTGCCATATAAAAAGGGAGAGAAAAAGTGTATGACCGGTCAAGCCTCACCAAAATAAGTTTTTTTTCATTTGTTCCAACCAATAAGAGGTGGACACCTAGCAAAGTATGGACACAAAGGTTTCTAATAGTTTAGGATTTGCACAAAAATAGAAATTTGGATTGGATGAGGGTAAAATTCATGTTTGATGTGCTGTAGTGGAAGAAATTGGTGTGTGATATTTTGTATGAGCCATGAGGGTATGGGTTTGGATTGGTGTTTGGTTTAGTTTTGGGTTAGGTTGAGTCGGTTGCCCCAAAATAAATAGAAATTGTGTTATTGGTGTTCTTTAATAAATTGAAAGTACATAGGATGTCAATCGGGGGTGATACAAGTGTCATGGATGTAGAAGACTCAGAATAGATTATCGTCACATATTGGGTTGCAAGAAATGGGTCAAAGTTGCATCTTAAATTTTGCTTGGAACAGACATAGGTGAAAATTTTAGGTTTAAAATTAGGTAATTTGACGAATATTGTGCGATTAAAATGAAGTACAAGAGAGGATATTTATGAGTGACACAAAGGTCAAAATGAAAGACTGACATATCTAGGTCAAGGATATAAAATTTGTTTGAAGGAAAAAGTTAGAGTAACGCTCCAAATATCGAAGCAGCGACAAGGTGTACCAAGTGAATTAAATTAAATGAGGCAAACAATAACTCTATTAACTAATTCAAAATAACTCTAAATAAATTCTAATACTAGATTTGGGTCAGGGGATTTATGACCTACCTAACTGATAAGAATTTCGTCCTCAAAATTAAAACAAACATATAATAAGCTATAAACTGGCAAGCAATATTAAGGACATACCTTGGCCTGATGGACCTGGCCTCTGGACTATCTGTTGTGCTCTATTACGATGCTGTGGGAATCCTTGGGCCTGATGTTGGGATGACCCATAAATCAAATAATGTCATAACTTTCTTCTGCAATCTTTTTGAACATGCCCCTTCTTGCCATAGTAGTGACAAGTCAGAAGATCCCTCTGTTGGTACGGTGTGCTCCTCTGCTGCTACTGCTGCTGCTGTTGGATCATTAGATGCCTGATCTGCCCGCTCAAGGATACTCTCTGTACTGGGGATGAAGTACCAACATGCCTCTCAGGTTCCCTCTCAAGACTAATAGCTTTCTGAACCTTTGTTGCCTTCAGGACGTCTGCTCTAGTTATGTGAGCCATATTGCCCGTGAATTGTCGGAGCTCATAGTTGAGGCCCTTGTGGAATCTTCTAGCTTGTCTGACTCATATTCGACTAGCGAAGGGGCGTACCGACTTAGTCTGCTAAACTCTGCATCATACTCACTCACCGATATGCTGCCCTGACTGAGGTGAGTAAATTTCTCCTGGAGCTCAAATCGGATAGACGCCGAGAAAAACTACTCCTGAAATAACTGACAAAACTCCTTCCAAGATGGAGGTGCCTCGAAGTGCTGCTCCTCCGCCTTCCACCAGTGGAGGGCCAAATACTGAAGCTGCATACGGGCGACGGTGACCCACTTCTCCTTGGGTAGCTTGACGGCTTCCAATATCTGCTCTGTGGTGACGAGCCACTCGTTCACCTCATTGGGATCCTCATTACCCCTGAATGGTGGAGGATGTATCCCTCTTAACTTGTCGATAGTGCCCGACCGTCCAGTCTCGATGCTATTCCTCATGAGCTTATTCTGTTGCCATTTGGTCTGCATCTTGCCTTAAAAGAATTAGAACATGAATGTCTGGCTGTCCTGCGACGGTGCCTGTTGACCATGCTGCAGCTAAGGTTGAAACAGAAACGGATACAAAAATGGCCCCTGAGGAGGAAAGGTGGTTGTGGAGGCAAAGGTTCCTCTCTCAGACCCTGGGCCTGCTGGCCTCCAAGGTCTGCCTGCTAATAGTGACGCTCCCCCTGCGCCATCTCCGGCTTCTTAGACGACCGCCCCTGCTGGAGACGGGGAGCAAGTGTCAATATGCTAGTGCCCGCTCGTGAGTCGGCTCTCCAGATGAGCCGATGTCCCGAGGAACATCGTCCGACTACGCAACGCGATCGCTGTTGAGATTCATCTCCCTGACCAAATAAAAAATAATGTCACTAGGTAAGAATAGAATCAAACATGATGCAACTTAAAGAACGAATTAGGATAAATATGGAATTAAGAAAGAAAATTAAGTACGTGAATAAGATTCTAATATCTAGTCCTACTGCAGGCTCGCTTGGCACAGTAACGTAACCAAGATAATTTAATCAGGACCTGCATGGGCTACCACAAAAACTATGTCACGGCCCAGTCCAAAAATATATGGGTCTAAACCACGTGGAAATGGCCAGCTAATACGACTACGAAGGATTTTCTAATTTAATGGACCCGTCGAAGCATACTAAGCTATCCTAAATACTATCAAGTCTAATATGCTATGCTAACAAGCAACATGTAACTAACTAATCTCATCCACATAAGTAATGTAACAAAGATGCAAATAAGTGCTGGTAAATAAAATACAGAGTGTCGAAATCTCCAAAATACAATAGAAATATCTGATAGGGACAACCCACTGAAATGCAATAATGGAAAAAATACAGAAAGCAGTAAGATAACTTGACTTGAGCATCATCTAGCTAGATAAAGATACTCAAGTCCAAAGTGGCAGTATACTCCAAGTTAAGGGAACTCCTCTGGAAATGCCTCAAAGTCCTCGGCCACGTATCTGGTTTGCACTCATTCTCCGTATATGGTCGGGTACAAGTGCTCGTCCGAATCTGAAAAGGAACCAGGTCCTCAGAGGAACATAACAAGATACAAAAGGTATAAGCCATAAAGTAAATATTGTATAAACATGAGGGTGAACTAACCAGCAAAGTGAATACACTTTGAAGATAACCTTTGTCGTATGGGTAGATGAAAGGTAAGTATCTAGCATTAGCTGCAAACCAGATGCCAGAAGTATATACTGACTACATCACCGGTCATTATAACGCGCAAATAGTAACCTCTACCAGATGTATTGACAAGTATATACGCTTATAACCGGTCATCTATGAATCCCATAACCGGGTATCTATGAATGCCCATAGCCGAATAACTATGTGGCTCGTGACCCCGTAGTTTACTCTGAAACTATGGTAGCCAAATGTCTGTCCCATATGTCTACTAATCATTTTTCCTGCCCAATGCCAATGTGTAAGTCATGAATACGACATGGATATCTCGTAACTATATGCAAGTGTCACGCCCCAGTCCCAAAATATCGAGGGACCAGACACGTGGCAATGGACAGCAGCACACACCGATGGACAAACCCAATTTAATGGATCCATCGGGGCATACTTAAGCTGTAATACAACAATAAGCAGGTCCAATGATACAAGTCACAGTCTATTCTAATCTCATCCATAACAGATAATCACAGATCAAATGCCAGAATAATGGTAATAAAATAAACTAACAAATCTCATTAAAAGTGTCTCGGAGAACAATCCGAGAACAAGTCTGATACAGCAATGCAATAGACTGGAAATAAAGTAACTAGAAACAGAAATAAATGAGTATCTCAAGCCAATACTCGGGAGAAGTCCTCTGGTACGATCTCGTCCTCGGATCCTGGTTCTGCTCCAATGTATGCACCTGTTCCTGCTTCTGCTAATGCCAATGCTCCGGTCCCGTATACCTCAGGATAGATCTCGTCTGCAATATCTGGGGACATAATCCGGATCCAGGTCCTCAGGGGACATAGCAAGGTACAAAATAACTCAAGCCAAAATAAATGCAGTACAGCAATAAATGAAACAATAGGGTACATATATATAACCAGCTAAGTGATATGCAAATGAGAACATTATTCCATACTCGGGCTGAGACTACTACAGGATCAGTGTCGGAGAAACCCATAGCAGTATTTTCTCGAAAGGCCAGAACTGGTGCCAATAGCTTTGTGTCAGAGACTAAGACACATCCAGATAACAATATATATAATATAATCAGCCTTTGATATGGTAATACTCTCCCCACCCAATGTAATCTCACGTCTCATGTCCATGACACGCAGGATCATAACTAATGCAACAAGTCAGGATATAATCTAAGCATGTAACTGTATATGTCATAAACCTGTATCCTATACAGAATCACCATGAATATCTCAGGAAGATTCTGTCTCATGAATAGTGTCAAGTGTCCTGGGTATAATGTACTTGATAAGACAAGCACGAGAGATATAAGGGTCAAGAAAACAGCAGTAGCAGCTGCAACTGGAGCTGAATCGATGTCCATCTCTAGATGACGTTACACAACTCCGCGTACGGTGTTGGCACCCGACTATTAATCGGACGCTAAGTAAAGTCACACGGTCCTAGGTCAAGCATGCACAACAATATATAGACAAATCAAGGAAATATGTAACAAGAACTGCAATGTTTGGCAAGGTACACTTGCTTGGGGTTCTGACTCCAATTGTATCTCTGGTCTCTGTGTGATTTGCAGGTACTACTCCGGTTGCTGAAATAAACATCACCATTAGATTCAGAAAATATCAAATAGCTAGAAACGCCTGTCCTTGAGTCCAATTTGGACACAGGGGCAAAATGACAGTTTCTGGTCAAAGCGGGGTCCACATGTGGGCCGCTTTGCACCGAAAAATGTGTCAAGGTCAAAGGTCTCCAAATTCATCAAACTCAGCGTCAACAAATCCAGAACGATGATACGAACCCAACGGAACTTCCAGAATTGGATTCCGATGAGCCGATCACAAAATCGCCCGTCAAGTGGAGCCGTGGGGCCCACGATACGTGATTTTGTCAACGTTCTCAGAATCGAACCAAACTTGGGTCACAGGACCAGCGTATTGCTACGAGTCTGATGGTACAAGTTTCGTTTCGATCCGACGTGTGTACACAAAGTTACGACGTATTCCAGAACAGGTGGATACGGGGCGTTGTCGGCGGATACGCGTTGATTCCGGTGTGCACGCACATCCAAATCAACTTCTCCAAAATCCTACACGTCCGTATTGATGGCGCGCACGTTTCGGTGAAGACCGCGCGCGACCAAGTCGTCCCGTTTGGCGGGGCACACTCAGTTCCGAGGTAAAATAGGGCATGGGTTTTCCTGTTTTTGGATCGCGGTTTGCGATCACCACAGGACGCGACGCACCAATAATAATAATCATCAGATAATGAAAACTATCAGAGAATGTACTCGCCTAACGTCCTGAGCAACTGGCGATCCGAACTGGTGTCGCAAGGACCTATGCGAAAAGCAAGGTTAAACAGGTTTCTAATGAGTTAAACAGATATAAAATAATTAAAAATAGGCTTCTAGGGTCGTTCTAGGTCAATCGGGTCAAATCGGTACAATCTAGGTCAAAAAGTCAACTCTGGGTCAAATCTAGGTCAAATGTTGACTTTGGCGGTCAACCGAGTCAACTACGGTCAAGTCTAGGTCAAACTAGGGTGCCCCTGAAATTCTAGGTCAAACCGAGCTCATTAAGCTAGAAAACTCTCAAACTCGCCTCCTTGAGATACCGGGATACCCTCGGTATCCGATACCTCACCCTACGCTATACGCCACGCCTATACCCTCTAAAACCTATGCTAGCACGCGTAAATATATACATATAAGCATATAAAAATCACTCCAATACATATCCTAGGCTATTGCTCAAATACCCTGCTCGAAACTCAATACCTTGGATATCTCAAGGTATTGAGATACCGCTCTAAACTCAACCCGACTACCCCTCTAGCTAGCTAACTATGCATAAACATATATATCTAGCTATAATCTAGGCTAAAATATAGATATCTAATACATATATGCATATCCCTATATATATATATACCCAATACCTTACCTAAACTATACATAAATATATATGTGTATATCTATATCTAGATATCTAAACTATCTACCTAGCTATATGTATATATATATCTATGCATCTATCTAACTAATCTATCTTTCTATCGAGATATCTAGATATCTATCTACTAGATATCTACCTATCTAACTATCTATCTAATTATCTATCTAACAACCTATCTATCTATCTATCTAGCTATATAACTATATATCTATCTATCTTTCTATTCCTCTACCTATCTATCTACTATCTATCTAATCTATCCCTCTACTATCTTACTATGTATCAATCTATCTATATCTACATATATACTTACACACACATATATACACACATATCTATATATACATATATCTACACACACACATATATCTATATATATATATATAGTTGTATATATATATATATATATATATATATATATATATATATATATATATATATATATATATATATATATAGATATATATATGTATCTATGTGTGGGCGTATGGCAGAGCGAGAGGGGCAGCGAGCAGCGGGGGAGGCAGCGCAGCGCTGCCAGCGTGCACAGCCACTGTTGTGCTGTGCGCAGCAGCAGCAGCAGTTTAAATAGCAGCAAGAGCAGCAGCAAAAGCAGGGCAGCAGCAGCAGTAAATGCGGAGCAGCAGCAGCAAATGCGAGGGAGAGAGAGAGGTATATATATATATAGATATAGATAGATTGATATATAGTAGATAGATAGGTAGAGGAATAGAAAGATAGATAAATATATACCTAGATATACTAGATAGATAGATAGGTACATACATACATAGATTAATAGATTAATACATATATAGCTAGGTAAATAGATAGATGCATAGATAAATAGATAGATAGATAGATTCATAGATAGGTAGATATCTAGATGAATAGATACTAGATATCTAGATGGATATATAGAGATAGATAGATAGTTAGATTATTAGATAGATAGATAATAAGATAGATAGGTAGGTAATGGATAGATAGATAGATAGTTATATGTATATCTAAGGTATAGATATATATACCTATAGCTATATATATCTATAGATATCTAGAGAGAGAGATAGATAGATTTATAAATAGAGATATACATAGCTAGATAGATAGTTAGATATCTAGATATAGATATATATATATATGTATAGGTAAGGTAAGGTATATATGTATGTGTGTGTGTGTGTGTGTATGTGAGATATATATGTAGATACCTAGGTATATGCATATATGCATTAGATATATATATTTTAGCCTAGATTATAGCTAGATATATATGTTTATGCATAGTTAGTTAGCTAGAGGGGTAGTCGGGTTGAGTTTAGAGCGGTATCTCAATACCTTGAGATACCGAGGTATCTCGATACCTTGAGATAACCAAGGTATTGAGTTTCGAGCGGGGTATTTGAGCAATAGCCTAGGAATAGTATTGGAGTGATTTTTATATGCTTATGTGTATATATTTACGCGTGCTAGCATAAGTTTTAGCGGGTATAGGCGGGGCGTGTAGCGTAGGGTGAGGTATCGGATACCGAGGGTATCCCGGTATCTCAAGGAGGCGAGTTTGAGGGTTTATTAGCTATATGACCTAGTTTTGGCCTAGAATTTCAGGAGCACCCTAGTTTGACCTAGACTTGACCGTAGTTGACTCGGTTGACCGCCAAAGTCAACTTTTGACCTAGTTTTGACCCAGAGTTGACTTTTTGGACCCAGAGTTGACTTTTTGACCCAGATTTTACCGGTTTGACCCGTTTGACCTAGAACGACCCTATAAGCCTATTTTTAGTTATTTTATATCTGTTTAACTCATTAGAAACCTGTTTAACCTTGCTTTTCACATAGGTCCTTGCGACACCAGTTCGGATCGCCAGTTGCTCAGGACGTCAGACGAGTACATTCTCTGATAGTTTTCATTATCTGATGATTATTATGATTCAGATTCTAGTATAGTATCATCTGATTATTCTGGCACAACACGGGACACTGACTGGTTCTTCTGGATTCATTTACTTGCGACACGTACATTTCATGTTTCTGGCCTCTATTCTGGAATCACTACTGGCATCACCTACTGGCATCACTACAGGCATCACTCATGTTTCAGGCTGGACTCATCTTGATTTACGTGTCGGGTCTTGAATTCACTTGTATTAGTCGGGACGTGGAAATACTCGAGTAGACATGTAAACATTTCCATCTGGAATCATCAGGCATCACCCCCTCTGGTCTAATCTGGAATGATAGCAGCCGCGCACCCAGTGCGCGGTGAGACGTACTTACCCCTAGCCGTTTACATGTCGAAACAAGTATTTCAAAGACACCGAGTTCATTCTTTATAGTCTGGACTCTCTTGCATTTCTTGCTGGTCTCACTTACATGTTTCTGGACTTGACTTACTACATGTATTTCATGCTGGATTCACTACACGTTCATGTGCACAGACTTACTCTTAGTTTAGATTCTTGTATCTTGCAGTCATTACTATCTTGTTTCTGATATTCCTGCATCTTTATCTTTATGCACCAGTGATACATGTATATTTTCTTGTTTCATACTTGCTTCATTCTTCTTGCTACTTGCTATAACTGTTTTATAGTTTTTATCATTTAAATGGAACTGCTGTTAGAGGTGTACTTGCTCCAGTCCTGACTGGACATATTTTTCCAGAGTATCCGGAGGATTGGTGTCCGACGTTTTATGGACCTGAGCCTGTCGATGGTGCAGACAGGGACCCTCTAGTTTAGGGGTGATTTTCGGGTTGGTAGCCGGGATCACTAGGACCTTGTTGTTGTCTTATTAGCTTTTAGCACCGGATTTGTCTCCGGTTTTGGATTGAGACCTTGTTTTGTATATTATTTTGGATGATGTATTATTATTATTGATGTTGTGGTTGTTTTAGCTGCAGTTGTTTAGACTTTGGAGTTGATAGTCTTCTTTGTTATCTTATCGTGCTTAGATTCGTTATTGAGTACTTGATTATCATTATGATATTGCTCCTCCGTTTGGAGTTGAGATCTTGACAGGTTTATATATTGATTGTGTGAGCTAGATAGTTGACCTAGACAACGTTCTACCGCCGATGCTGCGGCGTAGGCTGGACGTACCCACGACTCATGCCCGATTTTTCGGGTGCGGGTCGTGACAGGTTGCACGGGCATCGAGGGGGTCACACAGTCTACGCGTCACAATTGACGGAACGGAAAACAGGGCAACGAGGAGAGAGGAAACGCTACCTGAACAGGGCTCCGTGAAGACTGATTCTTCGTGTCCGAGTAAATCCTTGACACGAGCTGTGTCCTGGCCGTGTCCGTGCTGCTGCTCTAGGGTTAGGGCTTGCCGGAGGGAGGCGGCTCGAGCGGAGGCTTCGCGGGGGTTGCTGTCGAGCAAGGCGGAGCGGGGGCTCTCGAGGGCTTCGATGGCTGGGAGCGTCAGTGGCTGCGGGCTGAGGAGGGAGGCGGTGCCGGGGCAGTGGGTTAGGGCAGCGAGTGGGCGGCCGACTAGGGGTTCTGATCGGTGGAGGACGTCGACGGAGATGGGAAGGCTGTGGAGGGTGGTGTTCGTCGAGGCGGATGGGTCGAAGGCTGCTGCGGGATTGCTGCTGCAGCGGAGCGGTGGAGGCGAGGGTCGAGACGGAGGAGAGGGGTTGCAGCGGGCCGGAGATGAGGGAGTCGGTGGCTGGTCGAATAGGGCGTCGGGGAAGATGGAGGGAGGTTTAGGGTTCAGGTGGTGCGAAGTCGGGCTCGGCTGTGGGCGGCGGAGTCGGCTGCATCGGCGGGGTTGACGAGAGAGAGGGTGCGATGGCGGCGGCACGGAAGTCGAGGGCTCTTTATAGTCGGAACAGTAACCCGGGGATAGGGATCCGATTAGGGTTCAGTTTGGGTTTTGGGTCCGGGTCGGGTTTGACTCGGATCCGACCCGACCCGACCCGACCTGTTAAGCTGGGTTGGTCTGGTTCGGTTTAGCGGCTTGGTTCGGTTCAGTGTTTGGTTCGGTTTATTTCAAATAAACCCGATTTATTTCAGGGTTTAATTGGTTTACTTATTCAATAGTTTTTAGGGCTTTAAAAATGCTTCCGGAATCCAATAAATTCCCAAAAAATTACCCTATGTCCAGTTTTCCATTTTACACCATAAAATATTATTTCCATAATATTTTAATATTATTTAACAGCAATTAAAAATCATTTAATTATCAAATACCTAGGTTTTTAATTACAGAAAAAATCCTGGAAAATTCCTGAAAAATTATAAAAAATCCAAATTAAAAATTCTTGAAAAATCAGGGGGATTACAATCTACCCCCCTTAAGTGGATTGCGTCCTCGCAATCAAAGAATAACCGGTCAACAAAGATGACACGGTTTGCAAATATTTGTTCGAAGCACATCACGATCAAGGAAAATTCAAGGTTTGAGGGTGTAAGAATAATCACATAGGGAAAATCATTTTCCTAAGCAATAAAAGTTATGCAATTTCCCGGATGAAGGAAATCTAGAAACTACATTTTTAGAAAAACTAGGTTATCACTCATCATACTAGGTTATCAATTATAAAACATTCTAGGTTGTTGATTATGAGCAAGTTCAAAATTACTAGGTTAAGGCTGAGGTCACGAACCAACAGGCACGAACTAAAACAATACTAGAAACGGTAGCTACGAATCACTTATGCGTATTAGCTAATCCACGAGTCTGCGCGTTCTCCAAGGTCATCGCCAGGGCTTGTCCGCGTCCTTGCAGTTGATTCCTCTGCTGCTGTTGCTGGGCCTGCTGGAAAAGTGCTACTTGTGATGCCAAGGGTGGCCTTGGCTGATACTCTCTTGGGGATGGTGGTATGACTCCTTCAACTTCCGTTTGCGGTGCTCCCAATGCTGGATAAGCTGGCCTCGGTACTGGTAACGCTTGTTGGTTAACCGTTGGTGCTTCTCTACGCTCAGGGCATCCCTTCACTGAATGCTGACTTGCTTGACTGCGTTGTTGTGATGATTGACCTTCTTCTACTGGTATTACTTCATCTTCGTTGGTTACCACAGCATCTCGTGGTGATCTTGCAGGAGTCTCGTCGTTTGCTTATGAATCCATAACTCTACAACCAAAATAACCAATAAGAGGCACACAGGAATCTAGGCAGGATGCAAGTCAAGAAATAAATTCGAGTCCGATATAGATGTCAAGGACGATTCAAGCAAGTGGATGAGATCCTAAAAACTTATCCTATTCTTATTACAGGCTTGCTCGGTCCCTAAGTTGAAACCGAACAATTTAGTCGTTGACCTGCATGGGCCACCACAAAAACCATGTCACGCCCCAGTCCCAAAATATCGAGGGACCAGACACGTGACAATGGCCAGCAGCACACACCGATGGACAAACCCAATTTAATGGATCCATTGGGGCATACTTAAGCTGTAATACAACAATAAGCAGGTCCAATGATACAAGTCACGGTCTATTCTAATCTCATCCACAACAGATAATCACAGATCAAATGCCAGAATAATGGTAATAAATAAACTAACAAATCTCATTAAAAGTGTCTCGGAGAACAATCCGAGAACAAGTCTGATACAGCAATGCAATAGACTGGAAATAAAGTAACTAAAAACAGAAATAAATGAGTATCTCAAGCCAATACTCAGGAGAAGTCCTCTGGTACGATCTCGTCCTCGGATCCTGGTTCTGCTCCAATGTATGCACCTGTTCCTGCTTCTGCTAATGCCAATGCTCCGGTCCCGTATACCTCAGGATAGATCTCATCTGCAATATCTGAGGACATAATCCGGATCCAGGTCCTCAGGGGACATAGCAAGGTACAAAATAACTCAAGCCAAAATAAATGCAGTGCAGCAATAAATGAAATAATAGGGTACATATATGTAACCAGCTAAGTGATATGCAAATGAGAACATTATTCCATACTCGGGCTGAGACTACTACAGGATCAGTGTCGGAGAAACCCATAGCAGTATTTTCTCGAAGGGCCAGAACTGGTGCCAATAGCTCTGTGTCAGAGACTAAGACACATCCAGATGACAATATATATAATATAACCAGCCTTTGATATAGTAATACTCTCCCCATCCAATGTAATCTCACGTCTCATGTCCATGACACGCAGGATCATAACTAATGCAACAAGTCAGGATATAATCTAAGCATGTAACTGTATATGTCATAAACCTGTATCCTATACAGAATCACTATGAATATCTCAGGAAGATTCCGTCTCATGAATAGTGTCAAGTGTCCTGGGTATAATGTACTTGATAAGACAAGCACGAGAAATATAAGGGTCACGATGTCCATCTCTAGATGACGTTACACAACTCCGCGTACGGTATTGGCACCCGACTATTAATCGGACGCTAAGTAAAGTCACACGGTCCTAGGTCAAGCATGCACAACAATATATAGACAAATCAAGGAAATATGTAACAAGAACTGCAATGTTTGGCAAGGTACACTTGCCTGGGGTTCTAACTCCAATTGTATCTCTGGTCTCTGTGTGATTTGCAGGTACTACTCTGGTTGCTAAAATAAACATCACCATTAGATTCAGAAAATATCAAATAGCTAGAAATGCCTGTCCTTGAGTCCAATTTGGACACAGGGGCAAAATGACAGTTTCTAGTCAAAGCGGGGTCCACATGTGGGCCGCTTTGCACCGAAAAACATGTCAGGGTCAAAGGTCTCCAAATTCGTCAAACTCAGCGTCAACAAGTCCAGAACGATGATACGAACCCAACGGAACTTCCAGAATTGGATTCCGATGAGCCGATCACAAAATCGTCCGTCAAGTAGAGCCACGGGGCCCACGATACGTGATTTTTTCAACGTTCTATGAATCGAACCAAACTTGGGTCACAGGACCAGCGTATTGCTACTAGTCCGATGGCGCAAGTTTCGTTTCGATCCGACGTGTGTACACAAAGTTACGATGTGTTCCAGAACAGGTGGATACGGGGCATTGTCGGCGTATACGCGTTGATTTCCGTGTGCACGCACATCCAAATTAACTTCTCCGAAATCCTACATGTCCGTATCGACGGCGAGCACGTTTCCGTAAAGACCGCGCACGACCAAGTCGTCCCATTTGGCGGGGCGCACTCAGTTCCGGGGTAAAACAGGGCGTGGATTTTCCTATTTTTGGATCGCGGTTTGCGATCACCACAGGACGCGACGCACCGAGCGGGTTGCACGGGCATCGAGGGGGTCACACAGTCTACGCGTCATAATTGACGGAACGGAAAACGGGGCAACGAGGAGAGAGGAAACGCTACCTGAACAGGGCTCCGTGAAGACTGATTCTTCGTGTCCGAGTAAATCCTTGACACGAGCTGTGTCCTGGCCGTGTCCGTGCTGCTGCTCTAGGGTTAGGGCTTGCCGGAGGGAGTAGGCTCGAGCGAAGGCTTCGCGGGGGTTGCTGTCGAGCAAGGCGGAGCGGGGGCTCTCGAGGGCTTCGATGGCTGGGAGCGTCGGTGGCTGCGGGCTGAGGAGGGAGGCGGTGCCGGGGCAGTGGGTTAGGGCAGCGAGTGGGCGGCCGGCTAGGGGTTCTGATCGGTGGAGGACGTCGGCGGAGATGGGAAGGCTGTGGAGGG
The DNA here is from genome assembly GCA_036927795.1 of Iris macrosiphon. Taxonomy (NCBI): domain Eukaryota; kingdom Viridiplantae; phylum Streptophyta; class Magnoliopsida; order Asparagales; family Iridaceae; genus Iris; species Iris macrosiphon. The sequence continues at coordinate 50,252,813 of JAYESA010000012.1, forward strand.
TGGTGTTTGTCGAGGCGGATGGGTCGAAGGCTGCTGCGGGATTGCTGCTGCGGCAGAGCGGTGGAGGCGAGGGTCGAGACGGAGGAGAGGGGTTACAGCGGGCCAGAGATGAGGGAGTCGGTGGCTGGTCGAATAGGGCATCGGGGAAGATGGAGGGAGGTTTAGGGTTCAGGTGGTGCGAAGTCGGGCTCGGCTGCGGGCGGCGGAGTCGGCTGCGTCGGCGGGGTTGACGAGAGAGAGGGTGCGATGGCGGCGGCACAGAAGTCGTGGGCTCTTTATAGCCGGAACAGTAACTCGGGGATAGGGATCCGATTAGGGTTCAGTTTGGGTTTCGGGTCCGGGTCAGGTTTGACTCGGATCCGACCCGACCCGACCCGTTAAGCTGGGTTGGTCTGGTTCGGTTTAGCGGCTTGGTTCGGTTCAGTGTTTGGTTCGGTTTATTTCAAATAAACCCGGTTTATTTCAGGGTTTAATTGGTTTACTTATTCAATAGTTTTTAGGGCTTTAAAAATGCTTCCGGAATCCAATAAATTCCCGAAAAATTATCCTATGTCCAGTTTTCCATTTTACACCATAAAATATTATTTCCATAATATTTTAATATTATTTAACATCAATTAAAAATCATTTAATTACCAAATACCTAGGTTTTTAATTACAAAAAAAATCCCGGAAAATTCCCGAAAAATTGTGAAAAATCCAAATTAAAAATTCTTGAAAAATCAGGGGGATTACAGTAAGTCGCTAAATAACTAAAGAACCATACTGCTATGCTAAGTACCGTCATGCGTGCTACTCGCACCGATGGCCAGTCAAGTGCGTAAGGTCGCGACCCTACATGAACTCACTCTGTGACATAAAATAATACGTGACAAGACCCAGGAGTTATAATGATAATTCCACAACTCTAGGTGCGTCCACCAAACATTAGGTCAAACATAAGTCATAATGTCAACGTCTTCGTCTACTGCACCCGAGATATTCTCAGAAGTACACAACTATATAATATAATGTTTAGATCAGAAATATGTGAATAATATTAACTTAATTTAAATAGTACAACAAGGCAAGTTATACTTGCCTGGAACTCCGATGTGAACAAGTAAAGCTTTGAAACCTGTAACCAAGATAGAACCATCATGGATGCCTATGAATATAAAAATAAATATCAATCACTACATTACACTATGTTATGCATGCACAAGAGTACAAAAGTCACAAGTCACGTATAGTCTAAACTAAACAAGCCTTCTAACTAACTGGGTTGGCTAAGGTTGACTAGTCAAGGACCAAGAAAGTGTACAAAAACTAAGTTTACTAGTCACATAACGTCCTCAAGTCTTCTAAATGTACAACTTCTTATATATCATAACCACAGTCATAATCAGGGTTTGTGTAGGTGCTAAGTTGCATCCCCAACACAAGTTTAGTAATAAAACCCTCTAGGTCTCCATGCACATATATATAAAATGGTCTTCTAACATATGTGCATGATATGTCAAAGTAGCTATCTAGATACTAACAAGTGTTTACAACTCAAGAATCATGCAACACTAAACATGTATACTCATTACTAGGTTAGGGTCTCTCATTATATATAGAAATCATCATTCACTAATATATTTGAACTATCTACAATACACAAGTGTACACTACCTTAATCAAATCTACACATTTTACCATGGCATCCCTAGCATGACAACATGCAACTCCCATCCCATTTATGAATTAAATACACAAGATTCTAACCTAAACATGCAATTGCACTCTCACATGCCGCCATATATATATATATATATATATATATATATATATATATATATATATATATATCAAAACCCAACTAGTGCAATCTAAGGTAACAACCATATTTAGTAGTTTAATCACTACTAACCTCAATCCATGCATTTAATCAACACTAAAAAATATTCTAAATTAATTAATATTCTAAAATTAAAAGCATATAGAGTTATTTAATAGTGAAAGTAAGTGTTAAATAGATTTTAAAGCACATGGCAAAGATGTTAACAATATTTGATGCATTTAAATAACCATACCTCCTAGAAAAAAATAAAGACCACATGGTGTAGATGATGAAAGGAAGTTGAAGAACATATATATGAGGAATAATAAGATGAAAAAGAAGGAGAGGTGAAGGTTACTTAAGTTCCAAGTGCAATGGAGGGAAAACTTGGATGAAGCTCGGGCTAGGGGAAGGGGTTGTGCTCACTGTTGGATAGGGGGTGCTCAGTCGGGGTAGCCAAAGGTGGCCTGGGAGGGGTGGTGCTCGATCGAGGGAAGGGAGAGGTGGTGAGGAACAATAGTAAGAGCCGCAATGGCAACAACTACAGCAGTGGCAGCAGCAGCTAACACGGCAGCAGTGGCTATTGCAGCAGCAACAGCAAGGTGGCAAGGGTGATGGTGATCGTAAGGGTGGTGGAGGTGGTGGTGATGGTCGTGATGGTGGTGGAGATGGTGGTGATGGTCGTGAGGGTGGTAGAGATGGTGGTAATGATTGTGAGGGTGGTGGAGATGGTGGTGATGAAGGATTTTATTAAGGAGGAGAGGAATGAGATGTAATAAATGATGAGAGAGAGAGAGAGAGAGAGAGAGAGAGAGAGAGAGAGGATGTGTATTTAATGAAGGAGAGTGAGAGAAGGGAGCTTGGGGATTAGGGTCGGCTGTCCCTAAGTATTTTTAGGGAGAGGTGATATTTGAAATGAGAGAATGAATGGTTGTGATGTACTTGAGTTTGAATCCATTACCAGAAATATAACTTCAAGTAGGACTTACATGGTAAGTTCTACCAAGTTATATGTGTTATATTTGGGTTGTATGAACTAACTATGCACATGACATTGGTGTCGCATTTATTTGAGTCCCCGTAGGCTCCAAAAATAATATAGAAACACCGTACATTTTAATTAGTCATAAATGACCATTTTTGATTAATTGTATCTGACCGAGCCCGAATTCCCAACTTGAACCCTCAAACTAACTTGACTAACTCATACACAATACCACACACCAATCTCTCATCTTTTTACACACCAAACACAATTTTTCCCCACACCAAATCATATTTTTTACCTCATTTAAATTTAAATTCAGCTTTTACCCAAAATATCATGCCCTTTGGACCATGTTAACTTAAATTGAACCATGTGTGCATATATGAAGGGGGAGGGGAACCAACCCATAGCCAATACATGGGTAGAGTCTCTATGTAACATATCCTAGTAACCTTTCGTCTTAGCAAGTAACCCCCAACCTTTCACCTTTTATCTCCCATCCATTACTTCATGTAGTAATCACATTGGAGTGTAACCCCCCAAGCCAAACCATTCGACAACACACCCTCTCCAAACCGAATCCCTCTCTTCTCTCTCTCTTTTCTTCCTCTCTACCTCAAGGTTCTCTCCTCTTCCACCTCCTTGGAGCAAGATTGGTCTAGTGGTGGTACAAACCCCTCATTGAAGTCGAAAACATCGTCGGAGTTCCACCGAATTCCATACAACCTCAACTAAGTTCATAGGTATCACCCTCATCCCTCCTACATCCATTCTTGATTTTTTTTAAGTTATTTCATTAGAGTAAGGTGTACTTATCTCCATGCTTTGATAAAATACACTACTTGTTAACTAGTGCATGCATATTTTTTTTATGAGTTGTTGCACTATAGTATTTTTAATTTCAGAATTTTATGGTTAATTATTTCAGAATTATAATCATAATTTTAAATATTTATACATATTAAAAAATATATTTTTTGGGTTAAAAGTATAGAGAATGTATAAAAGTTGAATGGATAGTAATAATGTAATTGTAGGAATGTTGTATTGATATTATATTATTGAAAATTAGTTTTTTACCATTATAAAATAAATTTCAGAATTATATGTGTATTAAATCAGAATATTATACATATTAAAATATGTATTTTAGTGTTTTAAAGTATGAATAATTGATAGGTAGGTTGTATGGATAATATTGGTAAACTAGTGTACATGTTACGTTATTGTACTATAAAAAATGTATTGTTCATTATATTTAAATTAATTTTAGAATATTATTATTAAAAATTATAATTATATATGTATTAAAACATATATTTAGAGACTTAGTTGATGAACTAAAGAAGGGTAGAGTGCATGCATGGTAATGAAGACTATGTATAGTTTATTACATGCACATAAGCTTGAATATATATAAAAGTGTGCATAAATTTTTATTAATAAATAAAATAAATTTTAGAATATTAATCCTTTTTATTTTCATATTTTAAGATATTAATTAGTGAAATAAAATAATTTCATGCATGCTTAATTAGCCGGTTAACATTGTATAGCGTTTTGCGATATTGAACACTACCTACGTACGTGTAGGAATACGTTGTTTAATCACACATAAAGGCCTATAGGTACGCATGGTATATCAATGTACAGACCCTTATAATATTTTAAATAATAGTTTAGTACATGATTGTTGGCACGTTAACTAAAGCTGTGCGACTGTTGAATTATTGGCACGAACGTTGCTACTATGTTGATGTGTGTATATCGACTCTAAATTTTTACATAAAGTAGATAATGGTAGAATTAGAATTAATTTAAGTAATGGTGACAGGGCACGTGGGTGTCGCAGCACCACCATACGTGAACTTTGGATCTGTTACAACGCAGCATCAGGCAGCAGGCAAGTGTACCTTGCCTTGGTTTCAGTAAATTGTGCTTAATTTTAACTGTAGTTTATAGTTTATATTTTTATACATGTACTCAATTGTGACCCTAGGACCGTGACAATACTTTGCGTCTGAATCATATTCGGGTGCCGACTTCCGTGCGTAGAGTCGGATATCGTTAGATTGCATTGTCATCGTCTACCGTATACGTGTAACACTTGCACTAATTATCTTAGGACACTATATATGACTCTCATGTACAGAAGCCTCACTTGAGATATTCGAGGATTTCGGCTTCTATTTTAGGACTTGAGACATGTGCTAGTTGACATGATATTATTTATACCTGGGCTTAAGATATAGATAGTGATTGTCTTGCATTTCGTGACATGAGGCATGAGATACATGGGGTTGGGAAGAACTTACCGTACCGCTGGGCTACTAAACTCTACTAGTATTATAGTACTGCAGTTACCTTGATGGGGCTTGTACGTACTTACTACTATTATTACTACTATCACTAGTACCCCTAGTATATGTATAAAATCCGGTGGTTTCGCGGACGAGTACATTTTTATTTGTATACACATAAATAGATTATGTTAGATACCCTGAGCACGGTTATTTTACTTACTGTAAATTGGCTTGAGTTATTCTTGTACCGTGCTATGTCTCCTGAGGACCTGGATCCGGATTATGTTTTCAGGTATAACAGAGGAGGATTACCCCAAGATTTACGAGACATGAGCTGACGTTGGAGCGGTACTGGCACCAGAGGACGAGGTTGTGCCAGAGGATTTCTCCTGAGTACTCAGTTACTTACTTAGTTATTAAAGCTTAGTGTTATTTCATATTTGGATTTGGACTTATGGACATATGTATTTGGTTTTATTTTCTTTTCTTTATTGTGACGGGTTGTTGCCCGAGACACTACTTATTTGGACTAGATGATGGACTATTTTTTTATCTATTATCTTGACTAGTCTATCATATTATATTGTGACTTCTTCCTATGGATGGGATTAGAATTATATTGTGATAGATGGTGTAGACTTGTATTTATATTTATTACAGCTTAAGTGCACTCTAACGGGTCCATTAAATTGGGTTGCCCATTGGAGTTGTGCTTCTGGCCATTGCTACGTGGCTAGTCCCTTGGTATTTTTGGACTGGACAGTGACAAAAGGATCAGGTGCTATCCAGTTTCAAGGAGTTTCAGGCCTCCGTTGAAAAAAAAATGGGAAAGAAGTTGCTATGTGTTCGGTCGGACAATGGCGACGAATATATCGGTCTTTTTTATGCATACTACAGAGGGCAAGGGATACGACACCAGAAGTTTTCGTCAAAGATACCTCAGCTCAATGGAATAGCAGAGTGGATGAACAGGAAGCTGATGGAGAGGGTACAGTGTTTGCTATCAGAAGCAAACTTGTCGGGTAGCTATTGGGGTGAGGCTCTTTACACTGTTGCTTATATTATTAATTTATCTTCTAGTGCTCCTTTGTAGGGTGATGTGCCTGACAAAGTATGGTACGATAAAGAGCCGTCATACAATCACCCGCGAGTGTTTGGTTGCAAGGCCTCCGTACATGTATCAAAGGATGAAAGATTCAAACTTGAGCCGAAGACGAGGCGGTAAGTATTTGTCGGTTACGGTCGGAATAAGTTCGGCTATAGACTCTACGACTCAGTGGGAAGAAAGCTCTACAAAAGCAGGGACGTGGTATTCATCGAGGGTCAGACCATGACCAACACTCATGATTCTGAGATGCCTTATGAGGCTGAGGAATTGCCTAAATTAGAGTTATTTTGCTTCGAGTAGTTTCCAGAGGACATCGCAGAGGATCTAGTTATGGGGGAGCCAGTACATGAAGTTGCTCCCAACCTTGATCATCAGCCTGCTGATGGTGATCAGGGTGACACTTAGGAAGATGAGCATGCCGAGAAAGTAGTTCTTGAAGGGGGAGGCTGTTGGTATACAACCAGCACCAGTAATTCTATTGAGGAGGAGTGATAAAGATCGTCGACCATCTATGAGAAACTTGTGGTGCCCCGTTCCCCCTTTACGGGGAGCGCAACTAAGAAATACTTTTGATATCGTTCGATCGGGATAGATTGATTCAAAATCTTTTTCTTGTTATGGATTTGTTTTTTCGGAATTGATTTCCATATTCAGTGGACCGTGCCCCAAGGATGGACTTAGCGGCAGAGTCAAGAAGGACCTCTTCGCTCTAAGTTTTTTTGCCTAGTTTTTTACTATCGCCTTGTTGCTTTCGTGCTTTTGAGTTGGTTTTTGGATTTATGTTTTCTTGAATGGTTTCGATGGATTTTATTGCTTTCGTTCATTGAAATGTATTTTATTTCGAGCTTGAAAAGAGTAGAAGAGGTATTGATCATTTGTTCGTGGCAATGCAGGTGATCGTGCAGTAGACGTCGTGCAAGCGGAGTCTTAAAGCACCTCTTTTCTTTTCTCTCTCCAACCAACTAGTGAGTGGCTATAATTCAATTTAGTTGACCCTTCTTCCAAGCCTTCACAGCTAAAATTTTGCCTTATTGATTATTCTGATCAAATGATACCATAATAACTAAAAGATGTCAAGATAAAAAGGAATAGACTTGGATTACTTATGATTGTCAACCAACTTGTGAACGTTACCTTGTTGTATGCTAGTTCATTTAGAATATTCTTTCATCATGTTTCAAATTCTAGTTAGAGTATATACTTCTTCTATGATTGTGATATGTATAGAACACACCTTGCTATGCAATAAATTAATCAGGGAGACTATGCAAGATAGATCATGCCATATTATTTGTCTCATGCTTATATTGCTTTATACTTTATAAATTGATAACTTAATACTAGACGTCGCTTGATCACAATCAACTTGTGCACAAGGTTTTATGGTTCCTGCGGACGATCGCTTGGGCACTGGCACCGATCCGATCTGGACGAAAGTTCACGATAAGTCTCATGTACAAGACGGAATGGCATGTAGTGCTTCATGTTCCTTACTGCACACCATCCTCGTCTATAACTATAACTCATCTTTATGGCATCATGCCAGTGATCCCTTCGTATATTTAAACTGTGCAAGCTAACTATGTCTTCGTGGCAGGGAAGGTCATAATAAGTATTGTACGGGAAGGTAAAAGTCACCGAATGGTGGCAAATTCATTTAAGTAAATTTTTATATCTAATGCTTGCTTGTAAAATAAATTAAAGCAAGATAGAAAGACCATAAAATAACTTGCATGCTTTATATAAACAATGTATTGATTAGTATAGTTGGTTTAGCTCGCCTTCACCAGTGTATTTTGATGTATTGACCCTCATTGCAACAGGTTTTCCGCACCAAGGAGATCCTGTAAGAAGCTAAAGCGACTTCCCAATCTAGTCCACCTACCGGCACATCCAGTTCATGCCTTTTGAAGTATGTTTTATAAGATCCAGGAGCTCGTGCACATTACTTATGCAGCTCTGTAGAAAGGCGATAGCTTCGCCCGAAGGTGTCTATAATATTTTAAAGTTTTAGTAAATGAATGTAATGTATAGGACAATTATCTTATTTTGTGTCCACTTTTGTAAGCCCGTGCGATAATTATCTGACTCGTTCAAGAGTTCGTATAAAGATGTTCATTATCAATAAAGAGAACTTTTCTATATTTTAATATTTTGTTCAATTATCTGGGTACTCTGAATATGTGCTCGTTGTATATAATATTTTGTCCATAATACATTATGAGCCTGATGTAAGTTACCTTCTTTTAAAGGAATGACTAAAGCACAAGCATCAGCGCTAGCACGAGGAGAGGTACAAGCCCAGGAAAGTAGTTTCGGCACCTCGGGAAGTTCCAGAAGCCAGCGAGCCATGTCCCGTGTCGACCCGATTGAGCAAATAATATGGATGCTTAAAGCAAACCAGCTGAGAGAGGAGGCTCATTATGAGCGTGCCGAGAAGCGAGCGAAAAAGCGACAGAGCAAGTTCGAAGGTAATCTAGAAGCCCAATTTACAGTCCAACAAAAGCAGGTAGATGCCCTGCAACAGATTATTCAGACCTTGGCCTCCATCCATTCCGCAATGACAGCAACGGCACCGGTGGAGCGACCCGCGCCTGAAGTCAAAATACCTCAAACTCCAAGAAAGAAGAAAGTGACTACCTTCGACTTTGCCCACTTCAATAAGGTCTGCAACACGCCATTCAAAGGGACTGAGGATCTGGTCGTGGCTTTAGATTGGCTAGCAGAGCTTGAGGATTACTTCAAATTACTAGAGGCACCTGAGGAGAAGAATGTTGCGTGTGCCTAACTGTAGCTCTGTTTGAATACGCACGATTGGTGGGACGTGCATCGAGGTTCTTTCTCCAGAGACGATGAAGTGGAGACGATCCCGTAGGCTACCTTCCATAGAGCATTCAAAGAGGAGTTCATATCCCCTCCCGTTCATCGATAAAAGGAGAACGAGTTCGTGCAGCTCCGCCAATGCAATATGACAGTGAAGCAGTACTCCACCAAATTCAATTGGCTTGCCAAATTTGTAAGCTCATATCTACCTGATACGGCGAGTCGTGTAAGACAATTTGAAAGCGGCCTACGACCTGCCATCCATGAGCACGTAGTCATTCCTCAATATCTGACTATGCGAGAAGTTCTAAATTATGCCCTTTCCCTTGAACCGTAATATCCTTCAGTTGCTGCCGGCACTGTGCATACTTCCAATCACAAGCGCCATAGCAACGCGGAAGAAAATATCGCTCCAAAGCGTCCAAATAACGACAGTCAATAGAAGGGGAACCCAGGGCCATACTGCAATTTCTGTAAGAAAACTGGGCACGCCTTCAACAACTGTCGTTCAAGGAACGACTTATGCCTCATATGTAGAGATCCAAACCAAGCATATTGTGAATACCCGTGCTTCTCTGACCGCCGCCCTCAACATCCAAATCCTGCCATAACGCATCAAGCCAACCGAGCCACGTCGTAACAAGAGCGTCTTCAAGCTCAAGGCCGGGTGTACACGTTGACACGGGAAGAGGCCCTAGCATCGGACACCATTGTGTCAGGTATATTGCTTTTCAATAATATACCTGTCCGTGTATTGTTTGATTCTGGTGCAACGCATAACTTTATATGCACAAATTTTGCCGTAGAACACAAGATATAAATGACATCATTATATCTAGACCTTAGTTTTAACACCCCATTGGGCACGAAGATACCTGTTCGTTCAGTATGTCAGGGTGGTCACGTCTGTATTGGGGGAAGGAAACTCTTGCTCGATGTGTTAGTCCTAGATGTTTGGGATTATAACATTATTTTGGGGGTAGATTGGCTCGACGCTTGCTCGACAACTATCGAATGTGCAGAGAAACGAGTCATCTTTCGTCTACCTGGGGAGGCCGAATTCTGCTACACAAGTAGTCCAGCAACAGAAGCGTTAAGAACCTGTATGGTAATTTTTACGATGTCAGCTCGGCGGATGCTATACTCTGGGTGCGAGGGATACTAAGCGTCAATCCGGGACACGCAACTGGATTACGCAAATATTGAGTCTTCTTCCGTTGTGGCAGAGTTTCCTAATGTATTTTTGAGCCAGCTACCTGGTATGTCACCCGACCGAGAAATCGATTTCACTATCGATACATTCCCAAATACCCAACCGATTTCCAAAGCCCCGTACCGAATGGCCCCTGTTGAACTAAAGGAGTTAAAGTTCCAACTACAAAAATTGCTTGACCGTTGATATATTCGTCCGAGCATGTCTCCTTGGGGTGCGCCTATACTCTTTTTAAAGAAAAAGGACAGAATATTATGACTCTGCATAGACTATCGGAAGCTAAATAGGGTCACTATCTGAAATAAGTATCCCCTGCCCCGGATCGATGATCTCTTTGATCAGCGACAAGGAGCATAGGTGTTTTCGAATATAGATCTTCGCTCTGGCTACTACCAATTAAAGATCAAGCCAGAGGACATGCCAAAGTCAGCATTTCAAACCAGCTGTGGCCATTATGAGTTTTCTATTATGCCATTCGAACTGATGAATTCTCCTGCCACATTCATAGATTTGATGAACTGTGTGTTTTGACCATTCCTCGATAAGTTTGTGGTAGTATTCATAGATGATATCTTAGTGTACTCGAAGAATAAGGATGAACATGCAGGATACCTTTGGATGGTGCTTCAAACTCTTCGAGATAATAAGTTGTTTGCAAAGCTAAGAAAGTGCGAGTTCTAGTTGGATAACATATCTTTTCTCGGGCACATCATTTCTGCGGAGGGCATCTTAGTCGACCCGAAGAAAGTTGAAGCCATCGTGAAGTGGAAGAGACCCGAGTCAGCCAGTGAAATTCGAAGCTTCCTTGGTCTAGCAGGCTACTATAGGATATTTATAAAAGATTTTTCATTATTCGTCTCGCCTCTGACTTATCTCACTCGAAAATGAGTAACGCTCGCATGGACGGACGACTGGAAGCTTTATTTGTGGAATTAAAGCAACGACTTGTCTCAACATCGATTCTTACTCTTTCGGATGGACCCGACGCTTCAGAAAAGGGTTTGGGATGTGTCTTTATGAAGAGGGACAAAGTGATAGCCTTTGCGTCGAGGCAGTTAAAGCCTCACAAAATGAACTATCCAACGCACGACCTGGAACTTGCAGCGGTGGTGTTCACGTTGAAGTTATGGCGGCAATACCTCTATGGCATACTGTACGAAATCTTCACGGATTACAAAAGCCTCAAGTACCTCTATACACAAAAGGATTTGAATCTGCGGCAATGACGTTGGCTTGAACTACTTATCTACTTTTACTTGATTATCAGATATACACCGGGCAAGGGTAACATTATAGCTGATGTACTAAGTCGAGTGTTTATTGGGAGCTTAGCTATCGATGACAGGCTGCGAAGGGATCTCGAAAGTTTGGATATTATACTATGAATCAGATATAAAAAGGGGGCGCAGGTGGCTCAGCTGCACCTCGAACCAGACTTATTGGAGAAAGTTAAGTCTGCTCATAAGGGCGACCTGTTCCTAGAGAAGATGCGTAATCTTATCTCAGCAGGAAAGGCGATCGACTTTGTGGTGGGCACGGATGAAATGATATTGGTGAAGGGAAGATTGTGTGTTCCTAACGATGGAAAGCTCAAAAGAAGATACTCACTAAAGCCCACTATGCGATTTATACTTCACATCCAAGAAGCACGAAGATGTATCGAGACCTTCGCACGATATTTTGGTGGCACGACATGAAAAGGGATGTGGCACTATTTGTGTCGCAATGTATGGCTTGTCAGAGAGTAAAGGCTGAGCACCAGAAGCCGGACGGAGAGATGCAGAACCTTGGTATACCGGAGTGGAAATGGGAACACATAACGATGGATTTTATTGTTGGTTTGACAAAGATGCAATAAAAAAATAATGTCGTTTGGGTTATTGTCGACCGACTCTCCAAGTCAGCTCACTTTCTGCCTATCAAAGTTGGAGTGTCGACCGTCTGGTACAGATCTACCTCAATAAGATCGTTCGACTCCACGGTGTGCCCGTATCTATTGTCTCCGATCGAGATGGACGATTCTTATCACGCTTTTGGGAGAGCCTTTAGTCAGCAATGAGGACGAAGTTAAAGTTCAGCTCTGCCTACCATCCTCAGACAGACGGCCAAACAGAGCGGATAAACCAAATCTTCGAAGATATGCTGCGGCTCTGCGCCTTAGACTTGAAGTCAAGTTGGGACATGCATCTACCGTTAGCCGAATTTGCATACAATAATAGCTATCAATCCAGCATTCAGATGGCGCCATATGAGGCAATATATGGGCAAAAGTGTAGATCTTCTATCTGTTGGGATGAAGTTGTTCTTGGCCAGGAGCTCGTAGAATAAACCATCCAAAAGATCTACTTGATCCGAGAACAGCTGAAGGTAGCACAGAGTTGTCAGAAAAGTTATCCAAACACGCACCGTCGACCTCTTGAGTTCTTAGAAGGCGATCAAGTATTTCTCAAAGTCTTGCCCATGCGAAGAGTTACCAGATTTGGAGCAAAAGGGAAGATAAGTCCAAGATTCATCAGCCCGTTCAAGATACTCAAGCGAGTTTCCCCAGTTGCATATCAGATTGTGTAAACCCCCTGATTTTTCAAGAATTTTATAAACAATTTTACACAATTTTCTGGAATTAAAACTAAGATATTTTGTAATTAAATGATTTTTTAATGATGTTAATTAATATTAAAATATTATGAAAATAATATTTTCTAGTGTAAAATAAAAAACTAGACATAGGATAATTTTTCGAGAATTTATTGGACCCCAGAAGCATTTTTAAAGCCCTAAAAACTAATGTACTTTTAAACCAAAATAAACCATGACTGACCCTGGTTTATTTGGAAATAAACCAAACCAAACCGACCCAAACCGCTGTCAAACCAAACTGAACCAAAACCGTTCTTAACGGGTCGGGTCGGATCCAAAGTGAACCCGACCCGGACCCGAAACCCTAACCGAAACCCTAATTCCCAATCCTATCCGGAAACACTGTTCCGGCCCCCTTAAAGCCCCTCGGAATTGGCGCCCAGCCGGCCGAAACCCTAACTCGTCCCCGCCGTCTTCTTCCTCCAGATCTCCCTCCACCTCCGCCCGCAGCGCCGCTCCCTCGCCTGAACCCTAGCATCGACGACCCCCGTCGATCTCCCAAACTCATCCCGCAGCCTCCAGTTCTCCCCTCGACCATCCCCTCACAGCTCCGCCCTAGCCTAGCCCAGACCACCGTCCAGAACTCCCCGCTCCGCTCGACCTCGAGCATCCACCGCCCAGCCCCAGCTCCACCGCTCGACCATCTCCCTCGACCCGTCCTCGACCATCCACCCTCGATTTCCTCCCCCGACTCCACCGGCTTCGAACCCTCGACGAACACCACCACCCCAAACCGTCAACCCGCTCGACTCGAACCCCGGCCGCTCGCCTCGTCGACCCTCAGCGACACCCTAGGCCGGCCGCCCTCTCCCAGCTCGGCCATGACCCGCTGCCCTAGCCCCGGACACGGCCGACCAGGACACAGCAGCAATCCAGAACCTGGATACGGCTGACTCAGGACACGGCACAGTGATCGGACACGAGAAAACCTCATTCCACGGAGCCCTGTTCAGGTAACCCGTTCTCTCTCCTCGTTATTCTATTTTCCGTTCCATCAGTTGTGATGCGTAGACTGTGTAACCCCCTCGATGCCCGTGCAACCCGCTCGGTGCGTCGCATCTTGTGGCGATCGCGAACCACGATCCAAAAACAGGAAAACCGATACCCCATTTTCACCCGGAACTGAGTACGCCCCACCAAACGGGACGACTTGGTCGCGTGCAGTCTTCACCGAAAGGTGCGCGCCGTTGATACGGATGTGCGGGATTTCGCAGAAGTTGATTTGGATGTGCGTGCACACCGGAATCAACGCGTATCCGCCGACAACGTCCCGTATCCGCCTGTTCTGGAACACGTCGTAACTTTGTGTACACACGTCGGATCGAGACGAAACTTGCGCCATCGGACTCGTAGCAATACGCTGGTCCTGTGACCCAAGTTTGGTTCAATTCTGAGAACGTTGACAAAATCGCGTATCGTGGGCCCCGCGGCTCCACTTGACGGGCGATTTTGTGAACGGCTCATCGGAATCCAGTTCTGGAAGTTTCGTTGGGTTCATATCATCGTTCCTGACTTGTGGACACTAAGTTGGACGAATTTGGACACCATTGGTTCTGACACATTTTTCGGTACGAAGCGGGCTACAAGTGGACCCCCACTTTGACCCGAAATTACGGTTTTGCCCCTGTATCCAAATTGGACGAAAGGGAAGTGCTTTCTAGCTATTTTGCTTATTCTGGGAATGTTGGTGATATCTATTTCAGCATTCGGAGACATTTGTTCTGAGGCCATAGCTTCTGGTCCTGTGTGTTGGACATCTGGACGTTACATTTTACAGCTTCTTGCCAGGCAAGTATACCTTGCCATTGTACTGTTATTCATATTCCATATGTTGCATGCATCTTTATTTTCTGTCTTTAGTTCATATATTTTAACTGTTATATAAAATGCGCGCGACGGTGTCGTCGCGATATATTTTATTTATGTATTTGCATTGACCCTGTTTATGAGACTACCCCCTTTATCATGTAGTATCATTAGGTCCATTAGCCGTGACACAGTTGTTACACGAGTGTGAGTCTCATATAGATCACGGACTGCGTGACAGGTCTGGCCTCCTGTACGTATGGGCCGTACGTTAGGGATAACTGCTAATAGAAACTGTGTATGTTAGAAGACTTAGCAGTTAATAGAGGTCTATGGACATAGCCTATTGTAGTACGGTAGCCCACTCCTTGTCCATGTTTGGTTGTAGGATTGGGCTAGGGTACTAAAGATAGGCTATGGACCAAATCGTGTCTTGGATGTGACATGCTTAGAGCATGGGGTGGAGAGAACAACAAGTACCACATTTGAGCTCCTTTACACTTTTTCTTCTGTAACTCGGAAGCTCCGCTGGAGATACGGGCGGTGATGACCCCTATACTACTTGGCGGGCCTCCGCCGTTCAAAAGACGACGTGCCTTTGAGGCCCCTGATTCTCCGAGAGAGTTATGCCAATCCCAGTTTTCAGCCAGATAGCTCACTTGTGGGGAAAGTTATTCTTAACTGCATTCACTTTAGACGGTTAGGCGACCAATTGGATATTTATTTCAGTACTTTATTGGCATGTGTTTAAGTATCTTGTTATGTCCCTCTGAGGACCTGGTCCCCTGCCAGGTGTATTTGTTCTTGAGTATTCGCAGGAGTGCAGATTCGGATGGTCACATATGTTTCGAGGATGTCTTCTCTTCGAGTCGTGATTGATAGCTGGCATCTTATATTGTGTTTGTTGTGTTGTACTTATATTGTATTTACTTTTCTATTCGAGTTGGTAGTGGATTTGTTTCCACCCAACTATCATCCTTAGATACTTATATTGAGATCTAGTTTTATAGATACTGGTTATTTATTTATATTTTATTTCGTGGATGAGATTTAGATTATACCTTGTGACTTGTGACATATGTTTTTACCACTTATGTATTGATATTCATATTACAGCGTACGTGTGGATTTGGTTTCCATATATTGGAGTTGCCATATCCATGCGGCTGGCATGCTTACATGTCCTAGTCCTACGTATTTTTGGGACTGGGGCATGACATGTTTTTAGTGGTGGCCCATGCAGGTCGAGAGCATATTATCTCGGTTACGTTACTGTACCGAACAAGCCTGCACCTAGGACTAGAGTATAAGATCTCATCCATAATTGACTATGATTCATCTTCCTCCTATCTGTTCTATTTGAACAATTGCATCATGCTTGATTCATGTGCTTCCCTAATAGTTCTTTGAGTATAGCCTTCTCCTAGAATATAGAAGTTCATGTTGTTAGATGATAAGTAGAGTAACCTTCCTATTCAGAGTACAACTAGAGTGTTGACACATCACTGAGTAGAATACTTAATGAACCATAGCACCCTTACCTGTAGATGGATTGACCATTACCCCTTGATGTATTATGAAGACTTAAGAGTAGTATAGACACTACTAGAGTTAGTTAGAAGTTTTACCATAATGTTTGACCCTAGTATTGAGGAACCAATAGAAGACTAAAATTGAATATTAGGACTGAACCTAACCCTCATAGTTAGATAGTATTGGAGAACTATAAACTTATATCATTGTCTTGTTATTAGTAGACAACACCCTAGGAAGCCTAGAGGAATGTAATCAACACTTTTCCTTGATCATATCTCGAACATAGCAACTAGCATACCACTCCCCCTTGAAAAAAAACCATGATGCTATCTAGAGCCCTCCATTTTAATTTCATATATTGTTCCTCTGCGACCTTAACGTCCGCTAATTGTGCGACGACTAAAATTATCCTCTTCTTTTCTTCATCTTTCAACTCGTGCCACTTGACACCTCTAATTATAGACCAAGTGATTGTATTCTATGATAGAATATGTAGTTTGCTATAACTATAGTTGTTAATGTTAAATTTTGAATTTCTGTGCCTTGTAGTTAGAACCTGATAGTTGAGTTGTTCATTTAGATTATGATGATTATCCTCTAGTTGTAGATCACGTAATTTGTATCCATAACTCAATACAAGTTATATCCTATTCCACCTGAGGCCAGTAACTGTTCCATTCATACTATTGACACTTGTTCTATGAGCACTATGATTAAGACTTAAGGTGACCCTTACCTATATAATGCAATAGGAGACCCTAATAAGTACCAAGATCTTTCCTCATATACCCTAATAAGATTTTCTGTTTTATTTACATGTGCAAGATTATTTTGTAGGATCCTCTTAAGGCTGTCACAGTATTAGTTTAATTCTTTTAAGTTGGGTAGTATACCTCACAACCTAGAATCACATAGACTTTTGACCCATTATTGAAGTGTAACTGAATGACGTTAATTGTATACTAGCATAAGACGACAGTGTTTATTCAGACGATAGAATTTAGAGGTCCATGCCCCTATTTGGTCGACTAACGACTTAGACAAGGAAGTTGTATGATAACTGTAGAGATTGTAGAGTCTTTATTATTATTGCTTATTTTGTTCTTATTTTGTGAACTTGCATTAATTTGTACCTTCTTTCATCATAATCCAGCGTATTTATATTTGTTGTACTACCTTGACTTATGTTGCTATTATAGCCTAGTTTTTGCAAGCTTATTCTTTATCGAGCTTGTTCATGACATATGTATTATTGGGGAGGCCCACACTAATATATTTCAGGACCAGTGTATTAAGGCCTAGCTAACCTTAGTGCGCTTGGTTCGCCCTTCGCATAACTACTTTACGTGGATTGAGATATATAGTGATTAGTAGACGAATGTACTTGCCTCTAGACATGTCTGAGCGTATTGTATCGGCTACATAACTGTACTAATACGAGCATGCGAACAAAGGATTACCAAAATAGGATTTCAATCCACAACTGCTTTGACAATTCCTATTTGAATTCTTTAAATGCCTTGATCCCGATACTTCTATTCTATTACCTCTCCCTTGAACTCTTTATTATTGATCTTCGTCTTCCCTTATTTTGGAAAGACGAAACCTCGTGCTGGGTATAAAGTTTGATACACAGAGAGTACTAGATATACCCCATAGGCCGATCACATACTGGAGGATTATTCTTTCATAATTAAGGACATATCATACAAGATATAATCGACATTGAAGTTTTGAGGATTGAATGACATGAGTAAATAAATTAAGGAATATTTTTCTTAAAGTATATAGACTTATGTGATAGATGGGTAAATTCCAAGTTGGGTAGCAGTGCATTGTCAACTCGAGAGGAATTTCTTTTAGATTGTGATCGAGTAAGATTAGATTGGGAGAGGTTCAAGCCATTTTAATTTTGAGAAATTTAGAAGAATGACTAAGATGATGAGGATTAATGAATTGATATTGAGGACCCAATATTTATATCTTAAGTACATGATTTAAATTCTTTTTAAACAATGAAGGTAGAATCATCAATTTGAATTTGGAGGATAAATATAGAATTTAAGACTTGAACATTGGTGGACTGCATTTAAATTATTTTTTAATTTGATGATTTGAGTTAAAATAAAAATTTGATGGATGGACTACCTATTTGAAATATTGAGGATGTGAATGGAATTTAAAAAGTTGAAGCATACAAAAATTTATAAGTAAAAATGGGAATAATATTGGACTCGAACTACTTCTAGAGGAGATTATGATAGTTAGAGGTCGTGAGGTAAAATTTACATGCGTATTTAAATCTTGAAGATGTTATATGGATTTAATCTAAATTTGGATATGGATAATTTGAAAAAGTGAGAAGAGATAGCCATAGGTTGAATTTTGATTGGAACAGTGGTCATCTTAACCTTGAAGTGATTGCGATGGATAGGCTTAGGATTTTAATTATCGCAAGGAGATCGCGATTGACTTGCCTTATGTACATAAAGGATTAATAAATTATGCCTTATTTTAATTTGAGGACGAGATTGTTTAAGTTGGCTGGATTGTGAAACCCCCTCACCTAAGAATTAGACCTACTTGACTCAGATAGTGAGACTGAGGCTAGCTCGAATCCACTTAGAAATAGAATACGGTATTTTTAGTTAATTTTATAATATGGTATCACTTAGCGCACCTTACCATTGCTTCGATAATTGGAGCACTTCACTAGGCACTGCCTTTCTACAAATTCTACACCCTTATCGTAGACGTGCTATCATCCAATTCCCATCTTTGTGCAATTTTTCAATTGTTGGGCGCTTTTATACAAAAAAAAGCATTTAGGTGTCCACACTATTGGACATGACACATGAAGAAACCTATTTTTCGCTCATGCGGATTTTTCCTATGATTTTTCGGGATGTACAACGCGCAACATCGCCCACTCCTTTAAACCTGACCTTGCATTTTAAACAATGCAAATCTTATACCATCCTTGACTTTCTACCGTGACTTAATTTTAATTTCGAGGACGAAATTTTTATAAGTTGGGTAGATTGTAAACCCCCTGATTTTTCAAGAATTTTTTAAACAATTTTACACAATTTTCTGGAATTAAAACTAAGGTATTTTTAATTAAATAATTTTTTAATGATGTTAATTAATATTAAAATATTATGAAAATAATATTTTCTAGTGTAAAATGAAAAACTAGACATAGGGTAATTTTTTGAGAATTTATTGGACCCCAGAAGCATTTTTAAAGCCCTAAAAACTAATGTACTTTTAAACCAAAATAAATCCTGACTGAACCCGGTTTATTTGGAAATAAACCAAACCAAACCGACCCAAACCGCTGTCAAACCGAACTGAACCAAACCCGCTCTTAACGGGTCGGGTCGGATCCAAAGTGAACCCGACCCGGACCCGAAACCCTAACCGAAACCCTAATTCCCAATCCTATCCGGAAACATTGTTCCGGCCCCCTTAAAACCCCTCGGAATTCGCGCCCAGCCGGCCGAAACCCTAACTCGTCCCCGCCGTCTTCTTCCTCCAGATCTCCCTCCACCTCCGCCCGCAGGGCCGTTCCCTCGCCTGAACCCTAGCATCGACGACCCCGTCGATCTCCCCAACTCATCCCACAGCCTCCAGTTCTCCCCTCGACCATCCCCTCACAGCTCCGCCCTAGCCTAGCCCCGACCACCGTCCAGAACTCCCTGCTCCGCTCGACCTCGAGCATCCACCGCCCAGCCCCAGCTCCACCGCTCGACCATCTCCCTCGACCCGTCCCCGACCATCCACCCTCGATTTCCTCCCCCGACTCCACCGGCGTCGAACCTTCGATGAACACCACCACCCCAAACCGTCAACCCGCTCGACTCGAACCCCGGCCGCTCGCCTCGTCGACCCTCAGCGACACCCTAGGCCGGCCTCCCTCTCCCAGCTCGGCCACGACCCGCTGGCCTAGCCCCGGACACGGCCGACCAGGACACAGCAGCAATCCAGAACCAGGACACGGCTGACTCAGGACACGGCACAGTGACCGGACACGAGAAAACCTCATTCCACGGAGCCCTGTTCAGGTAACCCGTTCTCTCTCCTCGTTATTCCGTTTTCCGTTCCGTCAGTTGTGACACATAGACTGTGTAACCCCCTCGATGCCCGTGCAACCCGCTCGGTGCGTCGCGTCCTGTGGCGATCGCGAACCGCGATCCAAAAACTGGAAAACCGATACCCCATTTTTACCCGGAACTGAGTACGCCCCGCCAAACGGGACAACTTGGTCGCGTGCGGTCTTCACCGAAAGGTGCGCGCCGTTGATACGGACGTGCGGGATTTCGCAGAAGTTGATTTGGATGTGCGTGCATACCGGAATCAACGCGTATCCGCCGACAACGCCCTGTATCCGCCTGTTCTGGAACACGTCGTAACTTTGTGTACACAGATCGAGACGAAACTTACGCCATTGGACTCATAGCAATACGCTGGTCCCGTGACCCAAGTTTGGTTCGATTCTGAGAACGTTGACAAAATCGCGTATCGTGGGCCCCGCTGCTCCACTTGACGGGCGATTTTGTGAACGGCTCATCGGAATCCAGTTCTGGAAGTTCCGTTGGGTTCGTATCATCGTTCCTGACTTGTTGACACTAAGTTGGACGAATTTGGACACCATTGGTTCTGCACGTTTTTCGGTACGAAGCGGGCCCCACGTGGACCCCACTTTGACCCGAAATTACGGTTTTACCCCTGTATCCAAATTGGACGAAAGGAAAGTGCTTTCTAGCTATTTTGCTTATTCTGGGAATGTTGGTGATATCTATTTCAGCATCCGGAGACATTTGTTCTGAGGCCATAGCTTCTGGTCCTGTGTGTTGGACATATGGACGTTACATTTTATAGCTTATTGCCAGGCAAGTATACCTTGCCATTGTACTGTTATTCATATTCCATATGTTGCATGCATCTTTATTTTCTGTCTTTAGTTCATATATTTTAACTATTATATAAAATGCGCGCAACGGTGTCGTCGCGATATGTTTTATTTATGTATTTGCATTGACCCTGTTTATGAGACTACCCCCTTTATTATGTAGCATCATTAGGTCCATTGGCCGTGACACAGTTGTTACACGAGTGTGAGTCTCATATAGATCACGGACTGCGTGACAGGTCTGGCCTCCTGTACGTATGGGCCGTACGTTAGGGATAACTGCTAATAGAAACTGTGTATGTTAGAAGACTTAGCAGTTAATAGAGGTCTATGGACATAGCCTATTGTAGTACGGTGGCCCACTCCTTGTCCATGTTTGGTTGCAGGATTGGGCTAGGGTACTAAAGATAGGCTATGGACCAAATTGTGTCTTGGATGTGACATGCTTAGAGCATGGGGTGGAGAGAACAACAAGTACCGCATTTGAGCTCCTTTACACTTTTCCTTCTGTAACCCGGAAGCTCCGCTGGAGATACGGGCGGTGATGACCCCTATACTACTTGGCGGGCCTCCGCCGTTCAAAAGACGACGTGCCTTTGAGGCCCCTGATTCTCCGAGAGAGTTATGCCAATCCCAGTTTTCAGCCAGATAGCTCACTTGTGGGGAAAGTTGTTCTTAACTGCATTCACTTTAGACGGTTAGGCGACCAATTGGATATTTATTTCAGTACTTTATTGGCATGTGTTTAAGTATCTTGTTATGTCCCTCTGAGGACCTGGTCCCCTGCCAGGTGTATTTGTTCTTGAGTATTCGTAGGAGCGCAGATTCGGATGGTCACATATGTTTCGAGGATGTCTTCTCTTCGAGTCGTGATTGATAGCTGGCATCTTATATTGTGTTTGTTGTGTTGTACTTATATTGTATTTACTTTTCCATTCGAGTTGGTAGTGGATTTGTTTCCACCCAACTATCATCCTTAGATACTTATATTGAGATCTAGTTTTATAGATACTGGTTATTTATTTATATTTGATTTCGTGGATGAGATTTAGATTATACCCTGTGACTTGTGACATATATTTTTACCACTTATGGATTGATATTCATATTACAGCGTACGTGTGGATTTGGTTTCCATATATTGGAGTTGCCATATCCATGCGGCTGGCATGCTTACGTGTCCTAGTCCTACGTATTTTTGGGACTGGGGCGTGACAGATTGCCCTGCCACCGTCACTATCTGAAGTGCACGATATCTTCCATGTTTCACAGCTTAGGAAGTATGTGTACGACCTGAGTCATATGGTGGATCTTGATCAACTGGACTTAAAGGAAAACTTGATGTATGTTGAATATCCTGTGCGGACCTTGGATCACAAAGAGATCTGCTTCGAAGTTGTACAGTTTCTCTCGTGCGCGTGCTTTGGAGAAATTATTCGGTCGAAGAATTAACCTGGAGCTTGAGTCAGAGATGAAGAAAAAGTTTCCTTCATTGTTTCGTAGTAGTAGGTTCTATTCCTAAGTTTTGTGGATGAAACTTCCTATTAGTTGGTTAGGATATGGTGCTCAGTTCCCCCTTTACGGGGAGCGCGGCTAACAAAAACTTTCGGTATCGTTCGATTGGGATAGATTGAATCAAGATATTTTTCTCGTTATGGATTTATTTCTTCAAAATTGATTTCCATATTCAGTGGACCGTGTCCCAAGGATAGACTTAGTATCAGAGTCAAGAGGGACCTCTCCGCTGCAAGTTTTCTTGCCTAGTTTTTCGCTGTCGCCTTGTTGCTTTCGTGCTTTTGAGTTAGTTTTTGGATTTACATTTTCTTGAACGGTTTTGATAGATTTTATTGCTTTCGTTCATTGAAATGTATTTTATTCCATGCTTGGAAATAGTAGAAGAGGTATCGATCATCTGTTCGTGGCAATGCAGGTGATCGTGCAGTAGACATCGTACGAGCAGAGTCTTGAAGCACCTCTTTCCTTTTCTCTCTCCAACCAACTAGTGAGTAGCTATAATTCAATTTAGTTGACCCTTCTTCTAAGTCTTCCCATCTAAAATCATGACTTCTTGATTGTTCCGATCAAACGATACCATAATAACTAAAAGATGTCAAGATAAAAAGGAATAGACTTGGATTACTTATGCTTGTCAACCAACTTGTGAATGGTTACCTTGTTGTATGCTAGTTTGCTTAGAATGTTCTTTCATTATGTTTCAAATTCTAGTTAGAATATATACTTCTTCTATAATTATGATATGTATAGAACACACCTTGCTATGCAATAAATTGATCATGGAGACTATGCAAAACAGATCATGCCATGTTATTTATCTCGTGCTTGCGTTGCTTTATACTTCGTCAATTGATAACTTAATACTAGACGCCGTTTGATCATGGATAACTTGTGCATAAGGTTTTATGGTTCCTGTAGACGATCGTAGGGGCACTAGTACTGATCCGATCCGGACGAAACTTCACGATAAGTCTCATGTACAAGAAGGGATGGCATGTAGTGCTTCATGTTCCTTGTATTGCACACCATCCTCGTCTATAACTATAACTCATCCTTTATGGCATCATGCCAGTGATCCCCTCAAATATTTAAACTGTGCAAGCTAACTATGTCTTCGTAGCAGGGAAGGTCATGGTAAGTATTATGCAGGTGGTTCAGATGGGAAGGTAAAAGTTACCTAACAGTGGAAAATTTATTTCACTAAATTTTCATATCTAATGCTTACTTGTAAAATGAACTAAGGCAAGATAGAAAGACCACAAAATAACTTGCATGCTTCATATAAACAACGTGTTGATTGGTATAGTTGGGTTAGCTCGCCTTCACCAGTGTATTTTGATGTACTGACCCTCGTCGCAACAGGTTTTCCGTACCAAGGATATCCTGCAAGAAGCTAAAGCGACTTCCTAGTCCAGTTCACCTACCGGCACGTCCAGTTTATGCCTTTTGAAGTGTATTTTGTAAGATCCAGGAGCTCATGCACATAACTTATGCAACTCCATGGAAAGGCGATAGCTTACCCCGAAGGTGTCTACAGCATTTTAAAATTTTAGTAAAGGGATGTAATGTACATGACGGTTATCTCATTTTGCGTCCACTTTTGTAAGCCCGTGCGGTACTTATCCGAATCGTTCAAGAGTTTGTATAAAGATGTTCATTATCAATAAAGAGAATTTTTCCATATTTTAATATTTTATTCAATTATCTGCGTACTCTGAATATATGCTCGTTGTATACAATACCATGGACTTGTGCGATGCATAACCTAGGCACGCACGACATCATGCCCGGGGGACGACTATCAATTCTACAGATTTGGGGCATGACAATACTCACCGGGTGAGTATGTGCTACTGACTGACGTGGAGAACCCAAAAGTTTTGCAAAGGCTATGGAATATGAACACAGGCAGGAGTGAATGGAGGCCATGCAGGAGGAGATAAGTTCCTTGGAGGCTAACTCTACTTATGATCTGGTGCGATTGCCAAAGGGCAAAAAGATTTTGAAGAATCGATGGATGTTCAGAGTGAAGCAGACAGATGATGCTACTCGCCCTCGATAAAAAGCGAGGCTGGTAGTTAAAGGCTACGGTTAGCGAAAAGGCATAGATTATGATAAAATCTTTTCGCCAGTTGTCAAGCAGTCGTCTATTCGGGTGGTGCTATCATTGGCAGCCAGTTTTGACTTAAAGTTCGAGCAAATAGACGTGAAGACGGTATTCCTCAACGGTGATCTTAAGGAAAAGTTATACATGGAGCATCCAGAGAGATTTTATGAGAAGGGCAAGTCACACTTGGTCTGTCAGTTGAGGAATAGCTTATATGGTCTAAAGCAGGCTCCGAGGCAGTGGTACAGGAAGTTTAAGTCATTTATGGGGGAACATGGTTACGTACGAACGACGTTGGACCACTGTGTATTTGTGAGGTACTTTGACGAGGATAATTTTATTATTTTACTGCTCTATGCTGATGATATGCTACTGGTGGGTCAGAATGTCACTAGGATAGAAGAGTTAAAGAGCCAACTGGGTGCAGCCTTTTCTATGAAGGATTTGGGTATAGTAAAGACTATTCTTGGGATGGAGATTAGCCGAGAGAGAGAGTACAAGCTGCTACACTTGTCCAAAAAGAAGTACATTTATCGGGTACTTCAGCACTTCGGGATGGACGGTTCAAAGAAAGTGAGTAATCCTTGTGGCTCACTTTAAGTTTACTGAGGAGCAGTGTCCATCTACCGAGGATGAGAAGGAAGATATGGAGCGGGTTCCATATACCTCAGCTGTGGGGAGTCTTATGTATGTTATGGTGTACGAGACTAGACATTGCTCACGCAGTTGGCATAGTTAGCAGATATACTTTTAATCCTGGAAGGGTACATTGGAGTGGGGTCAAGTGGATTCTACGATATCTTCAGGGCACTACCGATTGACGACTTTCTTTTGGTGGTGACGAGCCGAAGCTGGTTGGGTATACTGATGCTGATATCTATGGAGATATTTATACGAGGCGATCGACTTTAGGATATGTGATGATGTTTGCTGGTGGAGAAGTATCGTGGCAGTCGCGATTGCAGAATTATTTTGCTTGTCAACGACAGAGGCAGAGTACATTGAGACGACAGAGGCTTGCAAGGAGTTGTTGTGGATGAAGAAGCTGTTGCAAAAAATTGGGCTAAAGCAAAAGCAATATCATTTGCTTTGTGATAGTCAGAGTGTTATTCACCTTATGAAGAACCAGATATTTCATAGCCTGTCCAAGCACATTGAGACCCGGTATCATTGGATACGGGATATTATAGAAAAGAAGGAAGCAGCGCTTGAGAAGGTTCATACAGATGACAATGGAGCAGACATGTTCACAAAGATTCTTCCAAGGAGAAAGTTTGAGTACTGCAGGCGGATCGTCGGGATGGTGATCACCTCTACATAGTTATAAAGGGGGAGATTTGTTGGAGTGGATGGGGTTCCCAACCTATATGGAGAATACCCCGGAGTGCGATGAGTGCCATCCGTATATCGAAAAAGCTCAAAAAGTGCATCGAGCGTCCTGTATTGGAACATTTATGGTAAGAAAATATTATATTAGATTTTTATCTTTGACATTAATTATATATTTATGATTGGATCTTTCATATATTAACTTTCCATATAATTGGATTTTTAATTTATAGTAAGCTAATTTATGATTTGATTTCCATTAAATATATGATTGAATAAAATTGGATTTCCATAAATATTTTTTGCTTCCATATATAGATTTCCATATGGAAACCCTAATACATGCAAGGGTTTATATAAAGGCTCATGCGATATATAACAACATGAGAAAAAAATAAGAGAGAAAAAAGGTGGCAAGAGTGCCATTGCAACTTTGGAGAGGAAAAAGAAGGATTGGAGGCTGTTTCGGAGAAGAAGATCAATTTGGGGTATTTCTCATTATCTTTTTTCTTTCTGGTTGTAATCTATTTTCTGTTCGAAGAGTTGCGGTGATCCATGTTGAATTGGTGAGGAGCTTGTAGAGGGTGTAATCTCTTTATTCCATTAGTGGAGGTTCTTCAGGGTTGGACTCCGATCGTCCCGTAGTTTTTTCCATCTAGGTTTTCCATGTTAAAATTTCTGTGTCTGCAATTTGTGATTGGTATTTTTTAGTTTGTAGGTTTTGCTCGGTTCTCTTGCAGGTACTCTCTGGTTTGGGGAATGATTTTCGTATTTTGTTCCCAACAAGCTTTAACATGGTTCTGTTCACGGAGGCCGACAAGGACGTGGTGGACTTCCTATTCATCCTTCTGTCCATCCCCGTCGGGACGTTCATCAAGCTCCTCGCAACGGAGGGGATGCCCATGGTCGAATGCATTAGGATCCTCTATAAGAGCGTGGAGTGTCTTGATGACACTTGTGTCTAGTCCGGACATGAGAGGACACTACTGCTCAACCCCACCCGGCCATCCTCCGCTTCTCTCCCGAAGAACACTCTCTCGCTCACCGATGGTTCAAGCTCCAATGGTGGTGCCCTCCCAGAGGCTGGCCATGCACTCAAATTCTATAGGTACACCAATAGCAGCAGCAGTAGCTTCGGGTTCGACTTTGGGAGCAGTTGTAGGAGTCTGATTAGCAGGAGCTGCAGCCTCTGTGGGATTCCGATTACTAATTGCGGAACTTATAACAGCTGCTGTGGGACTATTTACCCCCTTTGCCATAATCAAATGCATACGGAGATGACGCATGTCGACAGCGCGAAGAAAGTGGCCGCCACCGCCACCGCCACCGCTGCGAGTGTTGGTGAAGCCAGATTCGTGAAGGACGTGGTGACTTACACTGTCACGGACGATCTCACATCACCAAGCTATCTTCGATCTCTAGCATCATAATGCTTGCCAAGTGCAATGTCGGGGATTTAGGTTCGCTTGAGGAGCGAGAGGTGAAGATAGGAATAAAAGTGGTACGTTAACTGCTATATTTAGACACAACGCGACTCGACACATTGTTGATGAGTACCATGGACACACGATGGCTGCTGTATTTAGATTCAATGAATGGACACACATGGCTCAATATGGATACTGCATCAGCAACTGTCTATTTTGATGTGTACTAGTATGCATGTTTTTGTGTTACTTGCGCCTAATATGGCACAATGATGTCTCAGCCCCCACGATCGGCCAAGTGTAAATCTAATAAAATTTTGGACTTGGACAATCCTCCTCTTCTGCAACTTTTCAGGTCCAACGTGACCCGCAAGAGGTTGGGGTCGTGGGTGAGTTCAGGACCAACTCATAATAAGGTTCAAGGTACGACCAAAATTTTCTTCGATTAAGACAATCAACCTCCCAGAACGGTCTTGGTCAGCCCTGTTTTTGATCTCAAATTTATTGGATTAATCTGATGTACTATTTTATTTTATGAAAAATGAACAGGTTTGGAGATTCAGAAGGATTCCCTCTAGTGGAAGATGGTGCTCACCGACATTTTTATTGGGGATAAGGAAAAGAGGAACAATACCAGCTGATAGAAATAGTAAGGGAAGGTGGAGCTGTTTGGTAAGGACTGTATCTCTACTCTTCAGTTTCAGTTGAACTTGTCTTTATTTTATTGTAGCCAGTAAGTAAGGATACTTTTTATCTGTAATTGAAGATGACACTAGCTTTGGAAGATATTTGGCACTTTTGAGCTATTTTTGTGTGCATTGAGGAATCATATGAAAAATACTTTTTATCTGTAATTGAAGATGACATAGCTTTGGAGGATATTTGGCACTTTTGAGCTATTTTTGTGTGCATTGAGGAATGATATGAAAAATTGGTTTTCTTAGATTATCAAATCTTTCCCACTAACCATTACCATTATGTTCCATCTTTGTATCCTCATCTCCATGAAAAACCTATTTCACCATTTTCCATGCTCCAACAAAACCACTAATATCCTCTACAATCGGTTCCACTTTTTCCCACCTCCGTTCACCTAACTCTCTCACAGCGTCCCTGATCCAGGGTCCCAAAACTAAACGAGACACCGACATAGTTAAATCTAAAATAAAATTAGTATGTATCATGTGTCACTCTTAACACAAAACAGTTGTGATGTAATAATGTTAAACTTGCACCATAGAGAACCTTAGTTCAATTCTTAGTAGCTACAATATTTTTTAGTTTTTTTTTTATTTTTTACATTATGTATGAGGTCCCATTTTGAAAGTTTGTCTTGGACCACGTGAGCTCAAGGTGACCTTGCTCTCTCCTTTCCTCCGTCCCAAGCACAATGAATTTAAACTTAAAAAACCAAAAATTGGACATTCTCAAACCCATTATCCAACATAACCACCCACTTCTCTTCCATTTCTCGAGCATTTGGTCATCCTCTCTGCCCCTCCTCGGTAACTCTCTACCCTCTCAGTGATGTGATCATGATGGAAATTCATTCAGATAAAAGTGGGTGGCATTGGTCCTTCGCTCCTTTATATTCACGTTTAACCAAGGTTGTAAAAAGCGCTAGGCGCAAGGCGGGCACCCGCCGCCTAGCGCCTAGCCTGCATACATGTAGGTGGTTCAAAAAATATAAAAAATATAATAAAAATATAATAAAAATTATATAAAAAGTTCATAAAATTCTATAACATGCATAGTCAGACGTCGGGAGGACTAGACGGGCATCGGACGGACCCCAGCCTCCTAGCACCTAGGCGCCGCCTAGGCGTCTTCCTTTTAGAACAAAGTGCTTAACAAAATGATTATATATTTATGTTTGTGTATTGTGTTGCTAAATGATACATAGCAAGAATCACAAAAGATAATGAAAGATAAGTAATCATATTGCTTTTAATATGTTGTAAAAGAATGATGGTTATGTATATATTATTGTAACAAAGATTTGGGACCGTTGCTTCGACATTTATGGTAAGTCCTAGAATTGGGTAGCTAGTATATCAAGCTACAACTCGAGAAATATTATAAGACAGATGATAGGTCCATGGATTGGGCATAAAAGTTCCTGGATTGGGCATCAAAGTATTATGAGCTACTGTTCGAGAAAATACGACAAAGATGTCAAATGATAACCGTGGCATATTCATTTAAGTGTTCTATTATCATGCATGGCATATTTTCTTTATAGCTAAGTTATCATATGCATGCATAGTGATGGACAACTTGCACAAGGTTTAGTTTCCCGAATGGCATTTCGGAGCCACGAAAATGCTTCTTCCTAAGGGGACAATGATGGTAGTGACGTATTAGCATTGGAATTACGAGATTTTTAGTGAGGCTAGCTCCATGCACTGTAAGGGATGACGTAATTCCTTTTATTATCGAGATGACTCGTTGCCAGTGACCTTCATATAGACATGTTGTATACTAATAATGTCGGGAAGAGAAATACTAATAATGTCTAATGCAGGCAGAGTAAGTTACTACTCATTTAAAGGGAAGGTTAAACGACCATAGGTAAGAATCACTAAATGGTGATGATATAAATATATTTATATTCCTGTCGGATATGAATTGTTAATTGCCCTTATGACAACAGAATAATATCACATTTAATACCACATGATTACTGTATCGATTTAGGTGATTTGTCACATTCGTTTTCGTATTTCATATCTCTGGATTTTTGATATTTAAATTTTTTTCTTGAAAATAAAACTTATATTGTGATTTATATTCTCGCATATTTTTGTCTATCATTTTCATGTGTTTTGGTTTCTGTTTGTCCTTATGATATTATCCTAGACCAGTAGAATATATTTTTCTATTGCCATAGACCCGTATTAGGACCCGTGCGTAAAATTGAGAATCCTGCAATTTTTTTGAAGATGGAATTTTTTTTCTTCTTTCGAATCATCCGACGACATTTCGCGAAACACCGTCGAAATTTCGCATGAGGATATTTTGCCCTGGTGAATAGTGTTATTGCATCCTTTCGTCCATTGGTTACTTGGTTTTAAATCACCCTATTATCCAATGTTTTCTTTGTTTTCTTTTGAGTTGATGAGATTGATTTGGGAAGTGACATGGATCGCTGACATGGCAGATTCAACGGGCACGATTAATCCCCTTCATCTATATAAGCCTCTATATTTTCTCTCTCCTCGGTCTTTTCACTCTCTCTCCTTATTTCTTCTTCTCTTCTCCTTTCCTCTCCAAGTTTATTACTTTGGGCCTTTAGCTTGGAGCTTGTACTTGAAGTCTAAGTGTGTGGTTTCTGGACCCCTCTTGGTGGTGTAGTAGAAGAATTAGGCTGAGATCTTGACCTAAGTAAGTACATCTTGCTTAAAATTGATAGCCTTATTTTCTTATATTTTTGTTTTTTTGGTGTTCATGCATAAATATAGTCAAAAATGTGTCTATTCAAATTATTTACATCATTTGTATAGGACATTTTTTTTGGTCGTTGGTTTTGAGTTTCGGCTCCCAAAAATCCATTTTTATGGAGTATTTCGTAGTTTTTATCCTTTAAAACTTAGAATTTGTAAAAAATTAATGCTCCCATATTTTAGAAAATTCGATTTCATTCAATTTTGACCTTTTAAATGTCAAATTTCAATTAAAATAAGATTTTATGGCCAAAATAAGTTTTGGGATTTCCTATGTCCCGATTGCTGTGTCAATTCGGAAAATCCGAAGGTAATCTACGAAAATCTGTCGAATAATTCAAAATTTTACCCTAGAAACTTGTTGTGTCGCTCATATCGGATCATCCGTCGGTAATCCACAAAAATCTGCTAGATATTCCGAATTTTGCTGTTTTGGCTGAATTAGGATATTTTTGGCTATTTTGTACTTTTTTCTTTCTCCGCCTATTTTGTTCTCTTCTCATAATATTGAGACTTTATATAGTTTTGGAAATTTATTTTTCCTATATGCTTGATACGAGTTTATGTTCTTCACGATACATGTGTAAATCTATTGCATCTTGGCATTGGACAATCGAACGTGAGTATTGTCCAGTGTATCACGTGTTGTGAGTTATGATAACATTTGCTAGTAAAAACTCGCGAATGACCTATACCCATGACTCATCATTTTAGGATGATTCTCGAGTGTCCACGACTTGAGAATTGGAAATAAATTTTATAGGGTAATTGACTAGTAAACTCGTATAGATCATTGGGAGGGGAGGACATTTCGTGTTACTAGTGACTCTGGTTACTGTGGGCCTCCACAATAACAGGGATAACCCCAATTGGTGTGGGCCCTTGACCACTATTGATTATGTGTGTCACGCCCCAATTTCTTGCAGGATCAATCGTCCCCGTTGGACGCAAATCACCGCGCCAATGCTCCCATAGGACAATCGTTTCCATCAAAATGTGACGCCGCGCGAGCCTGGAGTTGCGTTCGCGCAAGCCATATACCAAAATGGCCGTTGATAACTAGTTCACAGAGTCGTCATAGCGAAAATATAGAATAAACACAAGTATTGAATCCAAAATAAGCTCTTTATTGATATGAAGTAAAGATTCCAAGTGGCTCTAGGCCGAGATTACAAGTCGCTCGTGCTCTCTCTCTCTCTCTCTCTCTCTCTCTCTCTCTCTTTATAATGAATATGCCCTTAGGCTTACAACTAAATCAAACAATTTGGATGATGATGTTTTCATACATTATGTCTCATATATGTGAGCTCCAGGTCTGCGTGCCACGCTCCATGATGCCAAGTGCAGTCCGGTGCCTCGATGCCTTAAGCGATCTCCAAATTCGTACGAGTTCTCCATGCACCCTGCATGCAATCTGGTTGGGTATCAGCACATTAAATGCACTGGTGGGGAGGCCTCTCGCCCATGCCATAAAACAAGCACATTCATTAGTTATGTGCACCGACTGATTATGTTGTCTTTCTAGTCTTTGCCTTAGGATCAGTTTTATAGCAATATAATAAAAGTAATACCTGTGTCTGAATCAAGAGTGGCGTACTGTAAATAACTGAGTTCATCTTACCCTTTTCGTACCATCCGACCTTTTCTATCATTCACAATAATATAATCAATAATCTACTAAGTAATGAAGAACATCTATGTAATTCAACTGTTATGATTGTGTCTCTGTGTTAGACATGTTCTACTCAATCTATGTTATATACCGTGCATCCATTCTAAATGTGCAAAGTGTTGTGCATTATGGTCTTTCATTTTACTCCTCTTCTAAATGTTGATCGCCGCTATGCATGCATGACTTATCTATATGAAGGTCACTGGCTCTGTTAGCCATATTGGACATATCTTCTGGGATGAAATGACTGTCTTCCTAGCTCGGTTGTGAGCCTTATCGGGCGTCCCGAACCATCCGATGAGTTGGCTGTCTTTTAAGGTTGGTAGGAGGCCTTACTGCACGTCCTGTACTCGCCTGCTAGTACTTCAGCTAGCGATCGCACTAGAACTTCAGCTAGCGCATTCCTCCCAGGCCGACACAATTTTGATGTCTCAGAGATCGTCTGAGGACTCTTCCTGGTGTGCAACCAGTTGTCCATGACCATGCAACTAGTCCACCACTTCCAATCCTAGCCGAGAACTTTATCATCGGTTTCTCTTATTCGAGGACTTCAGCTCGGTTGGTTCTTCTCTGTGCAGCTCCCTGATCGGAGACTATCTCGGTGATCTGTATATCCCAAGTACTTTCTTTTCTTTTCTTCTTCCTGACTAGGAATGACTACTTGATGGTCTTTCTCGTCTATGTATGCAATATGATTATACCCTATCTCGTGTCATATTCCGTGCAGAGACATACATATATATCGTAACAAAATCTACTTTGTGGCATAACATATGAAACTACTCCATTTGGATCGATACTCTAAGTTACGCACTAGCAAGATAGAGTTTCCATATTCTATACACAATGATAAAGCGGGAATATTACCTTAGCTATGTGCGTTCATCTCTTTTTTTATTAGCATGCAAAGGTTATCGCTTAGAAACTTGCATGTATCATCCATTTTATTAAGTGTGCAGCTAAGTAGAGACAAGTTCACCGGAGCCACCTACCTTAGCGATGAATCGCATCGGCCGAGCGAGACTCCGAGCGCACATCTGAAAAGTCTTAAGTCTGAACTCCATTTAAAGGTCCAAGTCTGAAATGCCTTTGCATTGAATGAGTCATCTCGCTGAGCAAGGTAGGTAGGTTCGCTATACTTATGCTGTTTGAATCGGCCCTTCGGGTTGAGCGGAGCGGGTCATTACATAATACACAACTCAGAACAGTCTCATCCTCGAGACTTCCTGCGCAGAACTCGTATTATCGCGCAACTTATAAACCAAACTCTATACTTCTCGTCTAACTTCCAAAGATTGTTCCAATACTATATTCAATCATTTTCTTACCTCATGCTACGCACGCGCTTAGCCAATCCCATCGAACAACTCTATCGTTCAATGCTATCGAACTATACTCAACTTAATCGTTGAATTCCTCGACTCAAGCTCTACTATACCTAGTGCAGGGTTGTATTACTCAATCACGGGATTTTTATAACTCAACGTGCACTAGAAAAACTCAGACTTAGGTTGAACTTGCCCATTGTTATATTCTATCCATGCTAACCCAAAACATATTCGACCGATAACTTGACGTCACCTTATCGAAACCCAGCATTACGCCTAAACTTTAATCCAAAAAATCTTCAATGCTTCAAGTTAGAATCTCAGCGAATCTTTCAATCTCGTCTTGCATCAAGATCTATCGCCAGCGTCCATTCTTGCTAAGTAAATTTACTATCACCCATAGTCATCGCATCGAATTGCATACGTTTTCTGACTTTGCCTTTATTGCGCTTTAGCGCGGAGCTAATTTGCCCAACATAGGGTATGTTCTAATCCTCCCCGTCTTAGGTCCAATCGAACCTAACTTCTTATTCGTTTTATCATTCTGTCTCGCATATGTGCTTAACCATTTTATTGAATGACTCGATCGTTCAATTATTGTATTCCTGACTTAGTCTCTTACTGCGTCTTTGCGAAGAACTATCTCGTTCACATGGGGCATATTACAATCTTCTATTTACAAAAGTCTAGGCTGAGGCTATCTTACTTCAATTTCCATACTTATCCATGCGAATCTAATATTTTTACTTGCAGCTGCATTCGAGTTATGCACATTACTAAGTCTGGATCGTACCCATATTCAAGGCATCCCCCAAATATGTGTATTTCAACCAAGCTTAGTGACAGCTAAGTCGGACAAGCAACTTATAAAATCTTTTGAATCGTCGATCATTTCGCTACTCGACTAACCGAACTCTGGTTCGTTTAGTCATCGTCTACCCCAATTGTCACACTCGATTCCAAATTTGGTATTTTTTGAATTTTTAGAATTTAATTTTTACGATAATGTATTCCTGCTATATTTCTCATGTTTGGTCCTGTCGTTTTATTTATTATTATTTTTCTTATTGTTGAGAGAGACTACCCGAGACCAGTAGAATATCCAATGGCATTGCCATAGACCCGGATTAGGACCCGCATATAGAATGGACACTTGGTTTGGTTTATTTGGTTGAACCCATGATTAAACCATCTTTCTCTCATCTTAGTATATATATAAGTATTTCTCTCTCCTCACTCATTTTCTCATTTCACTCTTCTTGCATCCTTCTTCCTCCTCTCCCTCAAGCTCCCTCTAGCAAAACCCAAACCGTAGGGAGAAGTTATTGTGACTTGGACCGTGAAAGGTAGAGGTTAGGAGCCATCCAAGACAAGTACATCTTGCTCCATGGTGAAACCTTAATTTTCAGATTATATATATATATATATATATATATATATATATATATATATATATATATATATATATTATTTTAAAAATATGTTTGATGAAAAATATTTTTCTTGTGTTCCTCGTCATTTTTAGTTCTGGGAGTTTTTGGTTTTGGTGGTTAGATTTTAGTAGATATGAGTTTTAAGTTAGGATTTTTTATGGGTTTAAGGAGTTTTCTTTGGTTTTGATTTATTAAAACTTAGTGTTTTTGAAAACTAGTTGTTCTTTATGTTAGAGTATTTTATTTTGTGCAATTTGGCTTTTATTTCACTTGATTTGGAGTAAAAATGAGGTTTTTATAAAGAAAATAAAATTTCAATTTTTGGAGTTTTTGCCCTGGCCGAACCTGCTGTTGGAGAAGACGAGTTCACATGCGGCCAGCGAGATATACGGCTGAGAGTGCCATGCAGCCTGAGAGGGTTATGCGGCCTGAACTCTTTGCCGCATATTGACAGCATGTGTCCATCTTGTTGGAAGCATGACTGCTTATTTACAGAAGTGTCCTTGAACTCCTTATGTTTTCACCCATTGAAAAGATGAGAAATTCGCTAAGTCCAAAGAGCACGTGCGGCCAAGTGACTTATGCGGCAAGAAGAGTATGCAGCCACCTTTCCTTGGACGTATGACTCTGAACCTTGGCGCATCTTTCTATGGTTTTATCTTTTCTTCCTGACACACTTTATGTCATGTCACATCAATCATCTTTAATTATTTCTCTCTTTCCCACTTTATTTTTGACCCATCACTCAGCACTTGAGTCCATGCGACCAGTGGGTGCATGCGGCCAGTGACTACATGCAGCCAGGAATTCTTGTGTGTATTTTGTGTTCCTTTTAATTATGTCCATTTAATAACTTATTTTAGTGATTATTGATGTATGCTTTCTTATGATGATGCAAGTTTATATTACTAGATAATTTTTGCATGTAGTACTTGAGACAAGTTTATGTACGAGTTCACAATCTTCACGACTCTGTAAAAATGATTGTGTATAAAAATCCATTGCATTTGGCATTGGGCAATCGAGTGTGAGTATTGCCCAATGTATCACATATCGCGAATACGATAACTCGTGAAAAGCTTGTACCCGCGACTCATTATTCTAGGGAGTTCTCAAGTGTCCATGACTCGAGCACTCGAAATAATTTAGTAATAATTAAATAAGATAAGAATTACCTAGATCATTGGGAGGAAAGAATATTGTGCTACCGGCTACCTCGATCTCTAAGTACCCCATGCAGCATGGACAACCCTGCTAGGCAAGGGCTCCATGACTGACCAAGTTTACGCGTGCCGCGGCATTATAAGACAAGTTTATATACAAGTTTATGTTACAAGACAATTATATGTTTATAAAACAAGTTTATGATCACAAGTTTAAGTTTATGCTTACAAGTTAAATTTCTGTTTTTGATAAAGTAACTAGTTATGTTGTAGTGATGTTGAATGTGCATTTAAGTTTACTCGTCAAGCATACCCTTGGCCATCCGGGTTAACTACAGTGGCGGTGGTAGTAATATTCTTAAAATATGCATTTAGTAATTAAGGCTTGTGATAACCCTAGCTAGTTAATTGTAGCAAGCCGTAGAGCGGTTTGGCCGTGCAATGAATGTTGTTAATTTTATTATAACTCGCTCTTCTAGTTTATTTTCTTTAGGTGCATGGTTAGGGTGCTAAGTTTTGTTCGGGTGAATGTCTGCCACCCCGGTCCTTATTTGGTTTAAGGGTTGTGGTCCCAATCCAGAGTAGTTCCTATGCTCTCTTGCCACTCGTCGTCTTTCTTTCCTTATAGCACTTGTTATCAGTTCTTCCAGTATTTTATTTTGAGACAAGTATATTGGTACCGTACAATTCTCGATCCATATTTATTCTTATATGTCTCTTTTCTGCTAATGTTGTGATACGTTTTGTCAATCACCTGGAGCTCCTTTGTGGTACTTGTTGCTTGGGGTTCTGACCCCACTGGTTATGTATAGCCAGATTATCCCAAGGAGAACCAGGATCCACTGTACTTCCATTAAGATGGCTCGCACTCATAGGACTGCGGCCGAAGCTCGCGAGTGGGTTTTCTTCTTCCACCCCTCGTAGTGTTATTTTATTTTGTGGTATTTTAGCAAAAGGCAGTGTTAGCCCCTTATTTTGAGATCACTTCTCTGATTTCGGTCAACATAATATATATGTTAGACCATGGCTGATATATTTGATCATGTATAATTATACTCTGCTAGTGCAGCAGTTTGTATTCACTAGCTTCATGATCATATGTGGTATGTAATTTTGGACGCCTTTTTTACTTTTATATATGATATACTCTTAAACTTTTGCTGATGGATTGAGATACTAGGATTTGTCGGCCTTAGGACTGACGTCATAGCATGCTAGAGTTCGCCCATTTGTCTTCTAGACAACCTTAACACATTGCGGCTTACTTCGGTATTCTGCAAGATGCGGTTGACCATGTCAGTCATCGCATTTACCTAGTATTCTGGGAGTTGGGCGTGACACAAATTCCACTCAAATCCAAGTATTGCATTACTAGCAATGTATATTTTCCAAGCAATGATTCAATTTGTTATGCCAACTCATCTTGAATATCACCAATTTTAATCATAAGAGTTATGTCCAACAAATCTCCAATGTCATCTTATTCCTCTCCATCGCATAACCTATCGAATCAATCAATTATCATCCAAGTCCTATCTTCCGTTGCGTTTGTTTCAATACCAATATCGCTAGCGTATACTCCCAGTTCCAAGTCCTAACTTTAAGTCTTGTTGCCCCAGTCCTAACTTTAAGTCTTTAAGTATTTTTCTCGAATAATACTCTGAAGTCAGTCACTCTAGTTCAACTCACGACTTAGGGTTGTCTGCCTAGCCACTAGGTCGTAGGTACAGTTCGAGTTTGTGACTCACCGTGTAATTCTGTTGCATGACGTTTGTGCCAAGTTTCTAACGTCAAACCACTGTTACTTTGTACGGGGTGTTCTATCCAAGCTTATTTCATTCAGATTTGTAAACATCGAGCACAGATCATCCTACTCACATCAACACATCCGTTGTACAGGATCCGAGTCTGTTTCAATAAAGTCGTACCTAAGGCACGTTCGTTCAGCCGAATTCATAATATATCTACGTCGCATGTCAAGCGTATTGATTCACATACTCTATCTCCTTAAATACCAAATAGGATCCACATATCCAATCTTTTCTAAGTCTAGACCACCAAGTCATGATTCAATTTCTAACTCTTCAATCTCAATCATAATTTCAAATTCGTTCAACATAATTCACGTATCCGTTCACTAAACCATCAAGCATCTTGCTTCATGTTCTAGACTAACTCATCCCCAAAATAATTTTGATTCACTTGTATCCTAAAACTCATCTTATCCTGTCAAACCACAAGCCAAGATGATCCTTCAATTGTCCAGCTCCGGTCCCCGCAAGTTCGATCATCTCTGCTGGATGTAAAATTATCACGCCAACGCTTTTGCGGGATAATCATCCTAATCCAGACGTGATGCATGTACGAGCAAGGAATTGCACTCGCACAAGACAAGAACGTCAAATGTTATAGTTATTCTCCAAGCGATCAAGACACCTTATCTTTACACTTTATTTTATCCAAGTTATATATTGATCCACCAAGTCATGTTCATCTTAATAACCATTCATGCCGTATTCATAATTCGTCTAACCAAATCGTCCAACTTCGATGTTATCGGTCGATAAATTCGTACCTCTAGCATTTCTTAAAATATTCAAGTTCAAAATCTTTGTTTTATTCTTTTTTATCGAGTTCGTCTGAATAATTATCGAACATGTTCCCGTGAGTTCGATTATCCCCGCTGGACGTAAAATTAATATGCCAGTGCTACCGCGGGATAATCATTCTCATATAGGCCTGATATCGAATATACTTATCTTTTGAACTAGATTTAAGATCGTTCATCTAAATTCAAGATCAAGTTCGTTATCGCTTACCTCAATCATCAAACCACAACATTCTTTTACTTGTATCAAGGTGTGCTATCTTCCAACTATCGATATCGTATAATGTCTTTTAAATTTGAAACCATAACATCTGTACTCAAGCTAAATTCTATCGAGCGATATCCAACTAGATCCAAATTTTTGTGCGCGCTATCATTCGTTCGTGCCATTATTCCAATTGCACTAACTCTGATCGCATCCTCGATTATTCTATCTTAACTCAAGTTTTAATTCGTTTGATTCAATTCAAAATTGCTCATATGATTTACTAAGTTTTTTCTTGACCCAGATATTAATTCCTTTACTCTAAATCCCTATTTTGATATAAGGCTTATCTCCTATTTCAACACATTCTAACTCGTTCGAATCATTTTTTGCATGATTCTTTCGAATTCGCTTACTTGCTAAGCATTACTTATACTAAGGCTTTGCACAATCACGTCGTTTGCTGCGAGAATCGTTTGATATCCGAAAATCCATGATTCTTTCGAACATTTCTAAGATAACTAATATACCACTCAGAGTTTGAGTTATACTCTATGAATCTTTTCAAACTTACTCTATTCTCAAATAGCTTATTCGGTCCTGAGACTATTGCATACACAACTCAGGAATCGAGTCATCTTATTAAATCCTCATTCGCGTTCGCATCATTCATTTGTATATCAAATTCGTTCCTTAGAACTCCAGCATGATCCCTATTCGGTGTCTCGATAATCTTTGTCTCATCTCTACCTCTATTGAAAATCCTCCATACAAACTATATTTTTAGTCATAACTTATCGCTACGAATAATCGTCCGAACTATATCTCAAAATCCAAACACGATTCCCATTATTCGCCTTAACGATACTTCGATAACGTCTCTATCGATTTCCATTCTAAGTCTGACTTTGCCCTTATCCAAACCATACCCAATCTTGCTCGCAACCTGCTCGCACCAAAGGGTTTAGGTGCACGATACTCAACACAACTTAGCCGAACGACTGTGTGCATAGCTATCCCATCTGAACGATAATCTAAGTCTCATACATCAATTTTCTAACATCAGCGAAAAGATAATCTGGTTCTCATGTAACTTGCTAACTCTAGCAAAAGTCTGCTAACATAAGGTCTAACTCAACTCGGCACAAAAGCCATCGCATAACTATTTCGTCCAATAATCCACCGCACAAGTTTTTGAATTATTTAGACTCGTTGTATGGAACATTCATCGAAACATCGAGAGAGAGAGAGAGAGAGAGAGATAGAGGCCATCACATCATCAATGCACAAGTTCAAAAACTAAGAGAATCGATACGAATTCCAAGGATGTAAAGCCGTGCTCTGATACCAATATGTCACGCCCCGATCTCCCGCAGGATCGATCGCCCCCGATGGACACAAATCACCATGACAACGCTCCCGCGGGACAATCGTTCCTATCAGGACGTGATATCGCACGAGCCTGGAGTTACGTTCGTGCAAGGCAAATACCAAAACAGCCATTGATAACTAGTTCGCAGAGTCGTCATAGCGAAAACATAGAATAAACACAAGTATTGAATAAAAAATATGCTCTTTATTGACATGAAGTAAAGATTACAAGGGCTCTAGGCCGAGATTACAAGTCGCCCGTGCTCTCTCTCTTTACAATGAATATGCCCTTAGGCTTACAATTGAATCAAACAATCTGGATGATGATATTCCTATACATTATGTCTCATATATGTGAGCTCCAGGTACGCACACTACGCTCCAAGACGCCAAGTACAGTCTGACACCTCAATGCGTTAAGCAATCTCCGAATCCGTACAAGTTCTTCCTGTATCCTGCATGCAATCTGGTTGGGTATCAGTATATTGAATGCACTGGTGGGGAGGCCTCACGCCCATGCCACAAAATAAGCATGTTCATTAGTTATGTGCACCGACTGATTATGTTGTCTTTCTAGTCATTGCCTTAGGATTAGTTTCATAGCAATATAATAAAAGTAATACCCGTGTCTGAATCAAGAGTGTCGTACTGTAAATAACAGAGTTCGTCTTACCCTTTTCTTACCATTCGGCCTTCCCTGTCATTCGCAGTAATATAATCTATAATCTACTAAGTAATGAAGAACTTCTATGCAATTCAAGTGTTATGATTGTGTATCTGCCTCAGACATATTCTACTCGAACTATGTTATACACCGTGCATCCATTCTAGTGTGCAAAGTGTCGTATATTATGCTCTTTCATGTTACTCCTCTTCTGAATGCGGATCGCTCTATGTATGCATGACTTATCAATATGAAGGTCACTGGCTCTATTAGCCATATTGGACATATCTTCTGGGATGGAAAGGCTGTCTTCCTAGCTCGGTTTCGCACTACCAGAATAATACATATTAGCGACGCCTAAAAACGTCGCTAATAGGTAAACTAACGTCGCTAAAATAATTTAGCGACGTCATTAGTGAAGTTTTTACGGTCTCGCGTATTTCATGGTCGCTGACAACAAAAATATCGCTATTCGTTGCTGTAGAGACGTATATTTGTGACGACATGACATCGCAGAATATACGACGATTAGCAACGTGTCGTCGTTAAATGGCAACGTAATATTTGGTCACAAAACGTCGCTACGTTAGCGACATTATGAGCGACGTTTTGCTACAACAATGCTGACATGGCAAGTTTTGCCATGTCAGCATGTTAGCTACGTTTAACGACATACTAGCGACGTCCTTGGTATCAGGTAGCGATGTTCCGATACTTTTTAGCAATGTAATTGTATGTCACGGAATGTCGCAACACGTCGCTAAATTGAAAAAAAATAGAATACAGTTTATAAAATATTTTCCAACAAAAATCTACCAGCAGTTATAAAATCACAGTTTATATAAATAGACCTGGAGCAACCCTCCGTTGAATTCCCTGGGTTCGCCGACCCCTTCGGTGGAACACTCAACACCGATAAATTTTGGTGTATAGTTAATATGAATAATAAACTAAACTCTCATAGAAAAAATATCTACGAAGTAATATTACACTAAATATGTTTCAAGAAGTAGATAAATAAATTTAAAATAAGTGACACATGCTTCTCAGAATGTAATAAAAAGTATGAAATAAATACATCAAAGACCCAAGAATGGGCCAATACACACAAACACACTAAAACCTGTCCAAACAAGGACTACTACTATTCAGGAGAAGCACCGACGCGCATCTGGGATATAAGGAACTCATACTGCTCCTGTGAAAGCGTCACCGATGCCGATGGAGGAGGCAGTGATGGAGGCGGTATTGATGTCGGCGGACCAGGAGGACGTATCTGCTCCAATGCTAGCAGTCGAGCATTGTATGAATCTATGGCATATACCACCCTCGAAGTGTTCGCCACCGACCGGCTCAACAAATCCTGCGCCGCATGGATCCTCGCAAATGAGTCACTCATGGCCGTATGAGACCCCTTTAGCTCTGTCTATCTGCGCTCTATAGACACGGCCAGAGTTGCCAAGCTGCGCTCTGTCGTCTGGCCCATAGTCCTGAGCTCCATAAGGCTGTGCTCTGTCGTTTGGCTCAGAGTCCAGAGCTCCATAAGGCTTTGCTCGAGCGAATCAAAACGTGCGGTGATTGTCGCATCGTCCGTCTGCGGCGCAGACTGTGGCCGATCAATAATCCTCAGTAGCAACTCTTCACGCAGGTCAGCAATCTGATGGTCAATTCTCTCATGGGCTCGTGCCGACGCCTGGAAAGGCTGAGAGGAATAAAGCCTGACAGAGGGGGCCCTAGATGACTGCATCACAACATAGGCGCCATAGGATCTCGTACTATAGTACGTAGCCCTCTGAAGACCACCAACAATGGTCATCCAAAGTTCGTCCACCGACGGAGCCATAGAGGGCTGCGAGAAAGTACTAGCCCCACCCTCTGCAGTTACACTAGCAGTCGTCCGCTCACGTAGTTTAAGATACTAGTCCTAGAAAAGTAGTAGTTAACATCTAAGTTACTTATTACTAACTATATAGATATCTATTTGCATATTTTCTAAGTTATATTAAAACTAACACAAGATAGTAAAACGTACATAGGTCTGCGTGGCCTTCTCATCGATGAGCTTTTCGTCCTTTCGATGGGTGGCCAGGAAGACTGTCACCATATTGGCATCCTCACCCCTCTGTACCTTTTAAAAATTATATTATTTGTTATTAAAATTAAATATCTTATCCTACTTGCATTAAAATAATATATATTCAATAGAATACATACCAGACGATAAAAATATTTTGTCATGAGAATCGAGCCACCACACCACTTTCCTGCCTTCGACCTAGCCGCCTTGGCCTTCTCCGACCATTTCTTGCACTTGGATTCATCGAATCTCGCCTTCATCGCTGTCCACTTCTTAGGCGTGATCCAACCGTAGATCGGTTCTCCGTCGTAATCATGGAACTTCTGGTCATTGACCGCATCACGGATCAGCTTGGCGACGACGACATAAAACTGCTCCTCGATCTTCTCAGCCCGATGTGGTGGATAGAAATAGGTTTTCTACAAGAAGTAAAATAGAGAGTTACATAATATACATAAATGATTATTGATATTAAAAGTAAATATATTTTTACCTTGAAGTGGGCAAACCAAAATGCCTTCCTATCTTCCGGAGCATCTGAGTAGTTGATCCATGGCCTACCATAGTTATACCTCAGAAAATGCCCTAGTGCTCTCTGTACCGCCTATGAACGATATATATACAACGATAATTAAATTCATGAATATATAGATATAATCATTTTAAAAATGATAACTATTTAACTTACTTGCTTGGCCCATCCCACCAAATCTCCATCCTCGTCTCGTCCAGAGGTGCGCATGGAGGATCGCTCTGATCATGCGCAGACGGAGTCGTCTCGACCTCCTCTATCTGCTCCTCTGTCTTTATGGTGCTGTCAGCTGGAGGAACGCTGGACGAGGGAGTAGTCTCAGGCCTAGAACTACTCATCCTAGGAGTACTTCCACGTCGAATCATCGACAGAGTCTGAGATGCTAAAGATCGGTACACTAGTGTAATGCCCCGCGTCTAGCGGGTTACTTATTGAACACTTGTTACTTTGACTCAGTTGAGAATCAAGTCTAAGGGAAACCTTACTGCCAAATCAACATGAACGAAATACAATGAACCCTTCAAATTGATGGAACGACATCTATTAAAATAAGTCCAAGAGTTTTCGTTGGTTGTTTTGCTACTTGATTTTGTGTTGC
Source organism: Iris macrosiphon (assembly GCA_036927795.1). NCBI lineage: Eukaryota > Viridiplantae > Streptophyta > Magnoliopsida > Asparagales > Iridaceae > Iris > Iris macrosiphon. The sequence continues at coordinate 50,297,418 of JAYESA010000012.1, forward strand.
TTTGTGTTTTATCTTGCTTTCGATAACTTGGTTTTCATGATTCACTTTTCTAGCTTGCACATTCTTTTTAAATTGTAAGGGAAAGAGATCGAAGGATGCTAACCAAGTATTGTTGCAATTTTAGGATGCATAACCAAGGAGTGATCGTTGTATAAGGCTTTCTCATCTTCTCGTTCGATTTAATCGATGAGTGGCTAAGGCCCTTCGATGAATCCTTCAGTCCATACGCTTTAATAAAATGATCTCTAGTCTGAATGAGTTACATGTTCCTATAAAAATGATGGCTCACTAAACGAGATAAGCTAAAAGAGATGAATTACATGCTTAATTTTATATATATATATATACATATATATATATATAACTGTTGCAAATGCTTGTTCAAATATACGTGTATCTGTTCCTTACTCATATGCTGCATAAGAGATGTTTAGAGAAACCTCGCATGGGTTACCAGAAAAATAGAGTAAAGAGATAGAGAAGTTCTTTTATAGTCTAACTGCTGCATAATAAGAGTTTATATGATAGAGCTGCATACCATGCATCAGTCTTTAGACAACTTGTGCACAAGGGAAATCCCACGAATAATTTTTGGGGCACTGGAGATCGTTTGCCTTAGGGGGATCATAGGAACACCCTGAGGCAATGAAGTCCTCGCGATCAGGGGGGTGTTCATGTCTATAGAGCATGGGTTTTCCATGGATCATCATGTAGTTAGGTCGCATGATATGTTACCTTCTATGAACACTTGACATTTGATGCCAACACAGATGCATGAGTTATATACATATATGTAAATTGTTGCTAACTTGTGTGTCTACTGCAGGGATAATCGCTCGACCGTGGGTAAGATCTATCATATGCGTAGTCTATCTATTGTTTATGTTTTCTTGCATGAATTGTTAAAAGAGACTAGACAACTAGAAAGATCATCTAATAATGCTAGCTTCACATGCTTACTTAGTGTAGATTTTTAGGTGAGTTTGGCCACGGCCGCTCACCAGTATATGTTGTAGTAATGACCCACGTTTGTGGACAAATCTTCAGGTTCTGGTAGCGAGAGCTTGGCGAGCATTTTGAACCAGTGTTAGCGCATCCATCCAGCGGGACCGTGCTCGTGCTGCTTCCTTAGCTTTCCTCTCATGTGTGCAAACTCCTCTTCTGCTAGTTGTTTTGATTTTGGTCCTACTAAAAGGATATAATGTATGGACATTGTGGCTAGTTTTGGGTTTGTAAAAAGAGTTGTAAGCCATCTATGGCATATTTTGTAACTCAACCAAACAAGTACTTTGTAATCCAATCTTCAAGTATTCAATAAATAAAATATTTTTTGTTCCTATCAAATGTGTTCAACTTTGGTTCTTTATATTTACATTCCATACTTATATATGTATATTTTTGTCTGACTTATGTCTTGTGCAGGTACTATGCCCGGTGCAAGCGCAACTTAGGCTTCCACGATATCGCACCCAAGCGAGGACGATCGGTTCCGTAGGGACCAAGCGAGGACGATCGGCCCTTACAGGATCGGGGCGTGACTGGTGGTATCAGAGCAAGGCTTTACGTCCTTGGCCTCTTCAAATATCATTTTTAAAAAATGATATAAGTTTTCAAACAATTTCAAAAGTCCCAAATTTTGAGAATGGTTGTGAATCTATAGAAGTAAATCAAAAGTATAATATGTCCCTATCTTGAAGAGCATGAAAATCCAACATCCCATGCAATAAGTCCATAATATGTTATGAGACTAATGCAAGATACTCTCTTTTGCAGCAAGATGACTAAAACAAGTAACCAAGGGACATCGCGCGCAGCGAGCTTGAACGATAACCAAATCGATAGGCTGATTGGCATGTTTAAAAATCAACAAGAATGATTCAATACCCAACATGATCGATTTGAGGCTCAGCAGCAACGGGCAGATTCTCGAGCCATAGCACAACAGAAGAAGTTAGACTATTTGACTCATATAGTGACAACCTTGGTCGCCAATAGCAGTGCATCGGGAACCACCGTGACACCTATGGCAGCCGCACCCGCGCCTCGAGAAGCAGGACTAACAGAAGTTGATGAGCCTCCGCAGGCGGTCAGGAAGTCTATCTTTAAAGGTGCTGAGTTTCTGAAGTTGTACCCTTCTGAGTTCGAAGGCAGGACCGTACCGGATAAGGTAATGGACTGGACTGGGTTGCCAAGTTCGAGGACTTGTTCAAATTTGCTAGGATACCTGTGAATAAGAGGGTGGCATGTGCAGTCATGCAGCTGCTGTTACGAGCACACGATTGGTGGCAGATCAAGAAATGAGATATTGCCACTGGCGCCAAGACGGCAAAATCACTTGGGGGATGTTGAAGGAAGCATTCCAGGAGCAATACCTTCCACCTGCCGTCAGACAGAGAAAGGAAGATGAGTTTACCGAACTTAAGCAAGGGAGCAAGTCCGTCGAGGACTATGAGTAAGAATTCTCCAAACTTGCAAGTTCGCTAGCTTGTTGATTCCTGACGAGAGGGCCCGTACACACAGGTTTATTAAGGGTTTGAATAACGTCCTCGGGAAAGATATTATGAACCATGAATGTACTTTCTATATAAAAGCCATTAAGGCAGCGGTTCAGAATGAGCAATATTTGCCACGGAGTGCTTCCGAGAAGGCACCAGTTGCTCGAAACCCTCCAGTCAAAAGATTCTAAGATGGGGAGAAGAATATAGAAGGTGAGCAGTGCCCTGTTCAAGAGTGCACCTTCTGTGGCCGACGGGGCCATAGCATCAAAAACTATTGCACTAAAAATAGAGAGTGCTTCAACTGTGGTCAGAGGGGCCATAGCTTCAGAGATTGTCAGAATAAAAGAAGGGTTTCAGAGAACCAAGTAGATAATGTAGAACGTGGATAGAATTAGAACCCCACCCTAGCCCCAGCTAATGGACAAACTGATCAAATGAGAAGGCCTAGAGTTTATCAGTTGAATATTGTGTGCGATACGAGCGGGCACGATGTTGGTAAGTCTGATTCCATTGACCTCTTTATGCATCATTTATTGACTCCTTGATCTCTTAAGTTTTGGGACAAAACTTCTTCTCAGTGGGGTATTATGTAATGCGCTGCTTCTAGCAGGTTACTTATGAAACACTTGTTACATTAATTTAGTTGAGAATCGAGTCTCGGAAAAACTTTACTGCCAAATCAACACAGACGAAATACAATAAACCCTTCAAATTGATGGAACGTCTTCTATTGAAATAAGTCCAAGAGTTTTCTTTGGTTGTTTTGCTACTTGGTTTTGTGTTGCTTTGTCTTTTGTCGTGCTTTCGATGACTTAGTTTTCATGATTCGCTTTTCTTGTTTGCGCATTCTTTTCGAATCGTAAGGGAAAAAGATCGAAGGATGCTAAACAAGTATTGTTGCAATTTTAGGACGCATAACCAAGGAGTGATCGTTGCATAAGGTTTTCCCATCCTCTCATTCGATTCAATCGGTGAGTGGCTTAGGTCCTTCGATGAATCCTTTGTCATGCCCCGATTTCGTGGAATCGATAGTCGTCCCCCGGGCGTGACCACCGTGCGGGCCTAGGTTGCGCAACGCACAAGGCTAAGTATTTTATTTTTCGTATAGCGAGCACATATTCAGAGTACGTAGATAAATTGAAACAAAGATTGAAGCATGGAAAAGTTCTCTTTTTATTGATAATATGAACATCTATTACAAACTCCTGAACTGAGTCATAAGGTTGCCTCTCGGGCTTACAAAAGTGTTGACACAAAATAAGATAGCAGTCCTGTACATTACATCCCTACAAAACTTCAAAATATAAGACCTCCTGGTGGAATGACGGCCTTCCCACGAAGCTGCATGATTGCTTGAGTTGCTAGCTTCTTCTTCAAAATGCTTTAAAAAGGTGGCACGGATCAAGGCGTGCCTACAGCTGGACTGGATTGGGGGATTGACTTCTGCTCCTCGCTCGATTCTCCTTAGCACGGGGAACCTGTTTCAACGAGGGTCAGTACATCAAAACGTACTGGTGAAGGCAAGCTAATCCAACTATACCAATCAACACGTTGTTATATGAAGCATGCATATTTATTTGTGGTCTTTCTATCTTGCCTTAGTTTATTTTACAGCAAGCAATAGATATCGAAATTAATGAAATAACCTGCCATCGTTCGGTGACATTTACCTTCCCGTCTGAACTACCTGCACAATACTTACCATGTCCTTCCCTACCACGAAGACACAAGTTAGCAAGCACAGGATAAAATATATGAGCGGATCACTGGCACGTTGCCATAATGGACGGTTCTAGTCTTAGTACGAAATATCGTGCGATGCATAGTTCAGGACGTCACAGGGCATTCCGTCCTATAGCAGGCGACTATCAGGAGTTCCGTCCGGATCGGATCGGTGCTAGTGCCCCAGCGACCATCCGCAGGAACTAAGACCTTGTGCACAAGTTGTCCATGATCAATGTAGTACACTAAGTTAACATTTGAGGCAAAATCAGGGCAGTATCAGGCACATGGCAATAACGGGGCAAGATCTACTTTTGCATAGTCTTCCTATTCAGTTTATTGCATTCAGGATGAGTTCTATATATAGCATAATTTAAGAAGAAATATATATTCTAACTTGTATTTATGCATATGATGAACATTCTAAATGAACAAGTATATAAATGAGTAACCGTTCACAAGTTTGATTGACAAGCATAATATCCCAAGTCTATTCCTTTATTATCTTGAAGTCTTTTAGTTATTACTTGGTATCATTTGATCGGGCAACAAGAATGCAAGATTTTTGTGTGAAGACTGGAAGAAGGGCCAGCTAATCGGGATGGTAGCCACTCACTTAGTAGTTGGAAGGAAGAAGGAAAGAGGTGCTTCAGGAGTCCGTTCGAGCGTTGCCTATTGCTGGTTCACCTACATTACCACGAATAGCTGATCAATACCTCTTCCACTCTTTCCATAATCGGAATTGAAGTGCAGTTCAACGAACGAAAATAATGAAATCCATCGAAACCGTTCAAGAAAACTCAAGCAAATCCGAACCAACTCAAGGCACGAAAGCAACAAGCGACAGCGAAAACTAGGCAGCAAAAGATGCAGCGGAGAGGTCCCTCCTGACTCTGCCGCTAAGTTGATCCCGAGGGCACGATCCACTGAATATGGGAATCGATTCCAAAGAAGCAAATCCATAAAGAGGATGGATTCTTGTTTCAATCTATCCCGATCAAACGATACCGTCTTGTATTTCTTAGCCGCGCTCCCCGAATAGGGGGAACGGGGCACCACATCCTACCCAACTAATTGAAAGTTTCGTCTCGAAACTTAGGAATAGAACCTACCACTAGGAAATAATGAGGGAAACTTTTCCCTCATCTCAGATTCAAGTTCCCAAGTAGATTCTTTGACAGAGTGATTTCGCCAAAGCACGCGCACGAGAGGAACCGAGCGACTTCGGAGCAGCTTTTCTTTCCTATCCAAAATTTGCACAGGTTGTTCTACATACGTCAAGTCGGCCTAAAGGTTCAGCTGACAAAGATCCACTGCGTGGATTGGGTCGTATACATACTTCCTAAGTTAGGAAACATGGAAAATATCGTATACTTCGGATAGGGATGGCGGTAGGGCAATCTGGTATGCAACTGAGGCAACTCGCTTTAGTATTTCGAATGGACCAACAAATCTCGGACTTAGCTTCCCCTTTGCTCTGAATCTGGTGAATCCTCGCATGGGCGAGACTTTGAGAAATACCCGGTCGCCTTCTAGAAACTCAAGTGGTCATCGATGTATATCGCATAGCTCTTTTGGCGACTTTGAGCTACCTTTAGTCTTTCCCGAATCAAGCGAACCTTTTGGACAGTTTGTTCCACGAGCTCAGGGCCAAGGATCTGCCATTCACCAACTTCGTCCCAATAAATCGGGGATCTGCACTTCCGCCCATACAACACCTCATACGGCGCCATCTGAATGCTGGATTGGAAACTGTTGTTGTATGCAAATTCAGCCAACGGTAGATGCAGGTCCCAACTAGTCTTCAAATCCAAGGCGCAGAGTCATAGCATGTCTTCGAGGATCTGGTTGACACATTCCGTTTGGCCGTTGGTCTGTGGATGGTAGGCGGAGCTAAACTTTAACTTCGTCCCCATTGCTGACTGCAGGCTTTCCGAGAAACGCGATATGAATCGATCATCTCGATCGAAGACTATGGATACGGGCACGTCGTGGAGCCGAACGATTTCGTTGAGATATATCTAAGCCAAGCGATCGGCACTCCAAGTAGACTTGATAGGCAGAAAATGAGCAGACTTGGTGAGACGATCGACAATAACCCAAACAACATCATTCCCCCGTTGCGTCCTTGGCAAGCCAACAATGAAATCCATTGTTATATATTTCCATTTCCACCCCGGAATAGCAAGGTTCTGCAGCTCTCCACCCGATTTCTGGTGCTCAGCCTTTACTCTCTGACAAGCCATGCAATGCGACATGAACAGCGCCACATCCCGTTTCATGCCGTGCCACCAGAACGTCGTACGAAGATCTCGATACATCTTAGTGCTACCCGGATGAGAAGTATAACTAGCATAATGTGCTTCAGTGAGTATCTCTTGTTTGAGGGCCGCATCGTCAGGAACGCACAGTCTTTCCTTCACTCGGAGCATCCCATCCATTCCTACCGCAAATTCGGATGCCTTTTCTGCTGATATCAGACCATGCATCTTTTGCAGGAACATGTCATCCTTCTGAGCGGCCTTAACCTTTTGTAACAAGTCGGGTTTGAGGCGCACTTGTGCCACTTGTGCCCACTTTTTGTATCTGATTTTTAGAGTAATGCCCAAGGATTCAAGATCTCGGCGCAGCCTATCATCAATAGCCAAACTTCCAACGAACACTCAACTCAGTTCATCAGATACTATATTTCCTTTGCCAGGTGTATATCTGATCATCAAGTCAAAATTGCTAAGGAGTTCAAGCCATCGCCGCTGTCGAAGATTCAAATCCTTCTGTGTATACAGATATTTCAAACTCTTATGGTCCATGTAGATTTCACACGGTACACCATAAAGGTAGTGGCACCACAGTTTCAGCGCAAAGACTACCGCAGCCAGTTCTAAGTCATGTGTTGGATAGCTCTTCTCGTGAGGCTTTAGCTACCTCGACGCGATGGCTATCACCTTGTCCATTTGCATAAGGATACATCCCAAACCCTTACCTGATGCATCACTGTATATTTTGAAGTCGTCAGGTCCGTTCGACAGAGTAAGGATTGGAGCAGAGATGAGGCGCTGTTTAACTCCGTAAACGAAGCTTCACAGTCGTCCGTCCAAGTAAACTTTACACATTTTCGAGTGAGCTGAGTCAGGGGCGAAGCAATTTTAGCAAAGTCTTTGATAAATCTGCGGTAGTAGCCTGCCAGTCCAAGGAAACTTCTGATATCGCTAGCTGACTCCGGCCGTTTCCACTGCACGATGGATTCTACCTTTCTTGGGTCTACTGAAATGCCTTGAGCAGAGATGATGTGCCCTAAAAAGGATATGCTATCCAACCATAATTTGCATTTACTCAATTTGGCATACAACTTATTGTCTCGAAGAGTCTGAAGCACCATCCGCAGGTGTCCTGCGTGCTCCTCCCTATTCTTCGAGTACACTAAGATGTCATCGATAAAAACTACCACAAATTTATCGATGAAGGGCCGAAATACATGATTCATCATGTCCATGAATGCAGCAGGCGCATTCATCAGTCCAAACGGCATAACAAAAAATTCATAATGCCCGTATCGGGTTCGAAAGGCAGTCTTCGGCATGTCTTCTGGCTTAATCTTCAGCTGGTGGTAACCCGAGCGAAGATTAACTTTTGAAAATATCGTTGCCCCCTGTAGCTGATCAAATAAGTCATCTATCCGTAGCAGAGGATATTTGTTCATCTATCCGTAGCAGAGGATATTTGTTTCTGACGGTGACCTTGTTGAGCTCCCGATAGTCGATGCAGAGGCGTAGCGTTCTGTCCTTCTTCTTCACGAAGAGCACAGGCGCGCCCCAAGGAGACACACTCGGACGGACGAACCCACGATCTAGTAACTCTTGAAGCTGGCACTTTAACTCTTTTAGTTCAGCAGGGGCCATTCTGTACGGAGGTTTAGAGATTGGCTGTGTATTCGGGAAAGTGTCTATGGTGAATTCTATCTCTCGGTCTGGTGGAATGCCGGGTAGTTCACTCAGAAACATATCGGGGAACTCTGCCTCAACCGAAGTAGACTCGACGTTTGCGTAGTCCTTCCGTGTGTCCCGAACTAATGATAGGAATCCCTCGCGGCCTGAGTGTAGAATTTGCCGAGCAGATGTTGCAGAAATCACCATGCAGGCCCTAGTCGCCTCAGTTGCCGGACTACTCGTGTAGCAGAATTCGACTTCTCCAGGCAGGTAGAAAATGACTCGTTTCTCTGCACACTCTATAGTTGCCGCACAGGCGCCAAGCCAATCCATTCCCAAAATAATGTCGTAGTCCCGAACATCTAGAACTAAAACATCGAGCGATAGCTTCCTTCCTCAAATACAGATGTAGCCACCTTGGCATATTGAACGGACAGGTATTTTCGTGCCAGAGGGGGTGCTAAAACTTAAATCTAAATATAACGGAGTCATTTCTATATTGTTCTCCGCAGCAAAGTTTGTAGATATAAAGCTATGCGTTGCACCAGAATCAAATAGTACATGAGCAGGTATGTTATTGTAAAGTAAAGTACCTGACACCACGGTGTCTGAAGCTAGAGCTTCTTCCCGTGTCATGGTATAGACCCGACCTTGAGCTTGGCGGCGCTCTTGCTGAGGCACAGCCCGATTAGCCTGAGGTGCCGGTGCCTGATTTTTTTGTTGAGGTGGGAGGAGCGGACAGTTGCTAATCTGGTGGGTTGGATCGCCACAACGAAGACATGTCCCAAGCTTACGACGATAGTCTTTTTTGATATGCCGTGGCTTCCTCGGAAGTTGTAGGTCTTGCTCATGTCTCCATGCTGTTTACCACCGTTATTTGGATGCTTTGCAACGTTGTTTCCTCTATCATTGCTTTGGCATTTGTGATTGGAGGTTTGCACAGCGCCGGCAGGAATGTGAGGATACTGCGGTTCAAGAGAGAGGGCATGGTTAAGAACTTCCCGCATTGTCTGGTACTGTGGAACGACTACGTGCACGTGGATAGCAGGACGTAGACCTCCTTCAAATCGCCTGGCATGACTCGCTGCATTGGGTAGATAGGAACTGGCAAACTTAGCAAGCTTGTTGAACTAAGCAGAATATTGCTTAACTGTCATGCTGCCCTGTCGTAGTTGTACAAACTCGTTTTCCTTCTGACGTCGTACAGGCGGGGGTATGAATTCCTCCTCAAATGCGCCACGGAAGGTGGCCTATGCAATCGCTTCCCCTCCATCATCAACAGGAAGAGATCGTTGATGCACGTCCCACCAATCGTGCGCATCGAGGCAAAGCGGCATTTGAGCACATGCGATATGCTTTTCTTCAGGTACTTCTAGGAGGGAGAAATGGTCTTCAAGTTCGGCCAACCAATCTAGAGCCACTATCGGATCCTCAGTCCCTTTAAATGCTGTGTTGCAGACTTTCTTGAAGTTGCCAAAGTCGAAGGCAGTCACTTCCCTCGTCCTTGGTGTTGGCGGTGTTTCGACTTCAAGCACTGGTTGCTCCATCGGAGTCGCTGTTGTTGCCGCGGACTGGTTGGAGGCCAAAGTCTGCACGATATGCTGCAGGATATCTACCTGCTTTTGCTGGACTAAGAATCGTGCCTCTATATGGTCTTGAAACTTTAGTTGCCTCTCCTCCGCTCGCTGCTTAGCCGGTTCATAACGAGCTTCATTCCTTTATCGGTTAGCTTCTAACATTCGCATTATTTGCTGAAGCGGATCGGCTCGAGACATGCCTCGTTGGCTCCGAGAGCTTTCTGAAGTGCCAAAGCTGCTCTCCTGAGCCTGTGTCTCACCCGGTGCTAGCGTTGAGGATTGCGCTAGAGCCGTTCCTTCAGGACGTCACAGGGCATTCCGACCTATAGCAGGAGACTATCAAAAGTTTTGTCCGGATCAGATCGGTGCCAGTGCCCCAACGACCGTTCGCAGGAACTAAGACCTTGTGCACAAGTTGTCCGTGATCAACGTAGTACACTAAGTTAACATTTGAGGCAAAATTAGGGCAATATCAGGCACAGGGCAATAATGGGGCAAGATCTACTTTTGCATAGTCTTCCTATTTAGTTTATTGCATTCAGGATGAGTTTTATACATAGCACAATTTAAGAAGAAGTATATATTATAACTTGTATTTATGCATATGATGAACATTCCAAACGAACAAGCATGTAAATGAGTAACCGTTCACAAGTTTGATTGACAAGCATAATATCCCAAGTCTATTCCCTTATTATCTTGAAGTCTTTTAGTTATTACTTGGTATCGTTTGATCGGGCAACAAGAATGCAAGATTTTTGTGTGAAGATTGGAAGAAGGGCCATCTAATCGGAATGGTAGCCACTCACTTAGTAGTTGGAAGAAAGAAGGAAAGAGGTGCTTCAGGAGTCCGTTCGAGCGTTGCCTATTGCTGGTTTACCTGCATTGCCACGAACAGCTGATCAATATCTCTTCCACTCTTTCCATAATCAGAATTGAAGTGCAATTCAACGAACGAAATTAATGAAATCCATCGAAACCGTTCAAGAAAACTCAAGCAAATCCGAAAATCAACTCAAGGCACGAAAGCAACAAGCGACAGTGAAAACTAGGCAGCAAAAGATGCAGCGGAGAGGTCCCTCCTGACTCTGCCACTAAGTCGATCCCGGGGGCACGGTCCACTGAATATGGGAATCAATTTTGAAGAAGCAAATCCATAAAGAGGCTGGGTTCTTGTTTCAATCTATCCCGATCGAATGATACCGTCTTGTATTTCTTAGCCGCGCTCCCCGAATAGGGGGAACGGGGCACCACATACTTCAGTCCATACGCTTTAATAAAATGATCTATAGTCTGCACAAGTTACATGTTCCTATACAAATAATGCCTAAGCTAAAAGAGATAAATTGTATGCTTGATTATATATATATATATATATATATATATATATATATATATATATATATATATATATGTTGTAAATGCTTGTTCAAATATACGTGTATCTATTCCTTACTCATATGCTGCATAAGAGATGTTTAGAGAAACCTCGCATGGGTTACCAGAAAAATAGAGTAAAGAGATAGAGATGTTCTTTTATAGTCTAACTGCTGCATAGTAAAAGTTTATATGATAGAGATGCATACCATGCATCGGTCTTTAGACAACTTGTGCACAAGGGTAATCCCACGAACGATTTTCAGGACACCGGGGATCGTTCATCCTAGGGGGGTCAGTAGAACACCCTGAGGCAATAAAGTCCTCGCGATCAGGGGGTGTTCATGTCTATAGAGCATGGGTTTCCTATGGACCATCATGTAGTTAGGTTGCATGATTAGTTATCATCTATGCACGCTTGACACTTGATGCCAACACAGATGCATGAGTTATACACATATATGTAAATTATTGCTAACTTGTGTGTCTGCTGCAGGGATAACTGCTCGACCGTGGGTAAGATTTATTATATGCATAGTCTATCTATTGTTTATGTTTTTTTGCATGAATTGTTAAAAGAGACTAGACAACTAGAAAGATCACCTAATAATGCTAGCTTCGCATGCTTACTTAGTGAGAATTTCTAGGTGAGTTTGGCCACGACCGTTCACCAGTACATATTGTAGTACTGACCCACATTTGTGGGTGAATCTCCAGATTCTAGTAACGAGAGCTTGGCTAGCATTTTGAACTAGTCTGAGCGCATCCATCCAGCGGGACCGTGCTCGTGCTGCTTCATTAGCTTTCCTCTCCTGTGTGCAAACTCCTCTTCTGCTAGTTGTTTTAATTTTGGTCCTACGAAAAAGATATAATGTATGGGCATTGTGGCTAGTTTCGGGTTTGTAAAAAGAGTTGTAAGCCATCTATGCCATATTTTGTAAATCAGCCAAGCAAGTACTTTATAATCCAATCTTCAAGTATTCAATAAAGAAAGTATTTTGTGTTCCTATCAAATGTGTTCAACTTTGGTTCTCTGTATTTGCATTCCGTGCTTATATATATATATATATATATATATATATATATATATATATATATATATATATATATATATATTTTGTCTGACTTGTGTCTTGTGCAGGTACTATGCCTGGTGCAAGCGCAACTTAGGCTTGCACGGCATCGCGCCCAAACGAGGACGTTCGGTCCTTACGGGACTGGGGAGTGACAACTGGAGTACTCTGCGATGAGGATCCGGAACCAGTAGCCTATACCGGAAGAGCACTCAGTCTAGAGGATCAACCTTCGAATGATCCGCGTTGTCTGGTCATACATGATAATAACATATGATGATAAAAAAAATACAGATTTATAACAGTTCATAAAAATAGACAGACTCGGAGCAACCCTCCGTTGAATTTTCTGGGTATAAAATATCACACAAGTATATGAAATATCACAGTCACACAACAAACACAAAACAAAAGTATCACAGTCATATAATAAGCACAATATAAAAATATCACAATTACACAATAAGCACAATAAAATTATCACAGTCACACCATAAGTCTTATCTAATTTCTCAATCTCTCAAGAAAATCCAATACGCTGGGGCAGAACCCAGTCCCTCAGATACTTCACATAAGCAGCATCTAGGTGATTAATCTCTGCTATAGGTGCTGGGTGACTGGAACTCCCCCTCTGAGCTAGAGCCTGCCCAACAGTAGGAGGTACCACTTCCTAATTAACAGTAGGAGTTGCCACTTCCTCCTTAACAACCACTTCCAATTTAAGAGTAGGAGGTGCCACTTCCTCCTTAACTGTCACTTCCTCCTTAATAACATGAGGTACCACTTCCTTCTTAACAGTAGGAGGTGCCTATCTCAAGCGACGTGCACGTGCTGGGGTCATGGGTGCCATTTGGTAAAATAGATGGAAACAAAGAATATAATTGATAACCGATATAAATATATGTATCCATACAGTTAAATAGATGTTACATTCCATATTAAAAATACATTACATGACCAGAGTTCTAAATGGATTTCATTTTATTTTCAATCATTTTCTGAAAATTTATCTACTTTATTTTCCTCGTCCTCCTCTTCCTCTTCCTCATCATCTTCACTTTCATCTACTTCGTCTTCCTCTTCAGATAATTTTACCTCTTCCACATGATTATACGTGTAATGAGGAACTTTCGTTGAGTCAACATCTATAATATTTGTTACAATAGGTAGCTCATTTCGTTAACGTCAAAGGTATTTCTAGCTTTCGTCTTGCATACTGCCTACCAGTCCGACCTCGTTGTTCCCCGTTTAGGATAAGTTGTGAAGTACATGAGCTGAGCCTGACTTGATAGGACAAATGGTTCATAGCCTTGATATCGACGCCGGTAGTTTATATTCACAAGACCATGCTTGTCTATTTTCCAACCTTGATCTTGGATCGGATCGAACCAATCACATCTGAATAACACGATCTTAGTAGGCTCTATTCCATAATTATATATCAACTCCACAATCTTTCGTAAGATGCCATAGAAATGATTGCATAGATCGACATCTTTATAGCTCGAAGATCTGATACACAAACAACTATTTTTCGTTGAATCGAGATCCAAGAAGTTATCTTTTATCGGGGCTTTTGTTGACTTGAACCTAAACCCATTCACACAGTAGCTTGGCCAGATTTTGATGGCATAAATTGGTACATTGGCTAGAGTTCTAATAGACTCATTCTCGAGTTTTGTGTGGGGACGATCGACCTAAATACCAAGGAAACGATATTAAGTTCAATGTTATGTTAATTATTGTGTATAGTGTATATACAAAAAGATCCTTATATATGCACTCAACCAAGAAGGGAAATGAAGTCTCATTTCCTGTTCTACTTCTTTATCTATTATGTATGGTCTCATCGACCTCACCTCATCATTAAATGTGCTAAAAAATAACAAAACATCGCCCGATTAGTATAAAAATATTAGCGTATAGTATTATATTAAGATGACTAAAACGTTGACATATTAATTACTTACCCCTCTAGCTTCGCCACTTTATCTTCGTCGCAGTTGAGTAATATATATAACTGAGTAGCCCTTAGCTCATAGTCATTCAGATATCTCTTATTCATTTTGCCCGTAGGCTTACCAAAAGCATTGAATACTTTCAGTATTGCATCATTAGATTCCAGATATCCGTCATTGTTTCTGGGAACTCTTGTTCTATTAGTAGCAACATGCGACTTGAAATACATCGAGCAAAAGTTTGTAATCTCCTCAAGAACATAGACTTCACAAATAGAACCCTCGACCCGTGCCTTATTTTTTACCTTTCTCTTAAGGTGGTTCAGTTGACGCTCGAACGGGTACATCCACCGATAACCGACAGGCCCACCAATATGTGCCTCTTAAGAAGATAAATTGATAAATACTCCATGGAGTCGATGTCATGCCCCGATCTTCCGTAGGCTAATCTACCGTTCCCGCTAGGCGGGAATCACCTCGCCAGCGCTCCCGCGGGACGATCGCTTTGACCCATCTGGACGTGATGCCGTACGAGCGTGAACCGCGCCCGTGCAAGGCCGTGGTTCATTGGCTGGCGGTAAGAGACTAAGCCACAGAGTCACACAGATTTGTCCGAGTGCAGCAGAATTATAAACGCATAAGCGATTGATAACAATTTCACTGAGTCGTCAATAGCGGAAGCACTGAATAACACAAGTATTGAAGTGAAGCAACTTTTTTTATTCATATTGAAATAAGTGTTATAGGCGGCATATAGCCGAGATTACAAGTCTCTCGAGGACTCTCTCTCTCAAATATATAAGGGTGCTAAGTGGCTACATTTGTAGAATTATGTATAGGCAATATTCCAATATTATGTCTTGTATATGTGCTTCAGTTCCGGACGAAGCGCTCCAAGGCTCCAGAGTGAACTCCATGCCTTAGCACACACGAAGGAGGCATCCGCACCGAACAAGTTTCTTCCGCACCCCTACAAACAACCTGGTGGATTATCAGTACACAAATGCATTGGTGGGGAGGCTACTCGCCCGCTCGACAAATCCAAACACGTAATATAGGTTTCATGCACCAACTATTTTGTTGTCTTCTAGTTGTGCCTTAGAATCAGTTTTATGGCATATACGAAAAGCCTAACTCGTGTGGCAGTGCGCCGTGCGATATAGGAGGAAACACGGCGAGACTTACCAACTTACCAATTCTCCTTCCCTATCCAAGTATAAACCAAGTTAATTCAAGCACAAGCATTCATAAACAATCAGGGGCAATAGCATATGCAAAACAAGTATGCTACGAGCGTGTTCTAAATCAGGTGCTCTTTATGCACAAGTGTTGTTATACCATGATCGTACAGGTGTTGAGTTATTCTCGATGCGATGCAATGACTCACACGCGGATAGCCGCTAAGCGAGGATGACTTATCTATATGAACAATTATCGTTGGCATAGCCATAAAGGACCTAGTCCATGACGAGAATGGAATGCAACGAAGCACAAGAGGTGCTACAAACCATCTCGTCCAGCATAGGAGGACTGCACATGAAGTTCCATCCAGACCGGATCGGTCCCAGTGCCCCGGTGATCGTCCGTGGAACTGTACCTTGTTGGCACGTTGTCCGCGACATGCAGGTCAGGGTCTTTCCAAATCCAAAATCTTGACATGATAATCCATAGTTCTTTTTCTGAACCGAGAATTTGCTCCGCGAGTTGTGATTCTGATTTGCTTGTCATGATTCTCGTTCAGATGTAAACTTGACATGGTTATCATTCAGGTGTAAACTTGACAGGATTCTTGATCAATGAATGACTTACCTTGATGCATTCCCCTGGTGCGGGGACTGTCTTAGCGACCTAGCGGTCCTGGATACTTGCAGGTTCAATTCCATAGAAGAACTATTTGATAGTCTCCTGGCTAACAAGATGCATGCACGATATGCGATAGCGATACTAGAT
This sequence comes from Iris macrosiphon, assembly GCA_036927795.1. Classification (NCBI taxonomy): domain Eukaryota; kingdom Viridiplantae; phylum Streptophyta; class Magnoliopsida; order Asparagales; family Iridaceae; genus Iris; species Iris macrosiphon. The sequence continues at coordinate 50,313,499 of JAYESA010000012.1, forward strand.
TGTGGCATAAGTTCATTGTGGCAAGTGTAGAATCGAGGCCATATTTCAAGTTAACATATAAGCAAACAAGCATGCATTTCATAAGAAAACTTGAGCATTCACGTTGGCTCGGGCCCGAAGGTAAGCCGAGGAGTAAAACCGTAAAGGGACTTACCGAGCGACATATTCTAGGGTCGTACAGTGTGACATGCGAATAGTGCACTACAGAAGATATGTATGTCATTCTACTCGAAGCATAGCGGGGTGTAGTTGCACAAGGCAAAGGTAGCATGCAAGGGGTCTGTATATAAGCAATGTTTCATTTCTATGTTCTAGCACGAGCAATAAGAGTTGGGATTATTCCCTTAGCTAGGTGCGTTGTATTCTTATTAGCATGTAGGGGGTGATTCATCTAGCGACTAGCATATATCATTCCATATTTTAAGTGTGCTGGCTAAGCAAAGACAAGTTCACTGTAGTCACCCACCTTAGCGATGATTCGCCTCGGTCGAGCGATACGTCAAGCGAGCCTCTGAAAGCCTAAGCCGGTACTCCTGAAGGGCCAAGTTTGGATAATTCTTTGTCTCAACGAGTCGTCTCGCTTAGCAAGGCAGGTCAGAACGTTGCACTTTCGCCATTTGAATCGGCAGTCCGCTTGAGCGGAATGGGGTGTTACATCATACACCACTCAGAAAAAGTCTCATCCTCGAGACTTCCTGAGGGCAAGCCATTCTATCAAATTTAGTCCAAGTGTAGCTATCGGTACCACTAAATCCATTTAGAACACAATCTCCTACTCGTTCCTTACATCGTATCGCGTGTATTCTGAGTCGATTTCCATTTGTGCCATAGCGCAGGACATGTTTGCTTAACGCGAGATACGTTACAATTTATCGGGAATGATGATCTAAGGCTGAGGCAAACTTATATAAATTGTTATGCTTGTTCAGGAGGATATTCACTTGCACAAGCATTTGAGTTCAGCATATCGCGAGTCTGGATCATGCACATATTCGAAGTGCCCCTCAAACACATGCATTTCACCAACTTAGTGATAGCAAAGTCTTTGCACTCGAGTTTCATGTCTCATTGAGTCTTGGATCATGCACACGTTCAAGGCGTCCCTCAAACATATGCATTCAATTAAACTTAGAGATAGTAAAATCGGACAAGCTACTTTGCGAAAATCTTAAGGGTTCTAGTTTTTATAAATCACGAGGACATCTCTGATAGGGTTAATAAAATCCCAAGTAAATTCCATTCCAACTCAATCCAAGTATTTGCACTTCCATTGAGCGTGATCTATTTGATTCAACTGACTAGTGCCTTTTCGTTCGGGTCAAATATAGCGCACGTTACCGTTCCCAGTCTAACACTAAGTCTTGCTGCCCCAGTTCTATAGCTTTGTTCAAGAAATGTTCTAAAGTCGGTTGCATAGGTTGTTCACTCAGTACAAGGTCGTCTACCTAATTGCTAGGTCATCTCACAAGGTCATAGGTACAGGTTTAAGCACACGATACATTGTGCAAATTCGTCGTACGATCCTTGCCCCAATTTCTAGGGTCAAACCATTATTTATTTGGACAGAATATTCTACCCAAGCTCATTTCACTCAGATTTTTAAACATCGAGCACAGATTTTCCTACTCTCAATAACATATTCGTTTGCACGAGACGAGTCCGTCCAGTAAATTTATGATATATCCAAGTTGCATGACAAGCCTAGTGATTTGCGTAGTCTATCTCTCCAAACATATTTTGATAGAATTCAAATCCATTTCAAGTCTAGACCACCAAACCAAGATTCAATTCTAAACCTTAGATTATAACCACAAGTCGTCCAACCTGATTCATGTATTCGCTCATGAAACCATCAAGCGTGATTCATTTCAGGTTCTAGGCTAACTTATCCTCAAACTCTTTCGATTTACTGTATATCAAATTTGTCTTATCGTGTCGAACCAAAAGTCAAGATGATCATTCAGTTATCATGCTCCGGTCTCCCATAAGTTCGATCACCCTCGTTGGACGTGAGATCACCACGTCAATGCTTCCGCTGGATAATCGTCCTAATTTGACGTATGTACGGGCATAGAGTTACGTCCGCACAAGATAAGAACGTTTGAACGTTATGGTTAACTTTGGCACGATTGAGACACCTTATTCATCTCACTTTTGCTTTATCCAAGTTATATATAAAATCCATCGAGTAAAGTCTGTTCATGTAGTGATTGTAGTTCGTCTAACAAAATTATTCAACTTCAATGTTACCGTTCGGTAATTCCATAGTCTACTTATAACATTCCTCAAGAAACTATGTTTTTAAATATTCAAGCCCAAGTCTATTCTATTTCGATACGTTCCATTCATCGAGTCTGTTTGGAATAATCACTGAACATGTTTCCTTGAGTCCGATCATCCCCGCCATACGCGAATCACCACGCCGGCGCTCCCGCAGGATAACCGTTCTCGTTGGGACTGATTTTAAGAGTTATCTTTTGAACTTGATTTCAAGATCCTTCTTCCAAACTTTAAACCAATTCCATTATCGCTTATATCTTTTATCAAACAAAGATATTCATTCTCGGACTAGCTTATTTGAGCGATATTATATTCAAGTTCAATCCGTTTATTTCAATCCAAAATTGCTCATAAAATTTTCAAGTTTCCAACAAGTTTTTCTTAACCAAGATATTGGTTTCCATTTCCGAGAATTTTTATTCGATATAAGCCTTATCATTTATTCAAGTTATTCTCAATATCGTTCAGTTTGACTATCGTACAAGTTATGGATCCGTTTGGACGTTTCTAAATGATCCATACACCACTCAAAATCGAGTCATCCCATTAAATTCATATTCGATGTTTGTATTTATCGTTAGCATATTTACCAAGTCAAACCTAAGAATTCTTGTACGATATTTAGGTATCGCCTAGTAAAATCTTAGTCTCGTATATATTCTAGATTGATAGTCATCCAAGCAAACTATATTCGATTTGTATCTTTCGACACGTAATATCGTTCGAGCTATTTCTCAAAAATCCAAGCACAATTCTCTATGTTCGCCTATGCGATAATCTGATACAGTTTCTATCGGTTGCCAGTCTAAGTCTGACTTGTCTTATTCCTGAATGATGTCCAAATCTCGTAGTAACTGGCTTGCACCAAAGGGTCTTGGCGCACGATACTGAACACAACTTAGCCGAAAGGCTGTGTGCATAGCAAACCGTTCAGGCTATATTCGATTCCGTACACTAACCAGTGGGATAATCAGGTACATGCATATGGTTCGCACATATCATGTAAATCTTAGCATGAGTCTATTCCCCAAAGGCTCTAGCACAGGTCGGCACAACGGCCTTCCGATCACAATGTCGTACAAGCAATCATATCATTTCATATGCACTTTTGAAAGTATTTAGACTCATTGTTTGGAATATCCCATTGAGGCATTGAAAGAGTATGTGCACATAACCCATGAACGAGATTTCAAAATTGAGATAATCGAAACGAAGTCCAAGGGCGTATAAGCCAAGCTCTGATACCAATATGTCATGCCCCGATCTCCCGCAGGCTAATCGGCCTTCCCCGCTAGGCAAAAATTACCTCGCCAGTGCTCCCGCAGGACGATCGCATTGACCCATCTGGACATGATGCCGTACGAGCATGAACCGCGCCCGTGCAAGGCCGTGGTTCATTGGCTGGCGGTAAGAGATCTAAGCCACAGAGTCACACAGATTTGTCCGAGTGCAGCAGAATTATAAATGCATAAGCGATTGATAACAAGTTCACTGAGACGTCAATAGTGGAAGCACTGAATAACACAAGTATTAAAGTGAAGCAACTCTTTTTATTCATATTGAAACAAGTGTTACAGGCGGCGTATAGCCAAGATTACAAGTCTCTCGAGCACTCTCTCTCTGAAACATAAAAACGTGCCAAGTGACTACATTTGTGGAATAATGTATAGGTGATGTTCCAATATTATGTCTTGTATATGTGCTTCAGTTCCGGACGTAGCGCTCCAAGGCTCCAAAGTGAACTCCACACCTTAGCACGCACGAAGGAGGCATCCGCACCGAATAAGGTTCTACCGCACCCCTGCAAACAACCTGGTGGATTATCAGTACACGAATGCACTGGTGGGGAGGCTACTCGCCCGCTCAACAAATCCAAACACGTAATATAGGTTCCATGCACCAACACTTTTGTTGTCTTTCTAGTTGTGCCTTAGAATCAGTTTCATGGCATATACCAAAAGCCTAACTCGTGTGGCAGTGTGCCGTGCGATATAGGAGAAAACACAGCGAGACTTACCAACTTACCAATTCTTCTTCCCTGTCCAAGTATAAACCAAGTTAATTCAAGCACAAGCATTCATGAACAATCAGGGGCAATAGCATATGCAAAACAAGTATGCTACGAGCGAGTTCTAAATCAGGTGCTCTTTATGCACAAGTGTTGTTATACCATGATCATACAGGTGTTCAGTTATTCTCGATGCGATGCAATAACTCGCACGCGGATAGCCGCTAAGCGAGAATGACTTATCTATATGAATAATTGCCGCTGGCATAGCCATAAAGGACCTAGTCCATGACGAGAATGGAATGCAACGAAAGCACAAGATGCGCTATAAACCATCTCGCCCAGCACATGAGGACTATACATGAAGTTCCAACCGGACCGGATCAGTCCCAGTGCCCCGGTGACCGTCCGTGGAACTGTACCTTGTTGGCACGTTTTCCGCGACATGCAGGTAAGGGTCTTTCCAAATCCAAAATCTTGACATGATAATCCATAGTTCTTTTTCTGAACCGAGAATTTGCTCCGCGAGCTGTGATTCTGATTTGCTTGTCATGATTCTCGTACAGATGTAAACTTGGCATGGTTATCATTCAGGTGTAAACTTGACAGGATTCTTAATTAATGAATGACTTACCTTGATGCATTCCCCTGGTGCAAAGACTGCCTTAGCGACCTAGCGATCCCGGATACTTGCAGGTTCAATTGCACAGAAGAACTATTTGATAGTCTCCTGGCTAACAAGATGCATGCACGATATATGATAGCGATACTAGATTGTGGCATAAGTTCATTGTGGCAAGTGTAGAATTGAGGCCACATTTCAAGTTAACATATAAGCAGGCAAGCATGCATTTCATAATAAAACTTAAGCATTCACGTTGGCTCGGGTCCGAAGGTAAGCCGAGGAGTGAAACAGTAAAGGGACTTACCGAACGATATGTTCTAGGGTCGTACAGTGTGACATGCAAACATTGCACTACAGAAGATATGTATATCGTTCTACTCGAAGCATAGCGGGGTTTAGTTGCACAAGGCAAAGGTAGCATACAAGGGGTCTGTATATAAGCAATATTTTATTTTTATGTTCTAATACGAGCAATAAGAGTTAGGATTATTCCCTTAGCTAGGTGCGTTATATTCTTATTAGCATGCAGGGGGTGATTCACCTAGTGACTAGCATGTATCATTCCATATTTTAAGTGTGCTGGCTAAGCAAAGACAAGTTCACCGTAGCCACCCACCTTAGCGATGATTCACCTCGGTCGAGCGATACGTCAAGCGAGCCTCTGAAAGCCTAAGCCGGTACTCCTGAAGGGCCAAGTCTGGATAATCCTTTGCCTCAACGAGTCATCTCGCTGAGCAAGGCAAGTCAGAACATACTTTTGCCATTTGAATCGACAGTCCGCTTGAGCGGAATGGGGTATTACAGTCGAAGGATCCAGGAGGGAACACTCTTTCAAGCTTGCACAGTATTACCGTAATGTCCTTCTCTTGTTTTTTAATACGATCGTCGATCAACTATGTAGAACAAAGATTCCTGAAGAATACGCTAAGTTCAGTCAATGGATCCCAAACTACCTGCAGTAAGATTTCTGAAATGTAATTGGAATTAACCTCTGCATGAATACGTGGCATTCGTGGTTCTTCATATCCGTCAGTTTATTCTCCTTATGGTCAACGCATCATCTCAGATTCAACACATACCCGTTTGGAAATTTTAGCCCATGAATCCACCTACAAAGTCTTTCTTTATCCTCCTTGTCCAGTGAGAAAATTTTCTTAGGCTGCTTATAATTCCCATTCCATTCCTCTATCAAATGCAATGCAGGGCGTCTGCATATTTCATCCAAGTCAAACCTGGCCTTGGAATTATCTTTTATCTTCCCTTTTACGTCTATCACAGTATTAATTATGTTGTCAAACACATTCTTCTCGATATGCATGACATCAAGGTTATATCTGATCAGATTGGTGCTCCAATAAGACAGATCCTAGAATATGCTCCTCTTCGTCTAGTTATGAGTGTGACCAAATCCATCGTAATTGTACCCCTTAGTAGGCTCTTCGAAAGCACTTGGTGAATCTTTAACCTCTTTCTATATCGTGTCTCCGGGCCACCTTGGATTTGGATTTGCCTTCTTCATAACACCGACATGAAATGCATTCATGTTCCTCCGGAATGGATGATCCGACGGCAGAAATTGTCGATGACAATCGAAGAAGCACAATTTTCCTCCGTGTTTCAAACAAAAAGCCTTGGTGCGGTCCATACAATACGGACATGAGAGATGACCATGAGTGCTCCATCCTGATAACATGCCATAAGCTGGAAAGTCGTTGATGGTCTACATAAGTGCTGCCCTCATCTAAAAAATTTGCTTTTTTGAAACATCGTACGTGTTGGCGCTTAATTTCCACAACTGATTCAACTCATCTATCAACGGTTGCAAGTACACATCTATGTTCCTCTTCGGATTGTTCGGACCCGGAATAATGACGGTTAAGAACATAATTGGAGTCTTTATGCACATCCAAGGCGGTAGGTTGCACGGGGTGACAATCATAGGCCAACACGAATATTGAGAGCCCAAAAGTTCGAATGGGGTAAAACTGTCGGAGGAGAGCCCCAATATTACATTACGCAGATCCAAAGCAAAATCGGGATACTCTCGATCGAAGTGCACCATGCTTCTCCATCGGATGGGGGATCCAACAACCCTTTCAATTTTTGTTTAGTCTGTGCCAAATCATATTTTCGGTAGTCTCTTTCACCAAAAATAACTTTTGCAACCACGACGTTAAAGGCAAGTAGTGCATCGAATCGGCCGGCTTTCTTGCACCGACATACCTTCTTATACCAGTTGTCTTGTAGCGATCAACACCATAAAATTTGCACACATCTTCATCCTTGTCGTCTTTATAGTACATCATGCACCCGTTGCGATATACATTGATTTTCCCGTATTTCATCCAGAGCGATCTCACCGTCCTCTTAGAACGGTAGAAGTCTTTAGGTAACTTAGCACCCGCCGATAAGATCTCTATAATAAACTCCATCAGTTGGTTGTAGCATTCTTGCGACATGTTAAAATCGGACTTGATACTCAACAGTCTTATAACCACCTCCAATGGTGAATGATCCTCACAACCAGGATATAATGGAGTTATTACATTCTCCAGTAACTCCATAAACTTTGCAGCATCGACATTCAGTTCCTCCTTAGCTGCGTCATGATTGTCCGAATCAAAACTAGGCCCAGCAACATCGAAAACCATGTTCACGAACCCATCATCGTAATCAGCGTGGTCGTGGACACCCATATATGGCTCCACATAATGCTCCGGCTCCGATGCTAAAGACACAATTTCTCCGTGTGAGGTCCACTAATAGTAATTCGGCATGAAATCCCTCGAGTATAAATGATATGTCACATCCACTTCTGAGTGATATTTTAAGTTGTGATATCTCACACACAGACACTTAATTTTGGTACCGTCCATGTACTCAGGGAACGCCTTGGCGAATAACAGGAACTATTCTAGCCCTTGTATGAATTCATCCCGCACACCGCACATGTCATCAGGATAATAGTTGTACATCTACGAACGATGACGCAGGTAGTAATTCAGATCCATTTCTAGGTACTTCTGAAAAGATGAATAGACATCGTTCAAGTATATTATCCAAATGGATGTAAAGATGGATACACATGTTCATCAAAGTAACAACTCATATTGATGCGTGAGTATTTGAGTTGTGATGCGTGAGTATCCATATCGTGGTTCATGAGTATTCGTTTTATAATTTGTGACAATGCAAAAACTAGTAGACATGTGGACAACTCAAATTTTAAATCCTATTAAATAGGTGTCGTCACGTGTTCATTGTCAGCCCTTATCTGAAAAGTAAATTTGTATATGTAAGCCTTTTTGAGTCTTTTAGAGTTATACCAGGTTTTCAAAAAATCTGACATGGACACTTTGATGCGTTCTTGTCTTTTCTATGATTTTTCAAAAATTGGTAGAACTATAAAAGCCTCAAGAAGGCTTACAGATATAAATTTACTTTTCAGAGAAGGGCTGGCATGGACACTTGACTTCGGAGTGTCCAATATACACATAGGTCTTAATAACTCTCTAGGTATTTATGTTTCATGTGGATATCACATACCATGGTATACAATCTCATATTGAAACTCTCTTGTATCTTGACACTAGGATATAGTTTCAAATACCCAAGATACTAACTATAATTGACACCTGGTATCTTGGTACCAATATACACTCTAGGCCACTCACTCTTGACACTCAACACATATTTATACCTACTTCTATAACTGTATATTTCTATACCCTTATATATGTATCTATCTATATAGATTATTAATCCTCACTAACTCACTCATCCCTCACTCAAACATATACACATACACACCTCTCAATTGGACACTCTTATACACTTGACACACACACACACAAGGTACTATATATATATACCCAAACACAATATATTGACTAAAATACATACCCAAATTTATATCAAACAATCTATATCATAGTTAGAAATTAATACTTATAATTACCTAAATATCCGAAAGTTAACCATGATTATATCTAACCCCAATCCAAATATCAGGAGGGTACATTTGCCTTAAAGTATTAAAGAATATGTTCTTGCATATATACTTGAAATCATTGAATGTGTACTAATATATATATTCCGGGGGAGTGCGTATCATAATATTGAGCAAAAATTAGGAAAATTAACCACATCAAAAATTGGAGTAGGCCTCCGACTCGGGATTCAAGTTCAAGAACCAATACTACTTTGGTAGGTTCGACATGCAAATAAAGGTCGTGCCGGGGAAGTCGGCAGGCACTGTCACCAACTTCTATGTAAGCTTTCACAACTACTTAGCTAACCACTCCTCCTCCCCTTTGTCGTGTCTGTGTTAGTGTGTGTCCGTGTTAGTGTCAGTGTGTGTCAATGTCATTTTCAGAAGAATTAGGGGTTAGGGTTTACCTGAGAATGGGGGGCGGTGGCATGTCGAAGGCGGTGGAGAGTCGGTGGGGCACGACGGAGGGGGTAGGAGGAGCGCCTGACGGAGGGAGGGGGACTAGAGTCGTGGGTGGTTCGCCGAGATCTCGGAATGACTGGAGCCGCGGGTGGGTCGCTGAGAGCCGGTAGGGCACGGCTGAGGCGGGGGCAAGGGGTGGCTGAGGTCGGAGAGGGGGTCGCCGGGGGCTCGGTGGCAGTCGTCGGCAACGAGGGGGGAGGGAGAGGGAAATAAAATTTTGGGGAAAAATGAAATAAAAAGTCGAACCAGCGGAACCCTATATGAAGAAATTTAGCAACGTCAATACTGGACGTCGCTAACCATCGCTACCTTTAAAATTTACTGCGACACATAATAAGATTTAGGGTCGCAAAATATCGCTATTATTAAACATTTAGCGACGTGCACCGACTCCTAGTGACATAAGATTTCATAATGCTAACTCTAGTCGCTACATGTCACAGAATATCGTCGACAACGATGTATTGTGACGTCTTTTATAGACGTCGCTAAATTCAATAATATTAGCGACGTCATTTTCTGGAGTCGCTAAATTCGTCGTTGATTTGACTTATTTTGGTAGTGGCGAGGCTTACTGGGAGTCCCGAACCATCCGACGAGTCGGCTGTATTTTTGGGTCGGTAGCAAGCCTTGCTGTACGCCACGTACTAGCCTTCTATTACTTCATCTAGCGATCGCCCTAGAACTTTAGCTAGCGCAGTCCTCCCGGGCCGACACGATCCCGATGGCTTGGAGATCATCCGAGGACTCTTCCTGGTGTGCAACCAGTTGTCCGTGACCATACAACTACTCCATCAAGCCGAGAACTTCATGATCGATCTTATCCGAGGACTTCAGCTCGGTTGATTCTTCTCTATGCAGCTCCCTGATCGGAGACTGCCTCGGTGATATGTATATCCCAAGTACTTTCTCTTCTTTTCTTCCTCCTGAATGGAAAAGACTACTTGATAGTCTTCTGCGTCTATGTATGCAATATGATTATACCCTATCCCGTGTCACATTCCATGTAGTGACGTACGTCAATATTGTAATAAAATCTACTTTGTGGCATATCATACAAAACTACTTAATTTGGATCGATGTTCTAAGTTACGCACTAGCAAGGTCGAGTTTTCATATTCTACACACAATGATAAAGCGGGATTATTCTCCTTAGCTATGTGCGTTCATCTCTCTTTTTATTAGCATGCAAATGTTATCGCTTAGAAACTAGCATGTATCATCCATTTTATTAAGTGTGCATCTAAGTAGAGCCAGGTGCACTGGAGCCACCCACCTTAGCGATGAATCGTATCGGCCGAGCAGGACTCCGAGCGCACCTCTGAAAAGTACGTCTGAACTCCATTTGAAGGTCCAAGTCTGAAATGCCTTTGAATCGAACGAGTTATCTCGCTGAACAAGGTAGGTAGGTGTTTATGGTGATAAAAGAAAGAAATGAAGACTAGGTTTATACGAAACCCTTTCTTAGGTTTACAAACAAGCCAGAAGAGTACAATTAATCCTATACGAGAATATTAAGTACAAAAAATAATTCTGGGGTAAAATATTGCTATAGGAGTCTGATCTGCAGTCGATCACTTTGTCTCTTGGACCACACGATGATGAAGAAGTGCTGTAGAATAAGAAGAAGCTTCAAAGCCTGCAGGAGGGATTGGATACTTGATGCCAAAGTTGACAATCACTGCTCTCTGTCTAAGCTCTCTATTCTTCTCTCTCAAAATCTTCGGCCTTTACTCTCTCTAAAAATTTGACGACCCTTCGACCTTTCAAAAAAGAATCTTCGACCTTTGACCTCCGTGGCTGGAGGTCTCAATTTATAGGGTTTAGTGACAGTAACTATCCAGTCAGCGTAGAAGCTGAACAGTGGAGAGCGTGGCACTTTTTACGCGGCGGTTATAATAACTGCCACCCACGTATAAATGATCTTCTGAATAAGCGTGTGACGCGTGTCCCATTAAGAGATAATGCGTATAACTGCTGCGAAGATCACGGCATGCAAGCCACGTAGGTAACTGCCCCTCGCGTAGAAAAGGTTGGCGTAGAAGCCAAATAATCTGTCACCATGGCATAGAAGCCAAAATAGCTGTCATATTGGCATAAAAGCCAAATAGATGAGTTGTAGGCGTAGAAGCCAAGTAGGCATAGAAGCCGAATAATTGTCAAGTTGGAGTAGAAGCCACAAAACTGTCAGGTTGGCGTAGAAGCCACATAGCTGTCAAGTTGGCATAGAAGCCAAATAGCTGTCAAGTTGGCATAGAAGCCAAATAGCTGTCAAGTTGGCATAGAAGCCAAATAGCTGTCCTGACTAAGATCTTGAGCGAATTCTGGACCAGGCAGCCTTGTCACGCACTCTTACAAATATAGCCTGGGCTGGCGTATTTCGAGGAGATAGCGTACAGCATACTCCTAAAGCCTGTTTAGCGTAATATGCAGAGATGGTGATGTGGACATATTAGCCGTAATTATGGCTCGCCCAGTCTTTGAAAGTAGAACCAAATCTCGTGCATTAAATGCAGAGATCTACCCTCAACATGCGTATTAATTGCAGAGACGTGCCTCGAGCTCTGTACAAAGAGAAGCTTTTGACGTGGCGGTTTGTTTCGTCTTCTGCTGAGCGTAAAATCTCACATCTGCTTGTATAAAACTAGGCAGCGTATTCCTTTGAATGCGTAAAAGCAATTTGTATCAAGGAAATGTCACTAAACGACGGTCTGGGTCTTTGTGCCGAATCATCATTACAGTCGTCGTCTGGATAGTTGTGCAGTACTCTTTGTCAGGAGTCAGGTTCACTGCATGATCTGACAGGTTCCTTCGAGGAATACAAAGAGTTCCCTGTACAACTTCCCACTGCATTAAAAGCGAGTAAGTTTTACGCCAAAGTGGCGATATAACAACCTTTTAACGCTAAAACAGTCTGAACATACTGCATTACGCGGGTTGTTCTGGAGCTATATTTTACGCTGTACTTAGCGATGAAGCTCTGCTGTACGCCGATGGCTCTGAAGTCATGTCTTACGCCACACAGCACTGAAACTCTGCTATACGCGGGTTTTATGCATACTGCGTATAACTCTGCAGCGTATTTTTTTCATGCTTCTACAGTAGGTTCGTTACACTTGTGTCATTTGAATCGGCCCTCCGGTTTGAGCGGAGCAGGTTGTTACAATGTGATGATAGCACTACTAAGTATTGATATGTTTTCTGAGTAGATATTTATTTACTATTGACCGATTCTGATGGTTGTTTATATTTATGCATGTCCCATACCATCATCGCCCCCTTGGCTACCCAAGTGTCTGCAGCTAGGTAGTAGCAAAGTTTCTCAACTTGCATACTAGTAATTAGGCTTGTGATAACCCTACTTAGTTAGTGATATCAAGCCGTTGGGATTAATTGGCCGTGCAATTTTGGTTAAGCGCTACTTTATATGCTCGTGTTTTGTTCTATGTGTTGGTGAGTGGCTAGAGCCTAAGTTCTGCTCAAAAATAGTCTGCAACCCCGGTCCTTATTTGGTTTAAGGGATTTGGTCTAATTCTGGAGTAGTTCCTAAACGCTCTCTCATCACTCATCATTATGTTATGCTCGTTAGCTTATTCATGTTCATCATTTATTTGTAGTCTTCTTTATTTTCGAGATGAGTGCATTGGTACAATACGAGCCTCGATCTGTATCTATTTATTGTAGTGCCCCACTCCGCATGGATACTATATACAAGTGATATCGCTTTGCTTGCTCGAACGGAAGTCTTCTCGGAGAGTTCCCGACCGAACCACAAGATGATTGATCTAAGTAAGTGGGCAGAACTGCATTATCTGATTCTTGCATGCCTTAAAAATAAATTTGAGTTTTTGAATGCTTGTTCTAAGAAGATAGTTTCATAAGAAGAAATATAGAACCTGACTCTGCATGCTTAATAAGTGAACTCGTATAGCTTGTCATTTAAAATAATCTGTTTGCCTAACTAGAGAATTTGTGTGCTTGTCTAAAAAGAGTTAGAACCTTGCCATGCTAAGTCAAGAAGCATAAGAAAGTTGCATGCTTAGTTACACCGACACAGCTATCGAATGAACCCTTGCTATGCTAAAAAGATAAGTAAAAGAATCGCTTGAATAAGTTCCTTTGAAATATGCTAAGAAAGAGATAGATATTACATGCTAGATATGAAATCGAAATCATGCTTGCAAATATATGTTTCTCTTGTCTGTTTTGCTAAATCAATCTGTTATAAGTCTTTGATTCGTATAAGAAGAGACTAATAGTGCAGCCTGAGGATACGGCCCGCTGGGGGTCTAGTGGGGTATATTATTAGATATGTGAGAGATGTGCTTTGTTTGACAAGTTGTGTTTTGCTAGCCATATATGTTTTGCTTGATCATTTATTTTGCTTGCATTATAGATGCTTCATGTCATTGTATTGGTCTCGAACTAACTTGTGCACAAGGTCTTGTCTCTCGAACGGTTCCTGGGGCACTGGAAATCACTCGGTCCGGAAGAGATTTTTGGATTGCCCTGAGGATACGGCTGCTGGGGTCTAGTGGGGCGGTATTTGTCTATTAGTATTGTGCGGAACCCATGATGGCACAACTGCTAGTACTCGGGTGTGTTTGTGAAGAGCCGAACCTTGAGTCACAGCTGCCGACACCCATGCGTGCTAGTGAAGAGCTGAACCTTGGAAAACCGCTGCTAATCATAGGGCTACCCATGGACCATCATATAGTTAGGGCGCATGCTAGGATAGCCTTCTTGCATACCTAACTGTTTGATGCAGAGACGGACAGGAAAATAAAACCTTATACATATATGTTTATGCAAATTGTTGCTAACTTGTATGTCTGCTGCAGGGATATCCGCTCGACCGTGGGTAAGAAATACAATGAGTTTATATATAGCATGCTTGTTCATTTAGTCTGCATCGTAGATTTTATCTGATAGTGCTTCATGCATTCGCATCGGTCGGACAATGGCTAATAGTGAAGAGATGAACCTTGGTCCCGGCTACTACTTCATTAGTGAAAAGCAACCATGAGTCACAGCTGCTAATAGCATCAGATAAAAGAGTCATTGGTTAGCTGGATTATCGCTACCGATCCTAAGTTGCCCGGGGACCGAAATCATATAGATATGTTATCTTGTTTGCTTGAGATGAATGATAGTCCACTTGATATGCTTACTTTGATTCGAGAATAAACTGTCCGCTAGAGATAACCTTTGTTTATAAGAGTTAGAATATGGCTCATAATACATGTTGCGCATTGCACGATAGAACACTGTCCCTATAGCTTTCTTGTATGCTTATTGTTTTGAATATGCAAAACTGTTTCCAAAGCTACGTTTTTAAAAAGATATAAACTGACTATAATCCTAAGCTGCATGAAAAGAATTTAGGTAAAAGCAGCAAGATCACTAGTAATGTAATATTTTGATACATGCTTACTTAGTGTGGGTTTCAGGGGGTGTAGCTTCTGTTCAGTTGATATATACTCACCAGTACTTTTATAAGTGCTGACCCACCAACAGTTTGCTTGGTTGCAGGTATTGGATCGTCCGAGGAAGCGATAGTCGTGCCTCATCCCCGTGACCCAAAAATCTGGAGTTGATGCCTTAAGCCGTATCGAGATTGCTTTGAGCTACTTTTGTATAGAGAGACATAATGTATGGAACGGTGTTATTGTAATCGAGAGAAAAAGAGTGCTTGAGCGAACTGTAACCTCGGCCAAGCACCGCTTGTAACACTTTTGATTATCAATAAAGAGTTTATTTTCATATACCATTGTATTCTTTACTTTTCTGTAATATATGTGCCGCTGCTTCCATATTGAATAGCTTACTTGCCCTTGTTAAAAGATTTGGCCTTGTGCAAGCGCACTTTAGGCTTGCACGGCATCATGCCCGTGCGAGGACGGATCGGTTCCGTAGGGACCAAGCAAGGACGAACGGCCCTTACGGGACCGGGGCGTGACATTTATTGTCGTTATTATTTTTTGTGGGTTTTGTTGTTCACCTTGGGCTTCCTTATGATACTTGATATTTTGGGTCTAACCCTACTGATTTTGTTTGGCCAGATTTACCATTAGAGCTTGAGGATTCTCCCTATCTTTCACTAGATGGCCCGCACCCGTAGTTCAGCAGTCCCGGCATGCGAGTGGGTTTTCTTTTTTCCTACCACTTGTTATTTGCTTTATTTTAGTGGTGTTTAGCTATAGCCTATGTTAGTCCTTTATTTTTGAGACTGTTCTTTCTAACTTCGGTCAACATGATGTATATATTAGACTATGGTTGGTATAGAGATCATATATTTTGTACTTTTCTAGTGCAGCATTTTGTATTCACTAGCTTCAAGATCATATATGATACGTATTTTGGGATGCCTCTTTACATTCATATATGATATACTCTTGTAAATTATTATTGCTGGATTGAGATACTAGAATTTTTCGGCCTTAGGACTGACATCATAACATCTTAGAGTCCCCCCACTTGTCTTTTAAACAGCCGTTACCGTATCTCGAGGTACCTATGTACTCAGATATACGTAGCTGGCTTTGTGTGTCCCCACTCTCAGTATTCTGGTTCTGGGGCGTGACATGAATTGGGCTAGCACCGTTCACTAGTACACGACAATGTACTGATATCCCCAAGCTTTGCAGGTGCGGGGAGTAGCTTGAATAGTTTCGAGGCATCAAAGAATGTGTTGGGAGTGCAAAAGCTCTTCTTGGAAAATATGTTGACTTCTGTTATAAATGACATAATGTATGTAACATTATAAATCTTGTGTAATAGTGAGTTGTAAGCCGAATCGGCAAGTTCATTGTAAGCCAAGTTTGACAAGACTATTAAGAGTATTTGTATTCCGATACAAATATCAATAAAATAGATACATTTTGATATATCTTCTTGTGATTTTAATTTATCTGCTTATTTCCACTACAATGTCGTTATTTTGAGAAATATCATTAAATGTGTTCGTTTTATCTTATACTCCCACATCCACTTCTCCAACACGAATATGGTCCCAACTCCCACCATTTATAAATGGAAGGAATAATACGCTCCCGTGGCTCGATCCACTGATCGTTTGTCACCCAGCCAGAGTCTTATACCTCTCCTCGGTAACCACAAGAGCCACTTGAGTTCGGTGACATGACATTTATTTTGGTGTATCCATTGAGTGTCCCATACATATTTGATATTTGTTGAGATTTTGATACGTTTTCGACAACAAGGCCATAATTTTGGTGTATCTGTACTTCCTACATATGGATTGAGTTTGTTTGCTTTATTTAATTACTACTCAAGTTCATGTGTGTTGCAGTACCAAAAGAAAAAGAAAAAATTCTTTGATATTATTAAAGAATTAGATAAAAATTTAAATCATATTAAAATAGTTTAAATATGATCTAAATATATTTTAATTATAATTTGTTATAAACATCTTTTTAAAACTTTAGATATATGTTTAAATATAATTTGGATATTGAATATTTTTTAATTAGGTATTTCTTTTATAGATATGTAGCTTTGGATATATGCTCAGGTAGTTAAAAAAAATTATAATTTTTTTAATTAGGTGGGGGTATACGCGATAATTAGAAGGATTTTAGAAAATTTTCTCTCTTAATTACTTGAGGATATACATACGACTTATACGACTTATTTTGAGGCATTTTCAAGCCTCTTTATCATGGAAGAGATTAGTAATTAATTAGTAAATAAGATAACTAAATATTATGTTATATAATATATTAATTTTATTATAGCCTTATATATTTAGAATAATTAAATTAATTAACCGAAAGTTTTAACTAATATTAATTAATTGTAACTACTATTCATCTTTATTTGTTAAAATAATTATCATAACAAGTTATAATATGTTCTCCATTGCTAGGGGGATAAGAAAGTGCATAAGTTTCCATACACCTTTCATAATAAGTTATAATTTCTTTAGAATTTTTTACTTCTAACTTCCACTTCCTTAAACATTTGAATTTCAAATTTCATCCTCTATTAACCGATTGATATCTGACAGATATAGCAAAAAAAAATAGATATTAACGAAGAAGGGTTATTTACACTAACCTCTCCTAAATTTTATGTTTATTATACGGACCTTCCTGAAAACCATTATACGAACTTTTTATATGTTTTATATTTATTACACAGGCCTCCCTTATGTTAGGTAATATATGTTTTATGTAAAGGGTTATTATACTAACCACTCTCTTATAACATAAAACATATAAGAAGTTCGTATAATTTTAATTTTTTAAAATAAGATAGATTCTTATAATAAACATAAAATATAGAAAATGTTGGTATAAATAACCCAACAATTAATATTTGACTTGCTCTATTAGGACCTTTGCTTGGTTGCCCCGAACCCACTTGAAAGTAGGGGTGCAACTCGGACGGGCTAAACGCGAGCCCGATCGGGTAAACCTATTAATGAGTTGGGGTAGGCTTGAAGATACTCGGGTTCGGGTTAAAATATTTGAACCCAATCAAAAATAGGGTTAGACTCGGGTTCATGTGTCGGGTTCCCCGAAGAATCCGAAATCCAACACACACACACACACACACACACACACACACACACACATATATATATATATATATATATATATATATATATATATATATATATTGTTGGGGTCCAGTCTGGATTTGGTAAATTTTGGAGCCCAAATATGGTCAAAGATTTGATTTGATATAATTTAAAAATCTACATTAAATGTAAGATTTGATTAGATTTCAAATTTGTATCAAATATTTAATCTGCCATATTTGGACGTCCATAATTTGTGTTGGGCTGTTTTAGGTGTAATAGGATTATTATTTTAGGGTTTCATATTTATGAAATCCTATTATGACCTAAAATAGGTTTCTCATCCTATAAATAGGGAGGAGGGTGGAGGTACAAAGAATAAGCACAAGTTGGAGATCCGGGGTGCTCGTTCACAGAAAATCTAAGAAAAAGTCTGTGCTTTGCTCTTAGGACTTCGTCATCCAAGACAGAAGGAAGAAGGAGATCTAATCGAGGAGTCATCAACTTCGGTTAGGGAGATTGCTACGGGTTGGTGAGCGATTTCAATTGTAATCTTCTGTCTTTCTTCTTGAGTGTGGTGAGGGGGTTGAACCTTTTAGGGCAAAGGGTTTCAACATTAGTTTTTTGCAATCTTGTACTTTCATCTGAGTTATAAAGGTTGGAATTTGTCCAGGTGACGTAGTCACCGCCATATACTTGTCTTCATCTGTGCTTGGTGTTCGTAGATTGGTTGGTCATCTCAGGTGGGTTAGCAAAACGCTTCCGCGACGCGCCTAACACGTGGTATCAGAGCGCACGTGTTTTCAATATATATATATATATATATATATATATATATATATATATATAATTTATTTTGTTTCTTCTTAAATCCTAAGTTTTTTCATCCAAACTTTTCAACTTCTTATCCTAAATCTCATTTCAATTTATATTTTTTAATAGTTGATACTTGATTGCTATTTGATTATGTATTAATATTACTTTTGTTTAAAATTATTTCAAATATTATATTAGAGTCCGATAAATTCGATGGATCCGATCCAATTCGATCCTCTGGACTTGGACTTGGACTTGGACCGTATATGTTGAATTTGAAGTCGAATTGGGATTTTAAACTAGACTTGGTCTTGGACTATATATGTTAAAATGAACTCAAATCCGATCCAATCCGTGCAACTAGTGGGCATGCTTTATGTGGATTTTCGGTAGTGTGCAACTAGTGGGCATGCTTTATGTGGATTTTCGGTAGTGGACTGCATTTTGGTTGAGAAAAGAGGAGTGAAAGAATTTTTTTTTGTGAATAGACATGACAGCAGTTCCTGTCTCTCTCCCTTTCCCTTCACATTTCACTTTCCCAAATCTTTCTCGCTCTGAAGTGGTGAAGAGAAGCGGAGAAGTTCCTTGGCTGGAAACCCATCCGCTCGACACCCACACCCTCCTAACGGTAATCCCTTCCAACCGTCTTTCCCGCCATTTTAAGCAAAGAAATGAGTTTTTTTTTTTTGTGATATTTTCCAATTTCTGAAGTTTTCAATCTTCTCCGGCTGTCGATGTAAGTAGATCTTTGTGTTTGTCGAATTATTTTTGTGAAACAAAAAAGAATCAGTAGATGTAATGTTGCCTTTCTCCACAGTACCACCACAATTGATCTACAATGGCGAGCCAGCAGCAGCTGACGCTGAAGCTTCTCGTAGACAAGAGCTCTGACACGGTTCTGTTCGCGGAGGCCGACAAGGACGTGGTGGACTTCCTCTTCAGCCTTCTTTCCATCCCCGTCGGGACGGTCATCAAGCTCCTCGCAACGGAGGGGATGCCCATGGTCGGATGCATCGGGAACCTCTACAAGAGCGTGGAGTGTCTCGACGACACCTGCCTCCAGTCCGGACACGCCAGGACACTGCTGCTCAACCCCACCCTGCCATCCTCTGCTTCTCTCCTGAAGAACACTCTCTCGCTCACCGGTGGTGGTGCCCTCCCAGAGGCTGGCCATGCACTCAAATTCTACAAGTGCACCATTATCAGCCCCAGCTTAGCCTTTGGGAGTAGCTTTGCGACTTCGAATACTAACTGCGGAACTTATACCAGCCGTTGTGGGACTGTTTGTCCCCTCTGCCATAATCGAATGTCTACGGAGATGAGGCGCTTCGACAGCGACAGCACGAAGGAAGTGGCCGCCGCCGCTGCAAGTGTCGGTGAAGCCGGATTCGTGAAGGGCGTGGTGACTTACACCGTAACAGACGATCTCACCGTCACGAAGCTGTCGTCAATCTCCAGCATCACAATGCTTGCCAAGTGCAATGTCGGGGATTTAGGTTCGCTCGAGGAGCGAGAGGTGAAGATAGGAGTGAAAGAGGTATGTTAACTACTATATTTAGACACAACACAGACACGACACGTCACGTGATGGATGAGGACCATGCGATACAATCAATCACGGCCGACGTAACGGCTGACCATAATCCTGAAAAAATAAGGCACTTGATTATCCCATGTACATTTTTAACAATTTTCATCCAAAAGTACCTTTAGAACCTAGTTCATTTTTAAATCAAAATGCAAAATTTAGATACCAAATTAACTAAAAATAAGCTCAATTACTAAAACGGTGACCACGATATTCCTAGGAACCATTTGGACAATTAACTCTTTATTTTACGAAAATTTAATAGGGTTTAGAGATTCTGAAGGCTTCCCTCCAGTCGAAGATGGTGCTTACCGACGTTTTCATTGGGGATAAGAAAAAGAGCAACAGTACGAGCTGATAGAAATAGTAAGGGAACGAGAAGCAGTTTGGTGATCCACCTCAAGGACTGTATCTCTAGTCTTCAGTTTCAGTTGAACTAGCGTTTCTTTTATTGTAGCCAGTATGGATACTTTTTATTTGTAATCGGAAGATGGCACTAGCTTTGGAGTATATTTGGCACTTTAGAGCAATATATGTGTATATTGTAAAATAATTTGTATAAATATTTTTAAATAATATAATGTGTATGCAAATTTCTTACGCTGAGTCCGCTCTTGATGTAGGGGAAGGACGGTTTCCTCAGCTAAATATTAAATAATTGTGAAGAAATCAAGATCGGAGAATGAACTGATATGCAGCATCCCAACAGCCGAAGAGATCACCCGATGGATTTTTTGCTTTGTTTTATCAAAATTATTGGAAAATTGTTGGAAATGAGATAACTATCCTTATCCAATAATTCTTCCGATCTTGTTTGCCTCCAGCCTTCAACAATACTTTCATTGTCTTAATCCCAAAAATTCTCAATCCATGAGCCCAACTGACTTTCGATCGATCTCTCTTTGCGATGTTATCAATAAAACTATCACCAAAATCTTGGCTAACAGGATACAACCACTTTTCCACAAATTAATCAATCCTTTTCAAAATGTCTTTGTACTTTTTTTTTTTTGAGATGTCCGACGATATGTACGGAACTTTACGTACGCTGCGTTGCATGCCATTTGGACCCACTGTCCTCATACCTCTCTCGCGATTTGATCCTGAGACCTCCGTCCAGTCAGGAATGTTATACCTTTTCTCACTGACCATAAAAGCCAGTTGAGTTCGGTAAATGCCTTGTACTTGGGAGACAAATATTTGCGATAATATTATTATAGTTCAAGAACTTTTCCATTCTATATTCTATATCCAAGTTTCCTTAACATAGACTGGGGTTACGGAATGGAGAGCGAGTCGAGGCCGACCTTGACCGACCGCGCCAGGGAGTGCTACCGTTCCGGGAGGCTGAGCGACCTGCTGCTGGAGTAGGACGAGGAGACAAAGAAGGACGGGATGAGGCTGGAGAGGTTTGTGATTGTGGGACTCTCTTGCGTTCAGGAGGAGCCGTGGATGAGGCCTAACATGAAGAAAGTGGTGCAGATGTTGGAAGGATCAACTGAAAGTTGTTGTCCCTCCCAATGTGTATTCGTTCAAAATGTAGGAAAGTTTGGTTTGAAACTGTCACTAAAACTTAATTATGTATGAATGCAATTTAGTCACGTAATCTCTACTTTCTAAACCTATTTCTTAAAAATCTACTGCCCGAAATCCAACTTTGATGGGCTTGCCCCAAGGTGACAAGGAAGATCTACCTCTTTTTGTGCATCTTTCACTTCCTCTATTAGCACGGTGCTAAGATTTTAGTTTTTCCCAAATTTAACTTAAAACGTTCTAAGGTTTATTTTAACAAATCAATATTGTATTAGTATTGTCATGTACATATCTCATCGTATCCGTATCGTATCATATCTGACCAATGTACAACCGTGTCTAACATACTAAATTTTTTTTTTTATAATTTTTATTAATTTACCAGGTAGACTCTTTAGGTATAAATTTGAACACTAAGAGCATTTGGTATCCTTGTTAACTATTAATCATAGACTATACAATGTGGAAGAATTCGTTGAGGGTGCGGGAATTCGGACGACGAGAAAATTGTCGGCAGCGGGGCTTAACGCTTCTGTTGTAGTTCCTCCTTTGGCTGCATTGCAGTCCGAAGATGATGGCGCGGTCTCGATTATGATGTGAATTCTCGGTTGAAGATGAAACAGAGGAGAGGAGAGAATGTGAGTTATAGAGACAAAGGTTTAGTGAGTGTTTGTACGGAAATAAAGCATGGGGAGAGATGGGGCGATCGACAGCGGGATTTTGTAGAAGTGACAGTTTGCAGTGTACACTACTTTGCATTGTACAGTGTACACGAAATTGTGAGAGAGGAGAGCTATCAAAATCAGCTAACAGATATAAGATCAGAACATTTTCAATATACTAGTGGCTAGAACCCACATGAGGTCACCAATGGCTCCGCCATTATCCGTGAGAAAGATCCATGACCTTGTCTCCGGGGTACAGTTGAATACATATATCATGAACATGAGGTGCATGTCCCTAGTGATCCGGATCTATATCCAGAAATACAACTCTAGTTATCCATTCTTACAAAAAGAAAATTAAAGTGGAAAAGTGGCTATGTTTTTTTTTTTTTTTTAATTTAAGATTTAAACTATTAGAGTTACTATTTTGGATTAAAAAAATAGGATGTATGTTTCAAAGAAAACACCCTTTTACACCGACTAATCTTTATGCTTGTGATATCATCCATCCGTCTATTTTCAAAGAAAACATCCCCATTCATCATCTTCTTCGTTCTCTTCTACTTTTCTCTCTTCTAATTGATTTGACACAAAAGGAGTAACTTCTATGGAGTAAACATCTAATTTATTTGCTGCAAGGGGTAACTCATCTTCTTGACAAACGATATTAATAACATAGGTAGTTGTAGTTTTAGTTTTGCATACTACCAACAAATATGTCTTGTTGTTTTCTGTCTAGACTAACTTGTGAAGTACACGAGTTAAGTTTGACTTGCAAGGACAAAAAGTTTGTAGCCTTGATATCTTCGTCGATAGTCACTACATTAAAGCAAAAACAAAAACAAATCTTATAACAACATTCCTTTTACGATGTTTTCACGTAACATTGTAAATAGTAGACTTTTTACAACATTAATTTTAGAAATGTTGTAAAGTATTAAACTCTTTTTTTTTCACAACGTAAAATTTAGCCCGCCACATAATTGGGCTTCACAATTTGGCCGCCAGAAATTGCCTCTAGAGGACACATACAAGTTTCCCCTTCCTATTCCCCCTCTAAAAATAACCGTTTTGAAAACACTAGAAGGAGAGACACTACTAAATATGATGAAATAGCAACATTTTTAGCGACATCGTTAGTTAACGTCGCTAATTTTAAAGAAAGCGACTCAATAAATAAATGCTATAGCGACGTTTTTGCGACATTTTTCGTCAACGACTAGCTTAAACGTGACTTCAATGAAACATCGCTAATTTTTTTAGCAAAGTTTTTATTCTATTTAGCGACGTTTTCAGACGTCGCTAATTTGACTTGTTCTGGTAGTGAGAGAAGTCAGACTCTCTTGGTATGCCCCTTTGCAGCAAGGTAGAATTTCTTTTGTTTTCAATATTATTTGAATTTATATTGCTTTTGAGATGATTTTAGATTTGAGATTCATGAAGGACGACGAAGGAGTAGATTTTTCAAACTTTTGGAAGTTAGTTCATTAGGTCTAGGAACGAGTTCCCAAACTTGATTCCGTTCAAATTGATTAAGTTCCTCTTGTATTGTAGTAAACAAAAATTCATCATCAAAAGCTTCTACAATATTCATTGGTTCTACTTGAGAAATAAAAATAACATTTGTAATAAAATCTCTAGATGCCGAATGAGTACTTACTCCTTTTGATACATCACCTATTGCCAAATTTTCTGGATAGTCGGTTGAGGATCTCATTCTTTTAGGCAAACTTTTCAGATAACTTGTTCCAGTTGTTGTATCTTCAAGGGTTTTCTTGGATGGTGTCCTGATATCTTCATCATCACTGTCACTTTCTATATGACTATTAAGCTCATCAAAGGTAACGTTAATCAGTTCTTCAACAGTCATAGATTTCTTATTGAAGACTCTAAAACCTTTACTTTTTTCCAGCATAGCCAAGAAAAATACCTTCATCATCCTTGAAATCAAAATTTTCTAAGTTATCCTTAGTGTTTAAGATAAAACATCTGCAGGCAAATACTTTAAAATAAATTATAGTAGAAATTCTATTAAACCAAAGCTCATAGGGAGTCAAAGAGTCTTCTTCAATATAGTTCGAATAAGAACGCTATTCAAAATATGGCATGCTGTATTTACAGCCTCAGCCCAAAAATATTTTGGAAGGTTATACTGATTTAACATGACTCTAGCCATATCGCCGAGAATTATGTTCTTTCGCTCCACAATACCATTTTGTTAAGGAGTTCTACGGCAAGAAAATTCATGCACAAATCTATTTGAATCGCAAAAAATTTTGAAATCAGAATTTTCGAATTCGTCTCTATGATCACTTCGGATTCGAGTAATCATGAAACCCTTTTCGTTTTGAATTTTTTTGCAAAATGTAAGAAATTTTGAAAAAGCATAATTTTTTGTTTGCAAGAAAATAAACCCAAGTATATCTAGAAAAATTATCAAAAATAACATAGGCATATAGCTTACCGCCAAGACTGACGATTCTACTGGGGCCAAATAAATCCATATGTAGAAGTTGTGTGAGACGGAATGCTCAGTGACAACCTCTCAAGGTGTCTAGAAGTACTTACCGTGTTTATTAATTTAAAAGAGAATTTTGTCGCCTTGTTTTTTTCATACTCAACATAGACCATATATTTCTTAAAGGTAATTTCGGGTAAACTGCTTACCAATTTCTTTAAAGATAGTCTGACAATAGTATCCATATTTGCATGTCCAATGCGCATATGCCACAACCAGCTTTCATCTTTGGTTGCGTGTAAGCATTTTTCTGCATTGTTAGTATTTTTTGAGAAATAGAAGACACACACACACACACACACACACACACACACACACACACATATATATATATATATATATATATATATATATATATATATATATATATATATATATATATATATATATATATATATATATATATATTGTCTTCTCTTATTCCATCATAAGTAGTCTCACCAGTAGATCTATCATATATAGAACATTTGTCTTTCACAAAATTAATGCCATAACCATGATAAACCAATTGACTAATGCTAAGTATGTTATGTTTTAATTTTGTGACTAAACATACATGTTTAATAACAGTAGAAGGATGAATACCTATATCATCATTACCTATGATATGTCCTTTTAGATTATTGCCGAAGGAGACGTATCATTCTTTCTTCATCGATAGTGTTGCGAATAAGTTA
Organism: Iris macrosiphon; assembly: GCA_036927795.1. Taxonomy (NCBI): domain Eukaryota; kingdom Viridiplantae; phylum Streptophyta; class Magnoliopsida; order Asparagales; family Iridaceae; genus Iris; species Iris macrosiphon. The sequence goes on from JAYESA010000012.1 coordinate 50,339,207, forward strand.
GCATCACCGGTCATATGGCGTGAGCATCAACTACCTAGAATCAACTTGCTTCTAGTGTGAGAGGGGAGGTCCACCTACAACACAAGTTGAAGATGTAACCTTTGGTACCCATTTCCTTGAGGGTCCTGATGTGTTAGTTTTTGTAACCCAAATATATTCATGCATATCTACTAAATTTCTAACTCTACATTGTCGTGATATGTGTCCTTTAATACCATAATCATGATATGTAGCAGATGTGTTGATACTAGGCGCAATATATTGATGTATATGTGAAGCAGTAGATTGTGGTTTGCGTGGATACTTGTAATAGAAGGCATGGTTTCTTGAGGATTTAGCATTGCAAACTTCTTCCTTTCGTGCCTTGGTATGGGTGACCCTGTGACTTGTCATGTGTCTTGTGTTAGACTGAGTCATAGGTTTTTCTACCTGCTTTTCCAACATAATCTCTAACTTTTTAGAGATGTTGTACACTTCATTGTATTTAGCAGTTAGAGCATCTATTCTAAGTGTATCAATAGAATATTTCTTCTTCTCAGATTCTAACTCCTCCTTAAGTTTAGCATTTTCTTGAGTAATTTTCTCGATGCACTCAAGTGCATCATTTAAGCTAAACTTAAGTGTGGACATTTCAGTAGAATCGTCACAAGTAGAAGTATTCCTTACATCATTCAAACGACAAGTAGTCTTTTTATTTTATAGCTGATAATATTGGATATCTTTTTGAGCTTGCTTATACTTTCTAAGCTTTTTGTGATCATCTAGTAAGTCGATAAATACATCAGATAATTCATCAAAAAAAAGTCTTCATATAAAGGATTATTTGTTACCTTATCAGTAAGTGCCATAAGGCATATGTTTGCAAAGTTGCGAGGATTCTCTTCTTCTTCAGAATCGCTTGCTTTGCTTTCACATCATATGCTTGTGTTGGCATGGTTCCTTGATAAAGTTCTTCTTTTGCTTGAATGTTCATAGCAACTTCCCTTTCTAGCTATATGATAGTCCTTCTTGATGTGGCATGTCTTCTTGCAGTTATAACACACCGGTTCTTCATCATTATTGTCTTTGTAGTTCTTCTTTTGGTTTGATCTTTCAAACTTTAAGAATTTCCTGAAGTTCCAAAATATTAGGGCTAGTTCCTCATCGTCAGTAACTTCGTCTTCAGAGTTATCGTCAGAGACCTTCTTGTGATGTGCTTTGAGTGCGATTGTCTTCTCTTTTGGCGTTGATTCTTCAAAGTCTTTGAGGTCCAGCTCATGTGTCATTAGCTTCCCTATGAGCGTTTCTAACATCATTGTAGTGAGATCGTTTCCTTCAATGATTGCAGTTGCCTTGGGGTTACAGTTCTTGGTGAGTCCCCGAAGCACCTTACGAATCTTTTCATGATTTGTGTAATCCTTGCCAAGAGATGACAGTTGATTCACAATATCCAGGAAGCAAGTAAACATTTGAGTGATGGTCTCGTTTGGCTTCAACTTGAAAGATTTGTACTCTTGTGTCAGTCTGCTGATATTTGAGTCCTTCACTTGGGTGGTTCCTTTATAAGTTACCTCAAGAATCTTCTAGACTTCATGTGAAGTTGTACAGGTAGACACTCTGTTGAATTCAGTCCTGTCTACAGCACAGAACAAAGCATTAATTGCTCTAGCTTCAAGACTAGCATATTTCTTTTTCATATCAGTATATTTATCATTGGGCTTTTCTACAAGATTACCATCAATAACTATTCTGGCTAGCTTTTTATATCCATTTATGACTATAGTTTAAAGGTCAAAGTCAAGTGATTTCAAATAAAAACTCATGCGTGTCTTCCAGTCAGTATTATTTGGTACCATCAAATAGGTGTGGCATATTTGTGGACTGGCTTTCACCATTGTTGGTGTATATGGGTCTAGTGGTTGCCATAAATAATACTCTAGGTTTGTTAAGCCTGATTTAAGAAAACCGCACTCTGATACCAAATATAGGACCATAGGAAAACTCTAGAGGGGGTGGATAGAGTTTAAGTCTAAGGCCAATTTAGAAACTGCAGTAATAAGTAATAATCAGAGTGTAAACAGAGTATAAGTAAAGTTTAAAAGAGCAAACGCAAAAACCATGATGTATACTGGTTTTTCTCAGAGAGGACTAGTCCAGTCCCGAGAACTCTTGCTCGGTGTTAATCCACTATTTGTGAAATAGGGTACACACGTGCCTTTGATCCGAAGAGCACGCTAACTTCTTACAACACGATCTTTTGATCCGAAGAGCTTGATGACTTCAGACATGAATTGAAATCATCTTTTTAACCAAGCTTGTATGACTCAACTTCTAATTGGAACATCAAAAAATGAGTGGCAGGATGCTGAGCAAACGAGAACTGCATGTCCAAAAAAGAGTTGGAAAATGCATAAAGACAGAGATTGGTGCGATAGTCAGCCTCACGATGACGATCATCATTATCTCTGAAGCGATCACGTAACATAGTTCAGAGCTCGTCCAAAGTAGCAGTAGGCTCAGGTGCCGGGGCAGGAGTAGTGTGATCAACAGGGTCAGTAGGAGGAATTGCAGATGAAGGAGGAGGAGGATGATTAGGATCCACTCGTGTAGGGTCAGTCCTACGAGCATTAAAAATGTAGGATGGCTCTGCTAGATAAGGACAATCATCTAAGGGGATCTCAAAATACTGAAAGATGATTGGTAAGTACATATCGTACAGTAGGTTACGCTTGTTCTTACGAACCCGGATCATAGTTTGAATGATAGTCTTTGGAAAGCTAAATAGAATCCCAAAGTGGATATGATAGATAACACTAAGCCCTAGGTTGGTGATATCATCAATAAAGGTCTGTTTAGGAAAGATCACAGAGAAAATAATGCGATGAAAGTCATAAAACTATTTGTTCAAGTGTTTGGCTTTAAGCTTACCCTTGAGACGAATGTTGGGACTGCAGAGAAAATTCTTACAAGAGTCTAGAGTCATGCCTTCGGGAAATATGAACTTGGTGACGTCGACAAGGGGTTCACATTCATTTGACATATGCAGTATTTTGCCCAAATCGTCAGAATGAAACTCAATATTTATCTCACCGACACGAGATTGAATATAATCATCTTCAAAGGACAAGTTAAAATAAAACATTCTTATAACATTAATATAAATTGGATATATAGATATAACCAATTCATCAAGTCCCAAAGTACGCAATATAGGAAGGTATGTTGGAAATAGAGTAAAATTAATAGGTTTTTCAGGACAAATAGTCCTTTCAACAAAGTCATCAAACCATTCTATGGATTGATCAAGGGTTGCAAATATCAAATCATTGAATTCACCTTCATATGGAACAAAAGGGCTAAATAGAGATTGAGATACTTCTTCCTGAATATTAGAGGAAGAGGCTTCTCCAACTTTCATTTTCTTCTTAAATAACTTAGGTGCCATGAAGAAAATTTAGAGAGGAACACAAAAAATATACTTGAAATAAATAAGAAATCTGGTAGAGAACTTTGATAGAGGCCCAGATCCAAGAGATATTGGCTTGAGGAGGCTTGAGGAGAGTGATCTCAAGGATTAGGGATAAATAAAAACTAGGGTTTTTGGAGGTAGAAAAGGGTTTTTCGGCTACTAGAAGATATGATCCCGACTTTGTGTATGATGACCTTACGTAGGAGTGGGGCCCACATAACTTAAGTCTGGAACGAAGCAAAACATAGTTTGGTTTGAGTTCGGCCCGAGTTCGGTCCGAACTCTTCCCGAATTCTGACCGAATTCTATTACTTCAAAGTCATCTTAATTCATGTGAAAAAAAATTACCCTATGATGCAATCCACTTTGTTACTTCAAAAAAAATTAGGGATTTATCGAAATCAATACAAGTAAATTAATATTTTTAGTAAACCTGTAATCCATAATGCGTCAACTATCTCAGGTTAGTTGTAGGGGCCGGTTCCCAGCTAGCGGTGGTGCGAAGACACTTAAGTACCGTGTAGCTTAAGGCTTTTATGCCTCTTTCATAGAAGGACCCTTTCGGCTTTTACCCAAAAATAATCTTGATATACATGAATAAGATTTGACTAAGATATATCAGTTATATTGCATCGAAATCTAAAATTCCTAATTCTTGACGTATAAAGTTGAAACGATCTTCTACTAAGGGTTTTGTGAAGATAGCAGCTAGTTGATGTTCTGTGTTAATGAATTTTAAACAGATGTCACCATGCAATTGATGATCTCTTAAAAAGTGGTGTCTAATCTTAATGTGTTTAGTCCGTGAATGAAAAATTGGATTCTTAGTGAGATTTATAGTGCTAGTGTTGTCATAAAAGATGGGAATGTTTGTAAAAGATAAATTATAGTCCTCTAAGGTTTATTTCATCCACAAAATTTGTGCACAACAATATCTTGCGGCGATATACTCAGCCTCAGTAGTTGACAATGGAATATAATTTTGTTTCTTAGAAAACCATGAGACTAACGACTTTCCTAAGAAATGACAAGTACAGCTCGTACTTTTACGACCGAACTTGAATCCAGTAAAATCAACATCCGAATAACCAACAAGGTCAAAGGATGTGGATTTGGGATACCACAAGCCTGCCGTCTGAGTACCTTTAAGGTATCTAAGGATACGCTTAACTGCGCATACATGTGATTCCTAAGGATTAGCCTGATATCTAGTACATAGACATACAGAAAACATAATATTTGGACGACTAGCAGTTAAGTATAATAAATTACCAATCATACTTCGATACTTACGTATATCTGTTGGTTTGTTGTTTTTATCAAGATCAAGTTTGGTTGAAGTTGTCATAAGAGTTTCGATAGATTTTGAATTGTGCATATCGAGCTTCGTTAGCAAAGCTTTTTTATACTTCATTTGATTGATGAATATTTCCTATGAATTCTGCTTGATTTGTAGTCCGAACAAGAAAGTTAGTTCTCCCATTATACTCATTTTGAATTCACTCTGCATACACTTAACAAACTCGTTACATAGCATCTCATTAGTAGATTCAAATATGATTTCATCTATATATATTTGCACTAATAAGAGATTATTATCAAGTGATTTTATTAAAAGAGTCACTACACGAAAATTTGCCTTTCTTGACGGTCGATTTCTTGACGTATGGCAAAACCCGTCAAGGAAAGAAGTTATCTTGACGATTTTAGACATACGTCAAGAAAATATTCTTTTTCTGGTAAGTATTAAAAATTTACCATATTCTTTGACGGTTTTAGATGAAGCGTCAAGAAAACTTATTACATTACTTGACTGTTGGCTGATAACCGTCAAGTAATGCATGTGCGAGAAAATTGCCGCGCACATTTCAGATGGCATTTTTGTAAAAAAATTAAAATCTTTTTTAATGTAGGTTCTATGTTGATGGTTTTGCGGTTAATTTATTCGCTGCTGCTCAGGTTGTTTCTTTGTTTCTCTCCCTCTCTCCCGAGCCTCTCCTCTCTGCATCCATCTTCTTTCTGTTTCTCCACATTTTTGCTCTCCTCCGCCACCTTCTCTCCCCTCCCAAACTATCTACTTAAATCCTAGCTTCCCCGGCGGCCTACTTGACCCCTCTCCCTCCTTTCCCTCCTAAGTTTCCCGAAACCCTAAACCTATTTTTCGATCTTTGAAGAGAAATCGAGCTCCGACGCCTTCACTTTTCAGCAATTTCGAGTTCGAGCGGTGAGCTCTGTTCCCGAGTGCTCCTCTCGTGGTGATGAGTTCTGTTATGGAGCACTCCTCGACGACAACAATTCTGACGGTGGAGGTGAGGGCTTCGATGAGGGCTACTGCGACAGAGGCTCGTCGATGATGGAGGAGAGAGGGAGGGAGCGGGTGGTGGCAGAGGGCTCCTCAACGAGGAGGAGGCGGTGTGAGATGAGGATGAGGAAGGATTTGACGGTGGATATGAATTAAGGGTTAGGGTGAGGGCTTGGTTTGGGGAGGAGGTCGACGGAGGGGAGGAGGGATCGCTCGACCACGGACGGGAGAAGGACCGGCCGACCGGAGCCGGTCAGGGGGAGAAGGAGCAAGATGACGGGTCTTTACAACAACATAATTTCTCTCTCCCCTCCATTGTTTTTCGGTGATCGTCCTTATCATCGTCGCAGTCATCAGTAAGATTTTCTTCTCTTTGAGACTTCGTTTCCCTTTCTTTCCTGTTATCATCATGGAGATTGAATTCATTCTGAAATCCTTTGCTCGGGTTTGATCAGTAGGTATTCGATCGAAGTTCGCTGAGAAAGTTTTCTTTCCAATTGGGCTGTACTCTTCTTCTCCAACGTGGGAAGAATATGGGCTCGTTATTGAGTAGTTGTGATCGATGTGGCGAGTCTCTCCCGTTAACAACTCCTAACAACAACAGCTCTTGTGTCCGGGTTCAGATCGGACACACAGTTTTTCGTGTTTGTACGATCCAGATCAGACACATGTATCGTCTCTTCTGTAAAACTGTCTCTTTCATTATTGTTTAAATTTTGCCTAAATTCCTAAAATATTTTCTGTAAATTTATTAATGGTTATTTGCTTTTCGATACACGTGTCGAACACAACACGAACACTCCATAATACGCTAGGACCCGACAAAAATGTTGTCCTGGGTCCGTGTCTCCTTGTCGGTATTGTTGTGTCCACAATACAGTCCACAATACACTAAAAAAATATAATTTTTTAGGTTTTTCTATATTCTATGTATCTAGAAATTTTTCCTTGAGAATTAGTTATAATCGAGTTGACGTCACTAATGTTTGGCGCTTGATATGAAACATTCTTCATAAATTGTAGATAAATTTGTCTGCCCTAGCTAGAGGGTCATCGCACAGGGACAATGCCCTTTCAAAGGCATTTTGTTGTCTAATTCAATCAATATAACAAGTACTAGATTTGTTGATAGGTTAAAACTACCTAGTGGATGTCTAAGTCAATCAAATGTGCACAAAAATAACTAGCCTTGACTTAGTATTCGATATTTTGCTCCTCTTTATAACCATGTCCTATTTTTCTGTTGAAGTTTTTAGGCTTTTTCTAACATGAGTTCTTCAGAATGTTGGGATTTTTATTTTGAAGGGAAGTTTATATATGCTCATTTCAAGTCCTTGGTACTAAAGGTCTCAACTTTAGGTGGATTCTGACATGGCACTCTCTTCAAACGCTGAAATCTGTTATAGGAATTTGTTGAATTTAGAACATTTACTGAATTATGTTATTTCATCCGCGTTTGTTAGAAAGTTTATGATTTTGATTGTAACAGTGAAGATTTTTCTTTAGTTGGTATTTTTTGTCGTGGGTTCTTTTTTGAAGGGAAGTTTATATTATGCTCATTTATGGGTCTTGGTGTTAAAAGGTTTCAACTTTAGTTGGTATTTTCGTTCGAGATATAATTCTAGAATTTCAAGGAACAAACAAGATGAAGTTCTTTGTTCCCAGAAATAAAAATTCTAGCTTTCCTAGAACTTTGATTTCAGGGAACCAAATAGACCAAGCCTAATGAATTATATCCTCCATACAAAACCTATATTTTGCTTGAAAGATTTTTTTTTCTGCTGATAAAGAAAGTAGTTAATGTGCATCATGCATATATTCTATTAATTTTCCTTTGTAATATTTTATTGATCAAATGCAGGTCCATTTTATAGCATATAGAGATCTATATCTCAAAGAAAGCTAATAGAATATATACAGATAAAGATAAGGACACGATCCGAACACGGAATAGATACATTTTCACATAAGTGCTTATGTAGTCCCCTATTTTGCACGAATATGGACATCGATACACATACGGACACGATACGGATACGGAGACCATCTTCCTATTTTCGTGCAACATATTCTGCAACTTAATTGTAAAATTGGTTATATGTCCATGATTACTGATTAGTGTCAGTTCTTGTTTTAATTTTCAAGTTTTAGGAACAATATAGCTATTTTTAATTGCTCAATAGATGTGGTTCAATACAATTGGCAGGTTTGTCAACAAGATCCTTCTTATGATGGAAGGGGTGCTTGAATACTTACTTTCTTGTAGCTTAACCTTTCCCATATTAAGAACTCTATGGTGGTTACAAGAATAGTTGGGCTTTACTCAATTTATCTCTAATTTTTAGTATATTTAATCAATTTTTGTGTTTGATGTCAGGGGTTTTCTCATAATTCAAGAATTTAAGGCTTTTTCTTGGCAAAGATGGCGACTTTGTTTCCACTTGGCGATGAATTGATCATTTTTGGTTATATATTGTCTCTAATTTTGTACTTAGGTAATTGCAAAAAATTTGATCCTTTAGGTTTAATAATTGAATTTTTTAGGTTGGGTTCTCTTTATTCTTTTGCTTCCTTTATTTTCATATATAGTATTCACGATGCATCAATGCAATATGATATCTATTTCTATGCTTGGTGGTTCACTGTTAATTGAATTTGCATCTGACTTTAAAGATTTTATATACTTAATGTGGTATCCATGCTAAGTAAATTTGCCAAATTGTATCTGACTTAATGTGGTATCCATGCTAAGTATCTAGCCAAAAAAAATTCCTCCTAACAAATGTCACTACTGTTATATGGTCTAAAATGTGTGGTATGACTGAAATTCATGGTCATAGTGTTTAGAGTTTTTTTTTCTCCTAGAAAATGTCATTAATGCTAAGTTGGGTCTTTTGACATTATCTTTATTGTTCCTTAATCCTATTTACCTAAGTATTCATCATCTTTAGATGAAGAAGGCATCTGTAGGACAACTTTAGAGCTAATTTTTGCTTTTGATGAAGCTATTTCTCTTGGACAAAAAAAATGTGACACTTGCACAAGTTAGACAATATTGTGAGATGAAGAGTTAGGAGGAAAAACTACATAAGCTACTCAGGCAGAGCAAGATAAATGAAACTAAGGTTGAGTTGCACAAGTTCGAGTTTCTATGCATCCAGTTATCTTATTTCAAAATGAACGCTAAAACTGTAACCTAAAACTTATTTTTATTTTGCTTAGCTTGAACTTGATTTTTTATTGACAAGCAAATCCATTGTCCATAGTTTACTCACTGTCACGCCCCAGTCCCAAAATACGTAGAACTAGCAATACATAGTATGTCAGCCGTATGTATATGACAACTCCAATATGTTAAAAAAATTATAACACACACGTACGCTGTAATATAAATATTAATTCATAAGTGGAACATATATTGTCAACACAAGTCACATGCATCTATATCTCATCCAAAAGCACAAGTACAAGTAAAGGTATATTACATAAATAGCTAAATATCTCAAGTATGAAGTATCAAAAGAATAATAGTCTGGTGGAGACAAATCCACTACCCATCGACTATATCAAAAACTAAAATGATAGAGGAGATAAAAACCCCAATATAAAATAAATATCAATAAAGAAATAAGAGCTAAGGATCCATCAACAATGAAGTAATCACTGGTACTCAGAAGGTAAGACCTCCTCAACTGAGAATGATGCGTCAGTCCCGGGTCCATACTCCTGTGGATAATTCTGCTCGTCTATACCTGGAAGTGGACCAGGTCCTCAGAGGGATGTAACAAGATACAAAAAGTATATGCCATAATATACTGAAAATAACATCCAAATGGTCGCCTAACCGTCTATGTAAAATGCACTTTTGAGAATAACTTTCCAACGTATGGGATATCTGGCTAAAAATGGGATTGGCATGACTCTCTCGGAGAATCAGTGGCCTAAAAAGTGTAACATCTTTTGATTTTCAGAGGCCGCCTGTAAATAATATAATATAAGGGTCATATGAATATGCATATCCGGCGGAGCGTACGGGTTACAAAAGAGAAAGTGTAAAGGAGCCCATATGCCTACTTATTGTTCTCCCCACCCTATGCTCTATCCATGTCATATCTATGCCACGGTGATACCATCTAGTAATTTCCAGGTCTTCTAGCATGCATTTCTATCAGCAGTTATTTTCTATCCGTCGCACGTCCCATACGTACAGGTGGCCAGCCTATCATGCAAGTCCGTGTCCTACATGAGACTCACACTTGTGTAACAAATGTGTCACGGCCAATGAAACTTAAGAATGCCTCAACATCATGGGGTGGTCTCACAACACTAGGTGTCAAGCAAAATATTAAATAAGTGACAAAAGACGACGCAACCGTCGCTACACCCAAGTTATTCTTGGAAGCACAGTTTTATATAGCAAAATAAATGAAAATAAATAATAGAAAATAAATATGTAGCACTTGAATATAACTATATAGTATTATGGCAAGGTATACTTGTCTGGCAAGCAATCTGTGCAATATAGGCGTCCTGACGTCAAGCACAAAGGATCAGAAACTACAGGCTCTGAATGAACATCTTCGAACGGTGAAATAAACATCACCAATGTCTCCAGAATTAGCGAGATAGTCAAAAAACTCTACCCTTTTGTCCAATTTGGATACAGGGACAAAAAGGGTAATTTTGGGTCAAAGCGGGGTCCACATGTGGCCCACTTTGCACTAAAATGTGTGCCAGGAATAATTTCTCTAAATGGGGCAAATTATAAGCCAAAAAATCCTAAATGTTGATACGAACTCAACGGTATGTCCAATTTTGAATTTCGGTGAGCTGATCACAATTTAACCTATCAAGTCAACCATGGGACCCGCGAATAGGCGGCTCGGTCAACTATCTCAAAATTGCGTGAAACCTGGATCACAATACTAGCATGATACTACGGATCTGATGGCCCAAGTTTCGTCGCATTCCGACGAGCGTGTACCAACTAATGTGAAATTTTGTAAAACGTCGATACGGAAAACTTTTCTCAGATACGGGTGATTCCGGCACGCACACATGCCCGTATCAACTTTGGCAAAAAGTTCACACGTCAGGATATACCATACTCTCCTTTCGGTGCAACTGGTACATGATGTGGTCGTCCATTTTATCGGAACGCACTCCGTATCATATTTTTTAAGTTTTCTATGAACAGTTTTTGTAGGTTTTTCCTGATTTTAAACACAATTTTTATTGCAGGAATAATGTCAAAAATATGGAAATAGTATATCATTGCGATCTTGGTTATATTGACTTCGTGTCAGAAAAAAATCGAGTTTTGGTTGATTCGTTTGGGAGAGAATCGCCTTACAAAATAATTGTTTGGAACAATTTTGGGTGTTCTGTTTTGTATATATAAAAACATATTTTCCGGAAAGTTTCAGTTAATTTTAAAACAGAAATCGAGTTGTTTGAATAAAACTACTTGAAGACATTAGAGGGTGTTCATATTGTGGTTGAATCTAAACAACTGGATCAAAATTGGGTTGCGTATGTAGGAATAAATTCAGTGGGGAAGATTGGCACCTGGGGTTCGATATATATATATATATATATATATATATATATATATATATATATATATATATATATATATATATCAGAGAAGTAGGATGAACCATGGGCCGGGTTTTTCGTTGCACCGCGGGGTGGTAAGGGTTGGTTGACCTCGGTTGCTACTGCTGCTATTTGTTAGTTTCTTTAGGTAGTGGTTGGTTGGTTTTTGTATTACTATTATTATTTCTAGAGAACTATTATTATTTATATATATTTTTATTATTATTCATGTATCTAATAGTTTTTTTTAAATCATCTAATATTTTATTTATATCTTATTGGACTTCCCTCATGTATTGTCAGTGTACCGAAACCTAGTATTTGTATTTTAATAATTATTTAGAAAATCTAGGCGGGCTATCGGTGAACCTACAGTCAAGCAAGAGAGAAGAGCTTCCTCCTCCTGCATCGGATCGTCCATGGAGTAAAGAGAGTTGCTACACTCCTAACCTCTATCGTCACTCCCCAGAAAATAAATTAGTACTTAGATTGTCTGCCTAGGACCTCTTTGCACTCTCTTTTTATTGGTTATTTGAATCAAAATCTCTTAGAACTTTAGAATTTAATGGCAAATAAGATGGAGACTCTGCTGGGGACGTCTTTCTCCTCTGATGTGAAAGCTGTGGCGTAATTCGACACAGCCAAGCTCGGGTCCACTCAAAGGATGCTGGTGGTCCGCTTCGACCAGCAGGCCTTCGAGGATACGCTCTCCGGGGACAGCGTGAGTCCTTCTCCGAGGCAAGCAAAGGACAAGAAGACCCGCAGGACGTGGGTAGCAAAGGCTACCGTGCCTCATCCAACTGCGGAGTAAGTGCTCCCCGTCTCTCTCCTTGCCGCAGGGACCACACATCATGTGTCCACTGCTTATGCGGTAGCCTCTTCCAACCAGAAGGGTGCTCACCACTTGAAGACCTACAAGACGTGGGTAGAAAAGGCCACTGCGCCTAGCCCAACTGCGGAGCTTGCGCTTCTCGTCTCTCTCCATGTTGCTGATGACGCTCGTCAAGCGTCCACCTGGACTGACCATGCGGCTTCTTCGTCTGCCGCAGGAGACGCTCAACACCCGAACTCTAGCAGAGAAAAATACTATGATGCCAGATGTTCGGATCTTGATGTGAGTTCCATGCGGCCTAGAAGGAGGCCGCATAAGACTGAATATGTGGTACCGGTTCACTGCCACAGAAAGATGGCCACATGCGACCCGCACATCAATCGAACCTCTATTTTCGACCGAGTCTTACGCATCACTGACCCTATGCGTCATACTGAAAGGTAAAAACCCAAACTTGGACTCTTCGTACTACGCGCCTATGGGTGCCAAGTCGAAGGAGTCAAGGACAGTACGAGCTCGTCGTGCTCAAGCAAATGTCCATTCAGCTGATCGTCGGAGGGCAGCGCTAACTGTTATGCGGGCCCCTGATGGAAAGCTGTATAAGACCGACCCGTGCGTCCAGTCCTCAGCGACAAATGGACATGGTCCATCTCCAAAGTTTTCCACTGACAATCTGGGGAACGTTCTTGTACAAACTCTAGATCAGGGAGCGAAGGCAACACCCACAGGCCTGTGCTCTCGGTCTACCCGTGCTCACAAAAAGGGTTCAAAGGTGAGTCAACCCTCAACTGACTTGTATGATATAATCAATCACAAGCGCAAGGCGAGGGAGGCAGTGACGACATGTGAAGTGTCCTTCCCAGGACTTCACTGTGCCAAAATCATCACCTGCTGCTGTAATAAAGTGCAAGCACCTACAAGCAAGCAGTCAATATTGCAACGACTGCACTCGACGATACCTATCTGATAACAATCCAAAGATCAGGTGCAAACACCCGAGGAGGATGAGATACCATTTGCCTCATGTTACTCTGCTCGAAAGGTCCCTTCCACCATGGTAGGAAAGAAATCCAACACCTCCAGTCCGTCAACCTCAACCAGCGCATTGAGAAGGCGACTACCAGAAGGACAAGCAACGGGACCCACAAAAGATATTTTCTAAGGGACCCGCTCGAAGAAGAAGCTCCCAGCCGCTGGAAGTATTTCTGCCTCAGAACTACTATGGTTTGCACAAGCTAGGGTTAGTAATCCACCGGACCTGTACGACAATTCGATATTCTGAGGAGATGAGGATTCCCAAGGAACGGATGTTGCAGTCCCTGGGGGTAGCTACCCTCGGAGAGAAGACACCGCCTCCTACGCTACATGTAGTATTCCATTAGAGTCCGAACAGGATGCAAAACTACTAGCTCTCCTCGACGGCTATTCACTGTAAGAGCCCAAAGTAGAGAGGACTACATCAACCATCCCTTCCTACTCGCCTCATGTAAGAACAACATATATGGCAGAGGACGACCACGAAGGCCCCAGTGACCGACAGTGCCTCGAAACCCTCAAAGCCATGATGCACACTATGAGCGAGTCAATGCAAGCCTTGGCCCAAGTAGTGCTAGACATTAAGGCAACTATAGCCTCCCAACTACCAAAGGCCTCAGGTCAAGACCCAGAAACTAATGCAAATTCAAATGCAGCCACTTCCCCCGTTGGCGGCCGTCATGCTCTACCAGGGTCGTCTGCTCCTCCCGCGATAGATAAAGATAGGGAAGCGATAAAGGAGATCAAAGAACTCCGAACCCGCATAGATTCCATGAGTAATCGGGACTCACTCCGTGATCTCGGAGTGCGACAGTCATATCCGCTGGAATGGAGGGATGTACCATACCCGCCCTAGTAGAAACCCTTCAATATTGACACATTTGACGGGAAGTCCTCCCCCGCTGTATATGAGCTACTTCAAAACTACGATGGGGCACCTACCCCACAACGATGCTATCCTCACTAGTCTCTTCTTTGGAGCATTATTCGGGGTGGCCTTCAACTGGTTTTGCAGCCTCCAAGATAACTGCATCTTATCGTTCGATGATCTCAAAAGTCTTTTTCTCCAAAGATTCTATGAGGCGGGAAGTGACATGACTATGTCCACCCTGATGGACGTTGCCCAGGGAGAAAAGGAGCTAGCATGAAATTATATCGAGTGGTTCCGAAAAGCTGCGCTTAGGTTGCCTCCTGGCAATCCCGAAATAACGCTGATGGAAATGTGCCGGTGAAACCTACTTCCGGCAATCAGCCTCTTGATGGGTGATAGTCATCTTAAAGACTAGACGACGTTCATTGTAAATGCTGTCGGTGTCGAAAAGGAAGTCAAGGATGCTCAACTCTTGGGCAAACAGATCCTTGTCGCTAATGAGAGAGGGAGACATCCCAACTAAAACAACAACGACAACAGCAGCCGTGAGGGAAAAGGGAAGTAGACCTTGGTCGCCAACTTAACCAAAAAGCCGAAGCAAAAATAGGCAGAAGCTCCAAAACCAAATGAGACTTACTCTTTCGAGGATGATGATGTCATGTCTATCTTTGACATGCTGATGAAGGAAGAAAAACTTTGGATCCCCGACGTCAGACGCCAGCCGGAAGCGGTAGACATAAATAACCCGAAGTACTATCACTTCTACCGGTACGTCCAACATGTGAAGGAGGATTGTTACACATTGAAGCGGTACATCCAAAGCTTGATCGATACCAAAGCTCTCTCCTTGGACTTCGATGATGTAACAGTTGCCCCCCAACATGGTATTCCTCCTGTTCGGCAACTTTCCCGCGACGGAAGCCTAGGACGGAGTCACACCGATCCCAAGGGCACAATGGGGGTAATCAATCTTCTACCAGCTCGCGACCAAGCAGCCGGGCTGACACCTCTTACTACGCCTCGGGTCAAGATCATTTGGGTCCACCCGGATCTGGTCCCAGAAATGATGCAGCAAGCAGCGCCTCCCACCGTCAAGTCTAAAACACGAAAAACCAAGTCCATCTGCATGGTCTCTCCTACCGCTGAGGAGGCCAGGTCAGGGGTAACTAGGTCGGACCTTGCCTACCAGCGAGATTACGAATCTTCCGACGTTAATGCACCTCCAACTACTACACCTGTCGTGTCTGATCTGGGTCCATCTCAACCCCTACCAGCGGACAAGTCCAAACAAAAAGCGGGATGCTTCGACAAGCCGTTGCGTAAGAAAATGGCTTATGGACTAAAAATGCCCTACAACTTTGACGTCTTGGTTCAACTCGCCAATACCCCGACAAAGTTGTCACTATTTGAGCTTCTGCGACTCTCTAAAGACACTCAGGCTGCTCTTAGCGAGGTATTGCAAAATGTCGACACCTACCTAGCACAGGTCAAACCGCCAGATGAAGATCCGACTGCTTGCCCCCACTAGAAAAATATCATAGAGGCAATACCCAACATCACGTTCTCACAATAGGATATGTTGCTAAAGAACAACCGACATGATCGCTACCTATATTACACAAGGTACATTGGTGCCATTAAGGTGCTTCTGATGCACATCGATCCCGGTCATCAATCAGCATCATCCCGCGGAGTCTGCTTCAGATATTGGGCATTCCGATGCATCGGCTGGCAGCTACTAATACTGCCATCAGTAGCTTTAATGTAGGAAAAAGCTACCCTCTGGACAAGATTCGCCTGAAATGCCAGATCGATGACTTGAAGACAAAGGTCACTTGCTACGTCATTGACGTAGATGTATCCTACAATATCATGCTTGGACGACCTTGGATACACCAATACATGATCGTGCCATCAACTCTTCACCAATGTCGATAGTATATGGACGACCATAGCACGGTCAAGACAAAATTTGTGGATGTAGACCCGTTTAAAGGGGTCGAGACCTACTACTCTGATGCAATCCTCTACAAGCAATTCCCCCAAGAAGAAGAGAACAATGAGTCCGATGATGAAGCAGAGGCAGCGACAACACCAGAGGAGCCCCTATGGGTCCATCTCAAGGCACACACTCCCGACACAACCGCTCTATTTGTCATAAAACTGCACAAGGATGCACCCGAACATTTGGTTGTCCGCCTTCGCAGGCCGAGTCGACCGCCAAAGAAAGATTCGACACTGTCTACAACATCCGAACCTTTGGTCGTTCGCCTTCATAGGCCGAATCGACTGCAGAAGAAAGATACAGCACCGTCTACACCTTCAGAACCTATGGTCATTTGCCTTCAAAGACCACCAAGGGAGGCTCTGGCATCTCTTATAAATTTAGAACCCTTGGTGGTAAAATAGCACAAGAATCCACCGAAGGCATCGCTCGTACTGGGGTGCCCCTCGAGAAAGATGAGCTGGAGAAGTATGTAGTCGCTCATGCCAACATCCATTCTCTCAATGATGTAATCCCCGAAGCAAAGATACCTCATTTTATGAATAAAGTGTTATCTTTGAACCACTTTGAACGTGCACATATAAGCACACTGTATTCCATGGAGCACGGTCTAGGCCTTCATCTGCAAACACAGGTGACTACCACCTACTCAGTGAACCAGATCCTCCCCCGCCAAAACTCCTACTTTCCAGTTCCGGGCAGAAGGAGGGGAGACAAACTCATCATCTTCGGCAGACTAGAATGCCCCCGATCCTTCGTCGAAGAAAAACTGGATCCGAAACCTGATACCGACAAAAGATCACTCAACCGGTATAGTTCACAAACCATGCACCTTATCTAGAAGATGGGGTACGACCTGTAGGCCAATAAGGGCTTAAACCACGGCAAGGGCCGACAGCTGCCCCTGCGTCTACCTGCTCCCGCAGGCAAGTCCGATGATTACTACCATAAGACCAAGCATGACTTAGGATATGTAACTCCTCCCACAACTCTGAGGGCTCAGATAAAGAAGACGAAATGCACTCTCACTCTTCAGAATATTGCACTTAGGACTCCGACGTCAGTATCGGGGATATGCTCAGGAAAACATTATCCTCCAACATGGTGTCAGCTAACCCTGAGGAAGACAACGGAGACCCACCCGAACTCTTCGAAATAGAGCCGTAGGCCCAACGCCGAGATTCCCAAAGGGAGATGCTATTTGAGCAGCGAGAACCTCCTACCAAGGACAAAGTTGTACAAGTCGATCTAGGAGACGAGACCTCCCCTAAGCCTATCTTTGTCAGCCAAAGTCTGTCCGACGAAAATTGGAAATTCCTGCTACAGCTCATCAGGAAATACCTTAATTTTTTTGCCTAGAGTTACGAAGACATGCCAGGACTGGACCTCCAAATCGCGGTCCATAAGCTTAATATCTAGCGGAACGCTAAGTCCGTCAAACAGCAACAACAACGTTTTCGGCCGGACATTAAGAATGCCATCGAAGCTGAAGTCAATAAAATGATAGCTAGTGGCTTCATCCGCGAAGAATAACATCCGGATTGGGTGGCCAACATCGTGCCCGTCGTTAAAAAGAACAGAAAGATTCGAATTTGCATCGAGTTCCGTAATCTAAATTCGGCATGCCCTTAAGATGAGTTTTCTCTTCCGATCACCGATATAATGATCGACAACACTTGTGGCTTCGAGCGCATGTCCTTCATGGATCGATTCTCTGGATACAATCAAATAAAGATGTCTCCTGAAGACAAGAAGCATACATCATTCTGAATACCGATAGGAGTATACTGCAACACAATCATGCCCTTCGGTCTAAAAAATGCAAGTGCTATATACCAACGAGCTATGAGCACCATTTTTTGTGAACATCTACGCAAGATGGTGGAGTGTTATATTGATGACATCGCCGTCAAAAGTTACTCCAAAGGTGATCACCTCAGGGACATGAAGACTGTGTTTGACCTCATGCGTACGCACCAGCTCAAGATAAACCCTACCAAATCCTTTCTGGGAGTCTCCAGCGGCAAATTCTTGGGCTTTATCATCACTTCTCAGGGTATTCACATAGACCTCGACAAAACTAAAGGAATCCTCGAGATGAACCCGCCGAGTAACCTCTGGGAGCTCCACGACCTTCAAGGGAGGCTGGCATACATCAAGAGGTTTATATCAAACCTCTTGGGGCATTGTCGGCTATTTATCCAGCTCATAAAGAAAGGTGTCTCCTTTGTCTGGAATGAAGAGTGCCAACGCACGTTCGACGATATCAAGGGATACCTATCAAACCCTCCTATGTTGGTAGCCCTGGTCGTGGGAAAGCCCTTCCTACTCTATGTACATGCAATGGATCACTCCTTCGGTACTCTATTAGCCCAGAATAGTGACGCATGCCACGAGCATGCCATCTACTACCTTAGCCGGATGATGGTCGGCGCAGAGCATAGGTACACTCTCGTCGAAAAGGAATGCCTTGCTCTAGTATTTGTTATCCAGAAGACTCGGCATTACGTGACTGGACAGACTATTCATGTGATCTCACGAGTCAATCCGCTCAGAGTTCTCATGACTAAACCAGGGGCGCTCAGTTTTTGTCTTGCTACCTGGGCGATACTACTTCTCCATACGACATGGTGTTTGTCCCTTAGAAAGACGTCAAGGACCAAGCACTGGCCGACTTTCTAGCAGCACATCCGGTGTCAGAAATCTTGAAACTCTATGATGAGATTCCAAACGAAGTGGCGAACTCAAATTTGACTTCGTGCGAAGCTTTCTGGCAGATGTTCTTCGACGACGCTTCGAGAGCAGGGCCCAAATGTAATATCATTATCAGATTTTGGATAATATTAATATTTCCCTACAATCTGGTCATTAATCGAGCTTATTCCCTCATGGAACCATGCTCCAACAATGTGGCAGAATACAACATTCTTATTATTGGACTCTAACTTGCTAAACAAGTGGGGGTGGACTATTTAGAGGCATACGGTGACTCCAAGATAATAGTCAACCAAGTCTGAGAAGAATATGAAGTCCGGAAAGAAGACCTAATTCCATACCACCGAGCTGCACTTGTCATCATCTCAACCTTTTAGGGATTCTTCATTGAGCACGTCCCTCGGATGCAGAACATCGAGGCTGACGCCCTGGCCGGCCTCGCTGCCTCCTTGGCAGTTCTAGAAAACACCCATTAGATAATCACGATGATCGGTCAAAAGCTGGTCTTCCCCAAAAATAACCTCTGCCGATGTCTGAGCTACGCGACAAAAGTACACATTGATGTCCAAGACTGGAGGCTCCCATCCATTGACTACGTGGTCTATAGAATTCCTCCCAAGAACCCAAAGGAAGCCACGTCCATCTGGAGACGTTCCCTACGGTTCTACTACGATACGGCTACTAAAATGATGTATCGTCGCTCATACGACGATATTCTGCTATGTTGCCTATCGAATAGAGAAGCCAAATAGGCAATTCGGGAAGCCAATAATGGCGTCTGCGGTGCCCACCAACCCGGCCCAAATCTACAAGACCGTCGGAGAATGTGTTATTACTGGCCGACGATGGTAGCAGAGGCCATTGATTATACGAGGAAATGCCAGACGTGCGAAATCCACACAGACTTCATCCACCAGCCCTCAAAATTCCTGCACCCAATGGTAGCATCTTGGCCGTTTTAGGCATAGGGAATGTATATAATCGGACCAATAAGTCCACCTTCGTCTACGGGGCACAAGTTCATCCTGGCCATCATCGACTACTTCTCCAAGTGGGCAGAAGCAGTACCACTCGCGGAAGTCAAGACATCCAATGTGATCAGCTTCGTCATGCATCATGTCATATACCACTTCGGCTTGCCACGAAGGATCATTCATGATAATGGTTCACAGTTCGCAAGTCATGCATTCTGCCAATTTTGTGACAGAAACCGGATTCAAAATATGGCTTTGACTACTTACAACCCAGCGACAAATAGGTTGGCCGAGGCGTTCAACAAAACCATCATCAAGCTTCTCAAGAAATTTGTGTCATCCAACAAGCGCAACTGGAACGAGAATATGGGTGAATGTCTCTGCGCCTACCGTACAACGGTCCGGATAGCTACATGAAGTACACTATTCTCTTTAGTGTACAGAAGCAAAGCGGTCCTCCCCCTCGAGATCCAAATTACTTTACTCCGAGTGGCTCTCTCCAATCAACTAACCGTGGACGACAACCATCACCGACGACTACAAGAGCTGGAAGCACCCGAAAAAAATAACTCTTAGCTCAGCAACACATTGAGTTCTACCAGGCGCGTCTCTCTGGAGCCTTCAACAAGCAGGTCAAAGAGAGAACATTCCAACTGGGCGATCTTGTCTTGACAGTAAGAAGACCGATGGTTACGACCCACAAAACGGCAGATAAATTCTGGTCCAAATGGGAAGGCCTGTTCGTCGTAGAATCGGTATTCTCCAACGGCGCCTACCGGCTCGCGAAACCCAACAACAAATTGTCATGATGCCTATGAATGGCAAGTTTCTGAAAAGGTACTACGCCCAAACTTGACTTGTACTCCCCTCTTAACCAGCAGGATAACCCAGATGTACATCTCTACACTTTTGGTTCTTCATCCCCGACAAGTTCCTATGTGCAAAATTTTTCCCTTCTTTATAAATTCTTGTAAAAGCCATCATTTGTATCCAGGAGCCCTGGATAGGCAACGGATGATGGATCCTCAAAGTCTCTCCAGCGGAGCAGTCCTCAGGTCCACTTTCACACTCCCGTAGTGACCACTCAAAAACTAATCTCGTTAGATGCTAGCCATGTTCATATTGCCTTTGAGCTATCGTCCCACCAATATCTCCAGCGGAGCAATCCTCAAGTCTGTCTTCATGTTCGGATATAACACACACAACAAATCACTCCTCAGTAAGTTTCTCGGACATTGATTCATGTCCAAATTATCTCTGAACTATCGTCCTAACATTTTTCCCTGGCTGAGTTTGCCATGTCCATATTACTTCTGAGCAAACTTTTCGGGTCTTGGATATTGATCATCACGTCCATATTACCTCTGATATCGATTGTCATCCCTACTTTAATTTTCATGGAAACAACGGCCTCTCGGGCCCCACATCAGGAGATGGCACAGAATCCTAAAGGAGATCCACTAAAAGATTAAAATAAAACCGTCAGTGAATGACGATTTGACAGCCCGGAAGTGCTTGCCCATGCGGCCTAACGCTTAGGCGGCCCGACGTCCATTCGATCCAACGTCCATGTGACCTTCCAGCCATGCGGCCAAAAGTGCTTTTTCTTCCATGCTTCTTATTCAAAGTATTCCAAACTTATCAGTTTGAAAACTTTGAAGGGGGTCTTGTAGAATCATAAAAAATATGCATACATGCAACCATGTGCTCCAAAACAAAACTCAAAAGAGATAAGGCCATAGAGTCTTCCTGCGGCCAAAAAAAGACGACATCCATGCATCCGAATCAGCCAAAGAAGCTTGGTCGTAGAAGGACCTAACGTGGCATCCCGTCAGCAGGATCGTCTCTGACATAGAATTCTGACGAAAAAGATTTTCTGAATGCCTCAAAAGACGTGAACACACTAAACGACAGAAGTCTCACGTCAGCACAAAACTCCACTCTCGATGGATGTACAGTGCTATATGTATAGCATGACTAGCCCCATGCATCCCAGACTCCATACGTCACATGTGTCTCTGGCCCCATGCATCCCAAACTCCATACGTCCCATGCGTCTTTGGCCCTATGCGTCCCAGACTCTATGCGTTCCATGCGTCTCGGGCCCCATGTGTCCTAGACTCCATGCGTCCCATGCATCTCTGGCCACATGCGTACCAGGCTCCATGAGGTCCCGTGCATCTCTGGCCCCATGCGTCCTAAACTCTATGTGTTCCATGCATCTCTGGCCCCATGCGTCCCAAACTCCATATGTTCTATGCGTCAATGGCCCCATGCATCCCAGGCTCCATGCGTCTCTGGTTCCATGCCTCCCAGACTTTATGCGTCCCATGCGTCGTTGGCCACATGTGTTTTAGATTCCATGAAGACCAAATCTCTCTTTTGACAAGAGTGATTCTCTCCAACCAAGTGCGGACTATGTGTCAAGCTGACCAAGTCACGTCCACAAAGGACGAGAACCACCCAGATCTTCAGCATCGAAAAATCCTAACAAGCGTCCCCGTGGCAGCTTGGCCTGCTCACGGTTACAGCTGTACCCTGTTTAAAAGGGACACGTGGCACCCTCCAAAATCCATGCGGCCCAATATATGCGCACCCATGGATGACTATAAATAGTAGAGTACCACACCCATATTAGAGGAGGGCTATCAGTGAACCTACAGTCAAGCAAGAGAGAAGAGCGCCCTCCTCCTGCATCGGATCGTCCACAGAGTAAAGAGAGTTGCTATACTCCTAACCCTCCATCGTCACTCCCCAAAAAACAAATTTGTACTTAGATTGTCTGCCTAGGACCTCTTTGTACTCTCTTTTCATTTGTTATTTAAATCAAGCTCTCTTAGAACTTTTGAATTTAATGGCGAACACCCACTATTGTTATTATTGCTATTATTTTGAGTGAATTGAGGACTTGTTATCTATATATATTTACGATGAACATATATTCTTTTCTTAAGTTTATTGTCTATGATAGGTTTTGAATCATCGAATTCACAAAGAAAACTTTGTCGAATTTTTTGCATAAAATTTTAGAACTTTATAGTAACTATTAACTAGCCCACCCTACTCCAAAATCCTAGTTCCGCCCCTGGCATTTGGGAATAATATGTTAATTCAAAATAGCATGAATAAGGGATATGTATGTAGGAGTGTTTGATGCAACACAGGGTGATAAGCATGTTAGAGGATCTTGGTACTATATTATTCGTGTCAGGTCTACTATATTTGTAGTTTGTGACTGTACTTGGTACATAAAGTTAAAGAGTAACATTAATTGTATGGTAGCAGTACGGGATACATTAATTTGCTCGGTGTCAGTAGTTTTCCAAGGAAGGCTTAGAAAGTAATTGGTGAATGTGGTTCACTTTGGAATGTTTCCTTTGAAGATAAAGTACCAGATAATGGGAAGTTGCTAACTATATATATCATCAAGCATTATTAATATAAACATTTAATACAAATATATCTGTTTCTATGATTTAGAAAGGGCTATGAAAAGTTGTGATTCAATTTTGTAGCCAGACCTTTTAAAATCTTAGAAATGGCCAATCATGCATGGCTTGCAACTATCAAGAGGGAACAAGAGTTAAATTTTCCTTTGCATAGCCGTATAAGGAAAAAGGATAGAAATCATAGCATTACGAACAAAGGTCTTTGTAGTTCAATTATATATTTATTATGCTACGCATATAGTTTTCTGAAACTCATCTGTTAGTTTTCTTGTAATTTGTAAGTACAATATTTTCATGCATAGTTTAATGCATGCTAAATCAAGTTTTCCCACCTTAGTTTGCAGTATCGACCGATATTGATACGATACGGCCGATACCGATACAGTTTGGCATGTTTCGATTTAACAACAACAATACTTTTAACTACATAGCTTTGAACTCAACGGTATACATTTTCTTCTTAGTCTTATGCGTCGAATTCTTTTTATTCTACCAGTTTATAGCTTTTTGTTATAAACTTATTTATAGAAAAATAATGTAATTACTTGTTCGTATGACAAATACTAAGAGTGATTCAGTGACAAATCTAGAATTCAGAAAAAGACTTCCAGTGGCTATAGGAGCAGCTAAAGTTAATCATCATCATCTTTTTAGGAAGCAATGTAGTGGCACCATTTATTACATGATTTTCATGCCTTTTATCTATTTTTTTAGTTACTAATAATGTAATAAGCTCGAGAAACATTAACTTTTGGTCAAAAATTTATCGTGCACAATCCCAACCCTTTCTTATATAATGGTAGAACTTCCAAGCTTTCTTCACTTATCAGATAAAATTCTCTTATCAAATAGATATGTATGTTATATAGCCTTCTATTAATTGTCATGTATAATCAGGTATTAGAAATACTTCTTATGTCCTCTGGGTTTTTTTCTCCTATTCCAGGTGCTGTTACTTTGGACAAATATAAGCATTCAATCGCATATATGCGACAGAGAACTATTGATGACAAAAATGATAAGGGAAAACTATTGCAACAGAGGTTGCATTTACCTGTTCACCACTAGAAAAGAGCAAAAACATTGGGTATGTCTCATGCATCCCTTTTATAGGCCGTTTGCTTTTTTTTATTCCTCGTCCTGTTAGGTTGCAGATGTTTAGCATGGTGCATCGTCAGCTCCATGCAAGAGAAGGAAAAAAAAAGGTCATTTCATGATCATACTCTTGATCTGCTTTTAGTTAATTTGTTTCAATTTCACTAGTTCCAAGATGGATACCATCTTATGTAAACTTTTCAAGAACAAAATGGTTGTCCCTTACTCTTTTGTACCGATACTTATAGGAACAAAGGCATATCATTTGAGTTAGCCAGCAAAATAGCTACCAGGCATGTTTTACAGCCTATTTGTGATGTAAATAATCCTTTTAGTTTTTTATACCGGAATATGGACATCCTTTCTCCTATTTATTTGTCTGCTGCTAACTCTGTTATATGTACTTAAACCTTCTTTATGATACTTATTACTATTATTCTTTTTTTTTCTTGGTCTCCAGAAGGATGCTGAAGAAGAAATTAAAGAAGTAGCTCATAAGAGCAAATCAGGGGAGGGCTAGTGATGAGAAGCATCTTCCTCCAATCCTGAGAAGACTTGAAGGAACTCAAGCTCAGCTTATCACCTTGAGGATCAACATCATAATTATAGTCTTCCTTATGATTCTTTGTACTCTTCTTCCTCCAATCTTTAGAAGACTTTTGTTTACACTTTGTATATATCATTCTTGGATGTTTGCGATGTACAAACTATGAATTTGTGATGAGTAAAAAGAATGTGTATTATAATATTATATGTGTGTTCATTAATTGGCAAAGTGAAGCATATAATATATAATTATAAATAAAATTTTGTCACAAAAATTTGCTTCTCTTGACGGTTATAAAACGTCAACAAAAAAATAAAGTTTTGCTATAAACATCATTTCTTGACGGAGTTTAAACATCAAGAAATGGTTTTCTTAACGGTCATTACCCGTCATCTAGGCCAGAGTCAAGAAAAGTTCATGCCTACCTTGACGATTTTTTTGTTATATTTTCTTGGTTTAAAACCATCAAGATAGTTCCTTTACTTGACAGTTTAAAACTGTCAATATAACTAAACTAGAACCCATCAAAAAAAAATATAGACTTTTTTTGACTCTGGCCTAGATGACGGATCCAGAATCGTCAAGAAAACCCTTTCTTGACGAGAAAAAATCGTCAAGAAAAGCCATTTTTCTTGTAGTGAGTAGTGTCAACTTTCCCTTTCGAAAAACTATGTTCAAGTAGAAAGGAACTAAGGCAATCATACCAAGCACGAGGGGCTTTTTTGAGTCTATATAGTGCTTTTCTTAACTTGAAAACATGATTTGGAAATTTAAAATCTTGAAATCCAGGGGGTTATTCAACAAAAACTTCATTTTTATAAAATTATTTAAAAATGCACTCTTGACATCCATTTGACATAATTTAAAATTATGAAAACTTACAAAAGCACAAAGCATGCAAATAGATCCTAGTCTAGCAACAAGAGCATAAGTCTCATCGTAGTCAATGTCATCTTCTTGGTTATAGCCTTGAGCTATAAGACGTGCTTTGTTACATGTGACTGAGTCATCCTCATTAAGTTTATTTCGAAATATCCACTTTGTACCAATGATCGGGTAATCATTAGGTCTAGGAACGAGTTCCTAAACTTGATTTCTTTCAAATTGATTAAGTTCCTCTTGCATTGCAGTAAACCAAAATTTATCATCAAAAGCTTCTACAACATTGTTTGGTTCTACTTTAGAAATAAAACAATATTTGCATTAAAATCTTTATATGTCAAACGAGTACTTACTCCTTTTGATACATCACCTATTACTAAGTTTTCTGGATGGTCGGTTGAGAATCTCATTCTTTTAGGCAAACTTTTCAGATAACTTATTCCAGTTGTTGTATCTTCAAGGGTCTTGTTGGATGGTGTCCTGATATCTTCATCATCATTGTCACTTACTATATGACGGTTAAGCTCATCAAATGTAACATTAAATGATTCTTTAACAGCCACATAGACTTCTTACTGAACACTCTAAAACCTTTACTTTTTTGAAGCATAGCCAAGAAAAATACCTTTATCAGCCTTGGAATCAAATTTTCCTAAGTTATCCTTAATGTTTAAGATAAGACATCTACAACCAAATACTTTAAAATAACTTATAGTATGAATTCTATTAAACCAAAGATCATAGGGATTCTTCTTCGCTATAGGTCGAATAAGAACCCTATTCAAAATATGGCATGATGTATTTACAATCTCAGGCCAAAAATATTTTGGAAGGTTATACTGATTTAATATGACTCTAGCCATATCGCCGGGATTTTTGTTCTTCCGCTCCATAAAATTATTTATGTTGAGGAGTTCTAGGGCAAGAAAATTCATGCACAAATCCATTTGAATCGCAAAAAGTTTTAAAATCAGAATTTTTGAATTCTCCTCCATGATCACTTTGGATAAGAGTAATTATGAAGCCCTTTTCGTTTTGAACATTTTTGCAACATGTAACAAATTCTGAAAAAGTATCATTTTTGTTTGCAAGAAAATAAACCCAAGTATATCTAGAAAATTATTAACAATAACATAGGCATATAGCTTACCGCCAAGACTGAAGATTCTACTAGTGCCAAACAAATCCATACGCAGAAGTTGAAGGGGTCTAGAAGTACATACAATGTTTATTGATTTAAAAGAGGATTTTGTCGCCTTATTCTTTTCACACTCATCATAGACCAAACCTTTCTTAAAGGTAATTTCGGATAAATCCCTTACCAATTTTTTTAAAGATAGTTTGTCAATATTATCCATATTTGCATGTCCATGGCGCATATGCCACAACTAGCTTTTATCCTTGGTTGCGTATAAGCATTTTCCTGCATTGTTAGTATTTTTCGAGAGATATAAGGCATATAAATTGTCTTCTCTTATTCCTTTATAAGTAGTCTCATAAGTAGATCTATCATATATAGAACATTTGTCTTTTACAAAATTAATGTCATAACCATGATCAGCCAATTGACTAATACTAAGTAGGTTATGTTTTAATTCTGTGACTAAATATACATGTTTAATAACAGGAGAAGGATGAATACCTATATCACCATTACCTATGATATGCCCTTTTATATTATTGTCGAAGAAGACATATCCTTCTTTCTTCATCGATAGTATTGCGAATAAGTTAGCGTCACCGATGATATGGCATGAGCATCCACTATCGAGAATCCACTTGCTCCTAGTGTGAGAGGGAAGGTCCACCTACAACACAAGTTGAATATGTAACCTTTGGTACACACTTTCTTGAGGGTCCTAATGTGTTAGTTTTTGGAACCCAAATATATTCATGCATATCTACTAAATTTCTAAGTCTACATTATCGTGATATGTGTCCTTTAATACCAAAATAAGAACATGTAGAAGATGTGTTGATACTAGGTGCAGTAGTATGATGTATATGTGAAGCAGTATATTGTGGTTTGCCTGGATACTTGTAATAGAAGGCATGGTTTCTTGAGGATTTAGCATATCTAGCTTCTTCCTTTCGTGCCTTGGTGTGGGTGACCTTGTGACTTGTCATGTGTCTTGTGTTAGACTGAGTCATATGTTATTCTACCTGCTTTTCCATCCTAATCCCTAAATTTTTAGAGGTGTTGTACACTTCATTGTATTTAGCAGTTAGAGCATCTATTCTAAGTGTAGCAATAGAATATTTCTTCTTCTCAGATTCTAACTCCTACTTAAGTTTAGCATTTTCTTGAGTAATTTTCTCGATGCACTCAAGTACGTCATTTAAGCTAAGCTTAAGTGTGGACATTTAAGTAGAATCATCACAAGTAGAAGTATTCCTGACATCATTCAAAAGACAAGTAAGATTATCATTTTCAAACTGATAATATTGGATATTTTTACGAGCTTGCTTATACTTATCTCTAAGCTTTTTGCGATCATCTAGTAAGTCGCTAAATGATCAGATAATTAATCAAAAAAAGTCTTCATATAAAGGATTATTTGTTACCTTATCAGTAAAGGCCATAAAGCATATGTTTGCAGAGCTGCGACGATTCTCTTCTTCATCAGAATCACTTGCTTCTCTTTCACACCATATGCTTGTGTTGGCATTGTTCCTTGATGAAGTTCTTCTTTTGCTTGACTATTGATAACTACTTCCCTTTCTAGCTATAGGACAGTCCCTTTTGATGTGTCATAACTTATTGCAGTTATAGCACACTGGTTCTTCATCAGTATTGTCTTTGTAGTTCTTTTTTTGGTTTGATCTTTCAAACTTCATGTACTTTCTGAAGTTTCGGGAGATTAAGGCAAGTTCCTCATCGTCATACTTTTTCTTCAGAGTTATTGTCGGATACCTTCTTGTGATGTTCTTTGAGTGCGATGGTCTTCTTTTTTGGCATTGAGTCTTCAAAGTCTTTGAGGTCCAGCTCATGTGTCATCATCTTTCCCAAGAACGTTTCCAGCGTCATTGTAGTGAGATTGTTTCCTTCAATTATTGTATTGCCTTGGGGTTCCAGTTCTTGGTGAGTCTCCGAAGAACCTTACGGATCTTTTCATGATTTGTGTAATCCTTGTCAAGAGATGGCAGTGGATTAACAATATCCAAGAAGCGAGTAAACATTTGAGTGATGGTCTCGTTTGGCTTCATCTTGAAAGGTTCATACTCTTGTGTTAGTCTGTTGTTATTTGATTCCTTCACTTGGGTGCTTCCTTCATAAGTTACCTCAAGAAGCTTCAAGACTTCATGTGAAGTTGTCCAGGTAGAACTCTGTTGAATTCAGTCCTGTCTACAGTACAGAACAAAGCATTAATTGCTCTAGCATCAAGACTAGCTTGTTTTTTTTTCCATATCAGTATATTTATCATTGGGCTTTTCTACAAGATTATCATCAATAACTATTCTGGCTGGCTTTTTATATCCATCTATGACTATAGTCTAAAGGTCAAAGTCAAGTGATTTTAAATAAAAACTCATACATGTCTTCCAATAAGTATAATTCATACCATCAAATAGGGGTGGCCTATATGTAGACTGGCCTTCACCATTGTTGGTATATATGGGTCTAGTGGTTTCCATAAATAATACTCTAGGTTTGTTAAGCCTGATTTGACAAAATCATACTCTGATACCAAATGTAGGACCGTTGGGCAATTCTAGAGGGGGTGAATAGAGTTTAGCAAAAATAATCACCAAATAAAAGTTAAGTCTAAGGTCAACTTATAAACTGCAGTAATTAAGTAATAATCATAGTGTAAACAAAGTACAAGTAAAATTTTGAAGAGCAAATGCAAATACCGTGATGTATACTGGTTTTTCTCTGAGAGTACTAGTCCAGTCCCGAGAACTCTTGCTCGATGTTAATCCACTATTTGTGAAATAGGGTACACACATGCCTTTGATCCAAAGAGCACGCCAACATATTACAACACGAGCTTTTGATCCGAAGAGCTCGATGACTTCGGATAGAAATTGAAAGCAGCTTTTTATCTAAGTTTGTACAACTCAACTCAACTTCTAATCAGAACACTACTTGGCACTTAGAAGAACTAGAGTTGTCTTGGAAATGGGAAGAGTATAGCTCTTTAAGGAATTGAGAAGATGAAGAGTGAATGAGTGCTTTGGAATGGAAAAGTTCTTCTCTATTTATAGGGATTTTGTGGACAGAGTTCGGGCAGAACTCGGATGCAAAATTATCGAAAATTTGAACGTTAGGAGCCTGGTCTTTAGGAGAAGAGTCTGACTAGGGATTTGGTTTTGGGTGACCGAGTTTGGTCTAAGTTCGGACAAAACTCGCACCGAGTTCGGTCAGAACTCGCCCAGTGTTCGGTCAGAACTTGTCTAGAGTTCGGTTGGTCAGAAGTCAGACCGATTCAAGCTCAATTGACTATGGGTTTGGGTTTAGGCTCGAACACAAACTTGTTTCTGGTTTAGGTAGACTTTATGTTTGAGTGGTCTTAGGATTAAAGCAAGATTTGGTAGGCTAGTTTGAGTGGACTATGAGAAAGGTTCAACTAGATGCCTTTCTACTTCATGCTTCTTTCTGCTACATGCATGCTTCTTTCTATTTCAAACGTGGATTGGCATAGTGGAAGGCATATATAACATAGTTATATATGCTTCCATCTCTCAAGTAGCAACTTCACGGTCTCTCCCCATTCCTTTCACATTTCACTCTCCCCATTTTTTCCCTGAAGTGCTCTGAAAGTGGTGAAGAGAGGAGGAGAGGAGAAGTTCCTTGGCTGGGAACTCGTCCATTCGACACCCTCCTAACGGTCACCCCTTCCAACCGTACGTCTCTGATCCCGCCATTCCTATCCTATAGCAACGTAAGCAAAGCAATGGCGAGCCAGCAGCAGCAGCAGCAGCAGCTGACGCTGAAGCTTCTCGTAGACAACGGTTGTGACAAGGTTCTGTTCGTGGAGGCCGACAAGGACGTGGTGGACTCCCTCTTCAACCTTCTGTGCATCCCCCTCGGGACGATTGTCAAGCTCCTGGCGACGGAGGGGATGCCCATGGTAGGGTGCATCGGGAACCTCTACAAGAGCGTGGAGTGTCTTGACGACCCCTGCTTCCAGTCCGGACACGCCAGGACACTGCTGCTCAACCCCACCCTTCCATCCTCTGCTTCTCTCCCAAAGAACACTCTCGCGCTCACTGGTGGTTAAATCCCCGGTGGTGGTGCCCTCCCAGAGGTTGGCCATGCACTCAAATTCTAAAGGTGCACCGATAGCAGCAGCAGCTGCTGCACCTTTGGGGGTCCAAATACTAGCTGCTGTGGGACTATTTGTCCCCTCTTCCATAATCAAATGTGTACGGAGAAGGTGCGTGACGACAACGACAGCGTCAAGGAAGTGGCCGCTGCGAGTGTCGGTGAAGCCGGGTTAGTGAAGGACGTGGTGACTTACACCTTTTGTTTCCTTTTTTTATCATATCCATGAAAATCTTGTTTCCCCATTTTCTATGCTCCAATCAAACTACTAATACCCTGTACAATCAGTCCTACTTTTCTCCTCCCTCTCCCTCGTTCACCCATCTAGCTCCTCCTCTCCTCCGTCCCAAGCATAAAGAACCTAAACTTAACAAATCCAAAATCGAACATTCTCAAACCCATTATCCGACATAACAAGCCCCTTCTCTTCCATTTCTCGAGCATCTGGTCATCCTCTCCACCCCTTCTCGGTAACTCCCTACTCCCTCAATCATTTCCCTCCCTTATCGTCTTCAACCACAAATCTATCAAACTTATCACACAAA
Organism: Iris macrosiphon; assembly: GCA_036927795.1. Taxonomy (NCBI): domain Eukaryota; kingdom Viridiplantae; phylum Streptophyta; class Magnoliopsida; order Asparagales; family Iridaceae; genus Iris; species Iris macrosiphon. Next base: position 50,370,774 of record JAYESA010000012.1, read on the forward strand.
ATCGTAAGGACACTGTCATTTACATGGCGTTAAGATTAACTCTACAGTTAAGTTAGTTTAACATAGGTAGAAGCTAACACAAGGGCTTATGTTAAAATGAGCAATGATTTGAGGGGTTTCTTTTCGAATAACAAGATTCATGTTGGTGTGAGCTGTTATTGTAAACAATCAAGAGGAGTTTTAGGCATTTAAAATCTGTAACATCCGGTAGATAGGAGTGGTTAGTGTGAGTCCAGGAGATGGAATTGTATAACAAAGATTTGCATTTTGTTTTTATCCTTTGAAGTGTATATAACTTACGAAAACAACATATGAGGGAATGAATGAAAATAATAATTATTTGACATGGTATCAAAGCAAGGTTAGATCGAGCTTCCTGTATTGCACCCTAACCATCCTCCCATGGCAGACTATGGTGACCATAATATTTTCGACGACACGTCCAATCTCTCTGATTCTATCCTTGAATTGACTACAAGGATGACTGAGGTTTTGAATAACGCTTGGACCCCGACCATCACCACTGAAACATCTGCTGCTAAGATCGGCATTAAGTTGGACGGTTCCAACTATGCACTGTGGTCCCAAGTTGTAGAGATGTATATCTCTTGTCAAGGACAAACTTGGGTACGTTAATGGCGACTTTCCCCAGCCGTTATAAACTGATCCTTCCTTTCGCAAGTGGAGCACTGATAATGTTGTTGTCATGTCTCAGAACCAGATTACTGGAGAGAGGAGGAATGACTCAGTCAACCACGCCTTACGGAATACCGAATCAACCCACAATGTGTTAAGGTTGTCTAGAGACAATGGCGTGCATACTACAATCAAGTCTCCTAGGATCGAACTTCTATTGTCTCAATCATTCAAACGAGTATTAATAACATAGAGCATTTCAGAATAAGCAATGATGCGTCCCAAATGTCGCATCAGAATATTCTAGTGATTTAGCAATAATAAATGATATGCCAGATAAAAGATCAAAAGTATACATGGCAGTGAGTTAGCTGTAGTTTGAATATAGTACAGTCATGTAGGAAACTAGTGTCCAGATTCTCCGGCTAACATGTGCGGTTTGCTAAACGCCCAAAAGAAAATAGTTTACAAAAGACGAGTAGTGAAACAAGAAACCCACTCGTGACCCTCATCAATCATCCTTCTGGTGCGTGCCATCAGTGAGGAAGAAGTAAGCTTGATCCTCATGTGCTGGCTCTAAACCTGGTCATGTAAAACCAGTGGGGTCAGACCCCAAATAGCAAGTACCACAAAGAAAGCATAAAATGAATAAACAAAACCAGTTATATAGCATGAGATGAGGGAGCCAACAATCAATGGCATATATCCCATCGATCCATGACATGATACGACACCCCTTCACCAAACAATGACAAGATGTGCCCTATCACATCAAGATAGAATATGTTCCTTGATTAAGGTCAATCTAAAATAATTTTGCCTCGTAGCAGTTCACAGCCTATCGTAACACAAAAGGGCAATCCAACATCCAAACAAGGACATGAGTTGAACTATCATGCCACAATAGTCTGTGTTCCTAATTCCACTCAACAGAAGGCGCAATACACAAGCATAGATACAATACAAGAAATAACATAGCTTCGGTCCATGAATTATCGTAACAATAAGGACGCAACCCAACAACCAAACAAGGATATGGGTTGAATCATCATACCGCGATAGTCCACTTTCCTGGCTAGATATATAATATAAGCAAATTAGACGACCAATCATGTATTACGACTTGATATGTGATCTCTGGGTTATCCCAGTATTGCAATATATGAGTATCCTCAGATCATGCCATAATCGAGCAGGACTGGCTGAACCAATGATATACGAGCAAGTATATATGTAAAATGATGGACCAATCATTTGCAAGAACACTGAGCTAATTAATGATTAGTAACAGCTTTAGGCTTTCTATAAAAAAGATGCTGGCTCGGTCTAATAATTAAATCAGATGTTGCATTCTACTAGTGCGGATGATATACAGTATCCGTGGTGTCCAGCCTTTACTCCCAGCTAATTTAGGGTGGTTCGACATCTACGATCACGAGATATCGTTCCCTCACAATGCTCGACAAATTAAGTTGTCTAGTTAACCCTAGGTTAATTAAAATCTCATGCCGTGGTCACATAAACATTCCTTCTTAGATGTCATACTTTAAGTGTGGGCACTCTTGATACGAATCCATATTGTCACTCTAAAGTTAAATCTAAATTCACCCAAGTGTGATGCAATAATCAGTGCTATCTAGCCACGGCTAAAGTCACTGTCCAACTACTAGATCCGTGCATAAAAATAATTACATATATCATATAGCAAGAGTGGGTGGAATAATGGCTCACCATATTTATATCTATCAAGTAGCACTCTCGGTGCGATCAAGTGTATCAGCACAGATATAATAGTCAGGGCAGGAACAAGTTCTAGAATCAAGATCGAGGACAAGTTATCACGTAGCAAGTTATTCAGGACAGGACAGTCAATCACTGGTTATATTAATTGTCACTTTATTATATCGATAGATGAGGATAAGAGTAGTACGAGAATCCCTCGAGATCAGATTCACAATCCTTAAACCAAACAAGGACTAGGATTACAGACCCTCCCCCGAGTTGAACTACGCCCTTTATTTTATCCAACGTATAATAAGGTAGTTAAGGGAAAGTATTTTAATTAGCAAGTTAGTACATATAAGGCCACATCTACAGGGCTAAAGTCAGGTGCTTAGTCAAATTTAGCACACTGTCACATCTGGGTCATACAAGTCATTTCTAGATTTAACACATAGCATCACAATCATTCTATCAAACAAAAATATTAAACCAAGCAAGTGTCAAACGTGTGCAAGAAACATGATGCCGCATACGAACAATAGGCACATAGACAAGCTGTTGCATGAAGCAGGGTGCCGCATGAGACAGGGTGCTGCATGAAGTCGAGGCCGCATGAGGCCGCATAAAATCGAGGCCGCATGGTTAGCTTGGACGCATGGGCAAAGAAAAGTCCACTATTTGGAAAATATGCAATGTGACCATCAATAAATGAAAGTTAGAAGAAGTGACATAAAGTTATAGATGTGGCTGATGTGACATGGAGAAAGTTTAAGAAGAAAAGATAAAATTATAAAAATTCGTGCCAAGTCGGTGATAAGTTATGCGTCCAGAAGAAGAGATACACATAGCTCTTGGCCGCATGGTCGACGAAGAAAATCCTTGCGGGAAAAACCATGGGACGATTGGAGTCCAACCCTGAAGAACCTCCACTAATGGAATAAAAAAATACACCCTCTACAAACTCCTCACAATCCAATACGGATCACCACAACACTTAGGAATAAAAAATTGATCACACCACAAAGATAGAAGACAATAAAAAATTATCCAAAATGATCTCCTCTTCCGAAACGGCCTCCAATCCTTCTTTCTTCTTCCCAAAGTTGCAATGGCACTATTGCCTCATTTTTCCTCTTCCTTGAGATGATATGTTATGTTTTCTCTGTGAAATTAGAGTTAGGAAAACCTAATTTATACACCCTAATCCCGCAGCTAATCCTGGACCATAGGATACGATCTAACGGTGTATAAAATACCCCTGAAAATTCGTTCAGCCCGTCGACCGAACTCGGACCGACTTCAGTTTTGAGGTTCTGGAACACCACACCGAGTTCGTCCCGACTTCGATTTTGAGGTTCTAGAATACCACACCGAACTCGACCCGAGTTCGGACCGAATTATGTCTCCCCCTGTACAGCAGACTGCTTCTCCTTCCTTCCGAGTTTCTTTGACCTCTCGAATGGCTCTCGTCACCTTCCCGAGCTTCTCCGACCACAGACGGCGCTCGTCGCACTCTGGGGTTTTCTCCACAAAGGTTGGGAACCCCACCCACTCCAATAAATCTCCTCCTTCACAACAATGTGGAGGGGATCGTCATCCCGACGATCTGCCTGCAGTATTCAAACTTTTTCCTTGGAAGAATATTTGTGAACATATCTGCTCCGTTGTCGTCTGTATGAACCTTATTAAGCGCTGCTTCATTCTTATAACCAACATCTCATATCCAATAATATCGGGCCTCAATGTACTTGGACCGGCTATGAAATGTCTGGTTCTTCACAAGGTGAATAGCACTATGACTATCGTAAAGCAAATGATATTGCTTCTGCTTTAGCTTAATTTTCTGCAACAGCTTCTTCATCCACAACAACTCCTTGCAAGCCTCTGTCGCCCCTATGTACTCTGCCTCCGTCGTCGACAAGACAACACACTTCTGCAAATGCGACTGTCACGATACTGCTCCACCAGAAAACATCATCACATAGCCCGAAGTCGATCACCTCTTGTCTACATCACCAGCCATATCAGCATCGGTATACCCAACCAGCTTAGGCTTGTTACCACCAAATGAAAGTCTCTGATCGACAGTGCCCTGGGGATATCGTAGAATCACTTGACCCCACTCCAATGTACCCTTCTAGGATTGGAAGTGTACCTGCTAACTATGCCGACTGCGTGAGCAATGTATGGACGTATATATACCATAGCATACATAAGACTTTACATGGCTGAGGTATATGGAACCCGCTTCATATATTCCTTCTCATCGTCGGTAGATGGACACTGCTCCTCAGGGAACTTAAAGTGAGCCGCAAGGGGGTAACTCACTTTCTTTGACCCGTCCATCCCGAAACGTTGAAGTACCCGGTGAATGTACTTCTTTTAGGACAAGGGTAGCAGCTTGGACTTTCTCTCTCGGCTGATCTCTATCCCAAGAATAGTAGTCGCTGCGTCCAAATCTTTTATAGAGAAGGCAGTGCCCAGTTGGCCCTTTAACCCTACTATACTGGTGGCATTTGGATCCAACAACATCATGTCATCAACATAAAGCAATAAAATGATGAATCATCCTCGGCGAAGTATCTCACAAAAGCACAATGATCCGACGTCGTCCGTGCATAGCCATGCTCCCCCATAAATGACTCAAACTTCCTGTACCACTACCTCAGAGCCTGTTTCAGACTATACAAGCTCTTCCTCAATCGGCAAAACAAATATGACTTACCTTTCTCACAGAATCTCTCTGGCTGCTCCATGTACAACTCCTTCTCAAGATCACCATGGAGGAATGTCGTCTTCACGTCCATTTGTTCGACCTCCAAGTCAAAACTGGCTGTCAAAGCTAGCACCACCCGAATAGAGACTGATTGACGACTGGCGAAAAGATCTCATCATAATCTATGCCTTTCCGCTGACCGTAGCCTTTAACTACCAGTCTCGCTTTGTATTGAGGGCAGGTAACATCATTTGTCTCCTTCACTCTGAACACCCATCGATTCTTCAAAGCATCTTGCCCTTTGGCAACCGCACCAGATCATAACTAGAGTTGGCCTCCAACGAACTCATATCCTCCTACATGGCATCCATCCTCTCCTGTTTGTGTTCGTCTTCCATAGCCTCTGCGAAACTATCGGTTCTCCCCCGTTAGTCAGTAGCACATACTCACCCGGTGAGTATCTCGTAGATGGTCGATGGTCTATATCGCTCATCCTCAACGGAACCACTGGTGCTGGCTGTATATCTACAGCCTTCTCCCCTCCAGGAACTGCCTTCTCGGCATACTCATCCTCCTGAGGGTCACCCTAACCACCATCAGCAGGCCGATGATCAAGGTTGGGAGCAACTCCATGTACTGGATCCCCCATACTGGATCCACTGCGATGCCCTCTAAAAATTGCTCCAAGTGAAATGACTCTAACTCAGGCAATTCCTCAGTCTTAGAAGGCATCTCGGAATCCTGAGTATTGGTCATGGTCTGATCCTTGACAAATACCACGTCCCTGTTTCTGTAGAGCTTTTTTTCCACTGGATCGTAGAGTCTATAGCCAAACTCATCCCAACCGTAGCCGACAAAGATACACCGTCTCATCTTTGGCTCAAGTTTGGATCTCTTATCCTTCGGTACGTGCACGAAGGCCTTACAACCAAACACTCACAGGCAATTGTATGACGGCTCTTTGTCGTACCATACTTTGTCAGGCACATCATCCTACAAAAGAGCACTAGGAGATTAATTAATAACATAAGCAGCTGTGTAAAGTGCCTCACCCTAATAGCTGCCCAACAACTTTGCTTCTTACAATAAATACCGCACACTTTCCATCAGCGTCATATTCATCCGCTCCGCTACACCGTTGAGATGCGGTATCTTTGGTGGAGTCTTCTAGTGTCGTATCCCTTGCTCTCTTTAATAAGCATCAAAGGGACCGATATACTCGCCGCCATTGTTCGACCGAACACATAGCATCTTCTTGCCCGTCTCCCTTTCAACCGAGACCTGAAACTCCTTGAAAGTGGGCAGCACCTGATCCTTGGTCTTTAAGGTATAGACCCAAACCTTTCTGGAATAATCATCAATAAATATTACAAAATAAGAGGCACCACCAATGGATTTTACCTTCATAGGACAGCAGACATCTGAGTGAATCAACTCGAGCAACGTCGGCTTCCTTGAAATTGGGTGACTTTGGAAAGACACCCTATTTTGCTTTTCGGCCAAACAGTGTGTGCACTTCTCCAACTTTTTAGACTTTAGACCTGGAATCACCTTCCTGTTCACCAAGTAGCTCATTTCCTTCTCGCTGATATGGTTGAGCCGCCTATGCCACAACTCAGTAGACGCATTAGTATATGCGTTAACCTCCTGTGCCCCCCGTGCGCCCCCTTCCATATAGTAGAGTCTTGACCTCTTGCTTCCTCTGGCAATCACCATCGAACCTCTGGAAAGCTTCCACTGACTGTTCCCGAAGAGACTGAAGAAACCCTCGTCATCCAACCTTCCAACCGACACCAGCTTGAAATGGATATCAGGGACATGACGGACATCTTTGAGAACAAAAATTGCACCCATCTTTGTCCTAAAGTGCACATCTCCAATAGCAACCGCCTTTGACACATCTCCATTGTCCATCTCAATACTCCACAGTCGCCTGTTGTGTAACTAGCAAATAGTGCCCTATTGTGAGATACGTGCGCTGAAGCACCTGAATCCACCAACCAAGAGGTGTCATCGTAGGTGAGGTTCATAACTACCTCATCACCTACAATGATCACGTTGCCTCTATGTGTCGTGGCCATCATTGTAGTGTTCTCACTTTGCTTCCCCTTGTTGCCCTTCTTCTCTCTCTCTTCCAACCAAAACAGTTCCGCTTGATGTGGCCCTTCTTACCATAATGGTAACACTCTGAGTCCTCGTACCGACCCTTGGACCTTACCCTACTTTTATCTCTGCCATCGCCTGGAGCCCTGCTTTTACCCCTTCTGCGGCTCTCTGAAATAAGCGCCTCTGATTGGGATGTGGATGAAGTACCATGAGAACATCTCTGCATCTCTTCATTCAATACCCCGCTCTTGGCAAACTCCAGACTGACCATGCATTCCAGAGCAGAAGCGATCATAAACACTCGTACGGTCTCCCATGAGTCTGGCAATTTATACAGCCGCCATAGTCCCTGAACCTCATCGTCGAACTTGACTCCCATCGAGGATAGCTGGTCAACCATGCCCTAGAACTCACTCAACTGATCTATAATAGATGCCCCATTTTTGTACCGCAGACCCATTATCATCCGAATCATGAACAATTTATTTACCCCGGTCTTCTTCGCATACAAAGATTTTATCTTATCCCACAGTGTCCTCGCATGCTCAATACGGGCAACGTAGTTGTACACATTCTCGTCATGGAAATGTCTGATGTACCCATACACCTATATATGTTCAAAATTTTAGTCCTCTTCGAATTTTTCACTGGGCCTCTCAGAAGCAAATACCGGCAGATGCAGCTTCTTGACAAATAGCAGATCCTTCATCTTGCTCCTCCAGTAATGATAGTTGGTACCGTTCAGGTTTACCATGCGCACCAACTTCACATCCATCTCTCCTTCCTGGTTTACCTGTCAATTCCTGACACCCTTCTACAAATTCTAGAACCTGGCTCTGATACCACACTGTTGGAAAAGAAGCGCGGAAACCTTCTCCCAAACCAGAGAGTACTTGTGAGAGAACTGAGCAATACAACACATAAACCAAATAATAAACCACAGAAAAAATAATCCACGCAGACACAGAGAATTTTGACGTGGAAAAATACTTGCGGGAAAAACTATGGGACGATCAGAGTCCAACGCTAAAGAACCTCCACTAATAGAATAAAGAGAATACACCCTCTACAAGCTCCTCCCGATCCAACATGGATTACCACAACACTTAGGAATAAAAAATAGATCACACCAGGAAGATAGAAGACAATAAAAAATTATCCAAAATGATCTTCTCCTCCGTAAAGGCTTCCAATTCTTCTTTCTTCTTCCCAAAGTTGCAATGGCACTCTTGCCTCCTTTTGACTCTTCGTTGAGATGATATGTTATGTGTTCTCTGTGGAATTAGGGTTAGAAAAACCTAATATATACCCCCTAATCTTGCAGCTAATCCTGGACCGTAGGACACGATCCAACGGTGCATAAAATACCCCTAAAATTTTCTTCAGCCCGTCAACTGAACTCGGACTGACTTCGGTTTTGAGGTTCTGGAACACTATACCGAGTTCAGCCCGACTTCGGTTTTGAAGTTGTGGAACAACACACCAAAATTGGACCAAGTTCGGACCGAGTTTGGCCTGGACTCTGTATCCCCCTGTATAACAGACTGATCTTCCTTCCTCTCGAGTTTCTTCGACCTCTCGAATGGATCTCGTCACCTTTCCGAGCTTTTTTGACCACAGACCCGCAGGACATGGGTAGTGAAGGCCGCTGTGCTTACCCAACTGCAAAGCATGCGCTTCCCACTTCTCTCCCTGTTGGCGCATATGCACATCATACGTCTACCCAGACTGACCCTGTTTATGCGATAGTCGGGAAAGGGGCTCAGCGATCAAACTCTGGCAGAGAAAAATACTACGATGCCAGAAGTTTGGTTATTGAGACAAGATTCATGCAGCAACAGAAGAAGCCGTATAACTCTACAACCGCAAGCAAAAGTCCACAGGCGACACCAGTCATCGGTCGTAGGCAAAAGTCCACAAGCGGCAGGCATAATAGCAGAACCTTTGTTTTTAACCGAATCTCATGCAACGCTGATCCTATGCACCATATTGAGAAAAGTGAAAACCCAAACTTGGAATCTTCATACTACGCACCGGTGCGTACCAAGATGAATAAGTCAAGGGCAATGCGAGCTCACCAAGCTCAAGCAATTGCTCATTCCACCGACCTCTAGCAGGCGCCGCTTACTATGCGAGCCCCTGACAAAAAGTCATACAAAACTGGCCCATGCGTCCAGCCTGTAGTGGCAATCGAACAGGATCGGTCCAAAGAGTCTTTCGTTGGTAACTTAGGTCAAGTTCTTGTACGAACCCCAGGTCAGGAAGCAAAATAATACCTGCGCACACATGTCCTCGGCCTACCCAAGCCCATAATGAGGGTACAAAGGTGATCAGCCCTCGCCTGATTTACGGAACGTGATCAACCACAGGCGCAAAGCGAGGGAAGCAACTACGGCATGTGAGGTATACCCTCCAAGATACCCATGTGCCAACATCATCATCAACTGATGCTGTGTTAAAGCAGCAATGCCAAAAAATAAGTAGCCAATATTCCAACAACTACAACTAAAGCCGCCTACCCGACAGCATTCCGAAAAATAGGTGTAGTTATAAGAGGAGGAGGAGCTGCCCCTCGCCTCGTACTACTCCACTTGGAAGTCTCCCTCTGCCAGGTGAGGTCAGAAGTCTAACGCCTCAAATCCTTCCCTTTCAGCCAGCACATTGAGAAGGCGGGCCCAAGGAGGACAGGCAGCGGTACCTACAAAAGGAGTTTTCCAGGGCACCCACTCCAAGAAGAAACTGTCAGCGGCTGGGGGTGGTCCTTCATCAGGACCCCTAGAGACTCTGCACGCCGGGGGTAGCAATCCCCTATAACTCTACGATAACTTGATATTCCGAAGGGACATTGATTCCCAAGGAACATAGGTCAAGATCCCTGAGGGTAGTCACCTTCACTAGGAAGATGCATCTTCCTACAGTGAGGATAGTGTTCCATCGGAGTCCGAGCGGGACACGGCACTACCAACTTTCTCCTACGACTATTCGCTGTAAGAGTCTGAGGCAAAAAGTGCTACGTCTACCATCCAGTCCATCTTACCTCATGTGATAACTTCATACATGGTATGTCACGCCCCAGTCCCAAAAATACGTAGGACTAGGACACGTAAGCATGCCAGCCGCATGGATATGGCAACTCCAATATATGGAAACCAAATCCACACGTACGCTGTAATATGAATATCAAATCCACAAGTGGTATAACTGTAATACAAGTCACAGGGTAAAATCTAAATCTCATCCACCAAAATCATATAGAAATACATAACCAATATCTATGAAACCAGATCTCAATAAGAAGGATCTAAGGAGGAAAGTTGGATGGAAACAAATCCACTACCAACTCGAATAGGAAAAGTAAATACAATATAAGTACAACTCACTCAAACAATATAAGTACCAGCTACCAATCACGGCTCGAAGAGAAGACATCTACGAAGCATCTATATCCTTCCAAATCTGCGCTCCTGCAAATACTCAAGAAAAGATACATCTGGCAGGGGACCAGGTCCTCAGAGGGACATAACAAAATACTTAACCACATGCCAATAAAGTACTGAAATAAATATCCAAAGGGGTCGCCTAACCGTCTAAGTGAATGCAGTTAAGAACAAATTTCCCCACAAGTGAACTATCTGGCTGAAATCCTGGGATTTGGCATGGTTCTCTATTGGAGATCCAGGGGCCTAAAAAGGCACGACGACTTTCGAACGCCGGAGGCCCGCCTGATAATAATATAATATATAGTGGTCATCACCACCCGTATCTCCGGCGGAGAATCCGGGCGCACAATAGAAAAAGTGTAAAGGAGCTCAAATGCGGTACTTGTTGTTCTCCCCACCCCATGCTCTAAGCATGTCACATCCATGACACAATTTGGTTCATAGCCTATTCTTAGTACCCTAGCCCAAATCCTGCAACCAAACAAGGACAAGGATGGGGCCACCGTACTACAATAAGCTATGTCCCTGGACCTCTAATAACTGCCAAGTCTACTAGCATGCAAAGTTTCTAACAGCAGTTATTCCTAACGCACGTCCCACACGTACCGATGATCAGTCAATACATGCGTCCGTGATCTATATGAGACTCACAACTCGTGTAAAAATATGTGTCACGGCCAAATGAACCTAATGATACTATATGATAATGGGGTAGTCTCATGAACAGGGTCAATGCAATACATAAATAAAAACATATTACGACGTCACCGTCGCACACATTTTAAATAACAATTAAAATATATGAACTAAAGACAGAAAATAAAGATGCATGCAATCATATGGAATAAGAATAACAGTACAATGGCAAGGTATACTTGCCTGGCAAGAAGCTGCAAAATGTTACGTCCAGATGTCCAATACACAGGACCAGAAGATATGGCCTCAGAACAAATGTCTCCGGATGCTGAAATAGATATCGCCAACATTCCCAAAATAAGCAAAATAGCTAGAAAGCACTTCCCTTTCGTCCAATTTGGACACAGGGGCAAAACCGTAATTTCGGGACAAAGTGGGGTCCACTTGTGGCCCACTTTGCACCGAAAAGCGTGCCGAGGATAACAGTCTCTAAATGGGACAAACTATGGGTCAAATAACTCTAAATGTCAATATGAACCCAACGGTATGTCCAAGTGTGGATTCCGATGAGCCGAACACAATTTTGTCCAAAAAGTCAACTGTGGGGCCCGCCAATTGGCGATCTGGTCAACCATCTCAGAATTACGTGAAAATTGGGTCACAGGACCAGCGCGTTACCACGAGTCCAGTGGCGTAAGTTTTGTCGCATTCTGACATGCGTGCACAAAATACGCGCGAGTTCCACAAAAATTGCGACACGAAATGTGTCCAAGGATACGGCCTGATTCCGGCGCGCACACGCGTCCGAATCAGTCCCCATGAATTTTTACGTGTCCGGTTACACTGCGTGCACCGTTCGGTACACTTGGCATACGGCGGGGCGGTCCCGTTTGGCGGGGCGCGCTCCGTTTTCCAACTTTTGGAAATCTGGAAAAAGTGGGTGCGCGCAGTTTTGTGACGAATATAATTATGTCCACAGCAACTAATAGCATAGGGTTATTTAACAGAAAATAAACTAGGTTAAGTATTCTACAGGTATCAAAAAGAATCATCGAATTCGGATCTCTGTGGTGGGAGATACGAACTCGGCAATATGGGTGGTCACCGCAGTTTTCTGCGATTTCAGAATTGGGTCTGCTCGTGCCGACTTGGGCGCTGTTTTTCACCTAGGTGCACACGTTTCCCGAGGTTGGCTATAAAACAAGTATGGAAGAGGGTTAAGGGGTGATCATACCTATGAAGACGGAATAGCGTTTGGTTGAGCGAGTCGACGGGAAATCACGCCGGAGCGAAGGTGCTTCGAGTGGGAATCTGCAGGGCGCGAGGTCGGAGTCGTCGGGATGGTTGGATGGCTTGGTGGGGCTTCTCTGGCTGCGGTGACGGCTCTAGATGGGAAGAGGAGGTCTGGAGATTTAGGTTAGGGTTTTTTTTGAGATATAAATATATATATATATGATAGGAAGAAGGAACATGTAGAGGCGGGGCCGCGTTCAAGGGGGAGAGGAATTGGGTTTACTGTGCTCGTTGCAAATAGGAGCGGGGTCTGGATCTAACAAGTTACTAAGGGACGGGTCCCTGGGAGCACGTTGTTAAGGAATGGTGGGCGGTCCTTGGGCGTAGCAAGCATTAAAGTTGCTGTAGGATGGGTTTAAGCAAGTTGCATTGTGTTGTTATTATTATTATTATTATTATTATTATTATTATTATTATTATATTATATTATATTAGTTACTTATTTAATACTTTCTTTTACTTCATCTTTTCTTAATCCTTTCTTTTCCTATTAGTATATACATATATATATATTTGTATATATATATAATATATATTCTCATAGAAAAATTCTAGATTAGAATAATGCACAGCATTAGGCTAGCAACTGCTCAAGGGGTCTCCTACATGGAATAAATTCTGAAAAATTCCTGATGGTCCCGTAAGTCCTCTAAGTGCCCGAACACCTAACATAAAAATTATTAAAAATCTATTTCTCCTATTTAGACCTAATTACTACAATTTAATTAATAATTAATAAATAAAAAGGTATATACGATTTTCTAGGAAGGGGGTTTTACATTCTACCCAACTTATAAAAATTGCGTCCTCGAAATTAAAATTAAGTCATGGTAGAAGTCAATGATGGTCTAAGATTCGCATTGGTTAAATGCAAGGCTAGGTTTAAGGAGTGGGCGATGTATACACGTTGCACTTTCCGGTAATCATGGGAAAAATTCACATGGGCGAAAATTAGGTTTCTTCAGGCGTCATGTCAATGAGGTGGACACCTAAATGCTCTTTTGTATGAAAACGTCCGACCATTGAAACATTGCACAAAGATGGAAATGGAAGATGGGCGTGTCTAGGACAAGGGTGTGGAATTCGTAGGAAGGCAATGACTAGTGACTTGCTCCATTTATCGAAGCAATGGTAAGGCGTGTCAAGTGATATCATGTTGTAAAACTAAATAAAAATACCGTGTTCTATTTCTAAGTGGATTCGTGCTAGCCTCAGTCTCACTATCTAAGCCGAGTAGGTCAAATTCTTAGGTGAGGGGGTTTCACAATTCAGCCAACTTAAGACAATATCATCCTCAAAATTGAAATAAGGCAGAATCGGTTAATCCTTTATGTACAATAAGGCAAGTCAGTCACAATCTTCTTGCGATAACTAAAATCCTAATCATATCCATTGCAATCACTTATAGGTTAAGATGACCACTGCTCCAATCAAAATTTAACCTATGGTTATCTCTTCTCCCCTTGTTTCAAATTATCCATATCCACATAACATCTCCAAGATTTACATACGCATATAACTTTTACCTCACGATCTCTAACTATCATAATCTCCTTTAGAAGTGGTTTGAGTCCAATATATTTCCATTTTTACTTATAAAATTTTGTATGCCTCAACTCTTTAAATTCCATTCACATCCTCATTATTTCAAATAGGTCGTCCAACCAAAATTTTAATTCTTAATTCAAATCACCAAATTGAAAAATAATTTAAATGCAGTCCACCAATATTCAAGTCTGAAATTCTATATTTATCCTCTAAATTCAAATTGGTGATTGTACCTTCATTGTTCAAAAATTTAACTCATGCACTTAAGGTATAAATATTGGGTCCTCAATATCAATTCATTGATCCTCATCATCTTAGTCATCCTTCTAAATTTCTCAAAATTACAATGGCTTGAACCTCTCCCAATCTAATCTTACTCGATCATAATCTAAAAGAAATTCCTCCCGAGTTGACAATGCACTACTACCCAACTTAGAATTTATCCACCTATCACCTAAGGCTATATACCTTAAGAAAATATCCCTTAATTTATTTACTCATGTCATTCAATCCTCGAAACTTCAACGCCGATCATATCACATATGATATGTCCTTAATTACGAAAGAATAATCCTCAAGTATGTGATCGGCCTATGGGGTATATCTAGTACTCTCTGTGTATCAAACTTTATACCCAGCACGAGGTTTCGTCTTTCCGAAATAAGGGAAGACGAAGATCAATAATAAAGAGTTCAAGGGCAGCGTAATAGAATAGAAGTATTGGGATCAAGGCGTTTAAAGAATTCAATTGGGAATTGTCAAAGCAGTTGTGGATTGAAATCCTATTTTGGTAATCCTTTGTTTGCCTGCTCGTATTAGTACAGTTATGTAACTGATACGATATGTCAGACATGCCTAGGGCAAGTATATTCGTCTACTAATCACTACATATCTCAATCCACGTAAAGTAGCGTTACGAAGGGCGAATCGAGCGCACTAAGGTTAGCTAGACCTTCATACACTGATTCTGAAATATATTATTGTGGGCCTCCCCAATAATACATATGTCATGAACAAGCTCGATAAGAAATAAGCTTGCAAAAACTAGGCTATAATAGCAGCATAATTCAAGGTAGCACAGAAAATATAACGCTGGATTACGATGAGAGAAGTTACAAATAATTCAAGTTGCAAAAACAAAACAACATAAGCAACAATAACAAAAGACTCTACAATCTCTACAGTTATCATATTAATTCCTTGTCTAAGTCGATAGTCGACAAAGTAGGGGTATGAGCCTCTAAGTTCTATAGTCTGAATAAACACTATCATCTTATGTTAGCATACAATTAATGCCATTCAGTTACACTTCGTCAATGGATCACAAGGGCTATATGATACTAGGTTGTGAGGCATACTACCCAACTTAAAATAATTAAACTAATACTGTGACAGTCTTAAGAGGATCCTACAAAATAATCTTGCACATGCAAATGAAACAGAAACTCTTATTAGGGTATATGAGGAAAGATCTTGGTACTTATTAGGGTCTCCTATTACGTTTATATAGGTAAGGGTCACCTTAAGTCCTAATCATAGTGCTCATAGAACATGTGTCAATCGTAAGGATAGAAGAGTTACTAGCCGTTAAGGGGAAAAGGGATCTCGCTTGCGAGGGTACAAATTACATGATTTAAAACTAAGGGTTAATCATCGGTCACAATCTACAAAACAACTTAAACTTATCAAGTTCTAACTACCAAGCATAAAAAAATTCACACTCAAGGCTACAACTATAATCCTAGCAAACTATGAGCCCTTAACAAAGAATAAATTTACTTGGCCTACTATCCGAAGTGTCAGATGGCACGAGTTGAAAGATGAAGAGAAGAAACGTAATTAGCCGTCGCAAAATAGCGAGCGCTATGGTCGCAGGGAAACAATATATAAAATAAAGATAGAGGGCTCTAGATAGCATCATGGTTCTCTAAGGGGAGTGGGGTATTAGTTGCTATGTTCGGGGTATGATCAAGGGAGAAGTGTTGATTACATTCCTCTAGGCTTCCTAGGGTGCTGTCTACTAATAACAAGACAATGATATAAGTTTACAGTTCTCCACTACTTTCTAATTATGAAGATTAGGTTCAGTCCTAATATTCAAATTTTTGGTTTTCTATTGGTTCCTCAATACTAGGGTCAAACATTATGGTAAAACTTCTAACTATCTCTAGTAGTGTCTATACTACTCAAGTCTTCTTAATACATCAAGGGGTAATGGTAAACCAATTCTAAAGATAAGGAATTCTAGGGTTAACTAGATATTCTAAACTTAGTGGTGTATCTATAATCTCGTTGTATTCTAAATAGGTGTGCTACCATAATTATCATCCTAATAACAGGGGTTCCTATATTCTAGCAGAAGGCTATACTCAAGAACTGTTAGGGGAGTACAGGAATCAAGCAGGATGCAATTGTTCAAAATAGAACATATAGGAAGAAGATGAATCATAGTCAATTGTGGATGAGATCCTATACTCTAGTCCTAGGTGCAGGCTTGTTCGGTACAGTAACGTAACCAAGACAATATGCTCTCGACCTGCATGGGCCACCACAAAAATATGTCACGCCCCAGTCCCAAAAATACGTAGGACTAGGACACGTAAGCATGCCAGCCGCATGGATATGGCAACTCCAATATATGGAAACCAAATCCACACGTACGCTGTAATATGAATATCAAATCCACAAGTGGTATAACTGTAATACAAGTCACAGGGTAAAATCTAAATCTCATCCACCAAAATCATATAGAAATACATAACCAGTATCTATGAAACCAGATCTCAATAAGAAGGATCTAAGGAGGATAGTTGGATGGAAACAAATCCACTACCAACTCGAATAGGAAAAGTAAATACAATATAAGTACAACTCACTCAAACAATATAAGTACCAGCTACCAATCACGGCTCGAAGAGAAGACATCTACGAAGCATCTATATCCTTCCAAATCTGCGCTCCTGCAAATACTCAAGAAAAGATACACCTGGCAGGGGACCAGGTCCTCAGAGGGACATAACAAGATACTTAACCACATGCCAATAAAGTACTGAAATAAATATCCAAAGGGGTCGCCTAACCGTCTAAGTGAATGCAGTTAAGAACAACTTTCCCCACAAGTGAGCTATCTGGCTGAAATCCTGGGATTTGGCATGGTTCTCTATTGGAGATCCAGGGGCCTAAAAAGGCACGACGACTTTCGAACGCCGGAGGCCCGCCTGATAATAATATAATATATAGTGGTCATCACCACCCGTATCTCCGGCGGAGAATCCGGGCGCACAATAGAAAAAGTATAAAGGAGCTCAAATGCGGTACTTGTTGTTCTCCCCACCCCATGCTCTAAGCATGTCACATCCATGACACAATTTGGTTTATAGCCTATTCTTAGTACCCTAGCCCAAATCCTGCAAC
Organism: Iris macrosiphon; assembly: GCA_036927795.1. Classification (NCBI taxonomy): domain Eukaryota; kingdom Viridiplantae; phylum Streptophyta; class Magnoliopsida; order Asparagales; family Iridaceae; genus Iris; species Iris macrosiphon. The sequence goes on from JAYESA010000012.1 coordinate 50,388,285, forward strand.
CAAACAAGGACAAGGATGGGGCCACCGTACTACAATAAGCTATGTCCCTGGACCTCTTCTACTGCCAAGTCTACTAGCATGCAAAGTTTCTAACAGCAGTTATTCCTAACGCACGTCCCACACGTACCGATGATCAGTCAATACATGCGTCCGTGATCTATATGAGACTCACAACTCGTGTAAAAATATGTGTCACGGCCAAATGAACCTAATGATACTATATGATAATGGGGTAGTCTCATGAACAGGGTCAATGCAATACATAAATAAAAATATATTGCGACGTCACCGTCGCGCACATTTTAAATAACAATTAAAATATATGAACTAAAGACAGAAAATAAAGATGCATGCAATCATATGGAATAAGAATAACAGTACAATGGCAAGGTATACTTGCCTGGCAAGAAGCTGTAAAATGTCACGTCCAGATGTCCAATACACAGGACCAGAAGCTATGGCCTCAGAACAAATATCTCCGGATGCTGAAATAGATATCGCCAACATTCCCAAAATAAGCAAAATAGCTAGAAAGCACTTCCCTTTCGTCCAATTTGGACACAGGGGCAAAACCGTAATTTCGGGTCAAAGTGGAGTCCACGTGTGGTCCACTTTGCACCGAAAAGCGTGCCGAGGGTAACAGTCTCTAAATGGGACAAACTATGGGTCAAATAACTCTAAATGTCAATACGAACCCAACGGTATGTCCATGTGTGGATTCCGATGAGCCGAACACAATTTTGTCCAAAAAGTCAACTATAGGGCCCGCCAATTGGCGATCTGGTCAACCGTCTCAGAATTGCGTGAAAATTGGGTCACAGGACCAGCGCGTTACCACGAGTCCAGTGGCGCAAGTTTTGTCGCATTCTGACATGCGTGCACAAAATACGCGCGAGTTCCACAAAAGTTGCGACACGAAATGTGTCCAAGGATACGGCCTGATTCCGGTGCGCACACGCGTCCGAATCAGTCCCCACGAATTTTTACGTGTCCGGTTACACTGCGTGCACCGTTCGGTACACTTGGCATACGGCGGGGCGGTCCCGTTTGGAGGGGCGCGCTCCGTTTTCCAACTTTTAGAAATCTGGAAAAAGTGGGTGCGCGTAGTTTTGTGACGAATATAATTATGTCCACAGCAACTAATAGTATAGGGTTATTTAACAGAAAATAAACTAGGTTAAGTATTCTACAGGTATCAAAAAGAATCATCGAATTCGGATCTCTGTGGTGGGAGATACGAACTCGGCAATATGGGTGGTCACCGCAGTTTTCTGCGATTTCAGAATTGGGTCTGCTCGCGCCGACTTGGGCGCTGTTTTTCACCTAGGTGCACACGTTTCCCGAGGTTGGCTATAAAACAAGTATGGAAGAGGGTTAAGGGGTGATCATACCTATGAAGACGGAATAGCGTTTGGTTGAGCGAGTCGACGAAAAATCACGCCGGAGCGAAGGTACTTCGAGTGGGAATCTGCAGGGCGCGAGGTCGGAGTCGTCGGGATGGTTGGATGGCTTGGTGGGGCTTCTCTGGCTGCGGTGACGGCTCTAGATGGGAAGAGGAGGTCTGGAGATTTAGGTTAGGATTTTTTTTGAGATATAAATATATATATATATATATGATAGGAAGAAGGAACATGTAGAGGCGGGCCGCGTTCAAGGGGGATAGGAATTGGGTTTACTGTGCTCGTTGCAAATAGGAGCGGGGTCTGGATCTAACAAGTTACTAAGGGGGGGGTCCCTGGGAGCACGTTGTTAAGGAATGGTGGGCGGTCCTTGGGCGTAGCAAGCATTAAAGTTGCTGTAGGATGGGTTTAAGCAAGTTGCATTGTGTTGTTATTGTTATTATTATTATTATTATTATTATTATTATTATATTATATTAGTTACTTATTTAATACTTTCTTTTACTTCATCTTTTCTTAATCCTTTCTTTTCCTATTAGTATATACATATATATATATATTTGTATATATATATAATATATATTCTCATAGAAAAATTCTAGATTAGAATAATGCACAGCATTAGGCTAGCAACTGCTCAAGGGGTCTCCTACATGGAATAAATTCTGAAAAATTTCTGATGGTCCCGTAAGTCCTTTAAGTGCCCGAACACCTAACATGAAAATTATTAAAAATCTATTTCTCCTATTTAGATCTAATTACTATAATTTAATTAATAATTAATAAATAAAAAGGTATATACGATTTTCTAGGAAGGGGGTTTTACATGGTAGGGGACGAGCAAGAAGGTCCCAGTTATCGGCAATGCCTCGAAACCCTCGAGGCCATGATGCAGACCATGAGCGAGTCAATGCAAGCCTTCACCCAAGCAGTGCTAGACATCAAGGCAAGTGTAGCCTCCCAACCACCAAGGGCCACAGGTCAAGCAAACTAGGACCAAAGGACCAATAGAGTTTCGAATGCAACCGCACCTCTTGCTGGTGGTTGTCATGCTTTACAAGGATGTCTGCTACTTCTGTATCAGATGAAGCCCGAGAAGCAATTCGGTAGGTACGAAAAATGCGAGCCCGCATGGACTCGTTAGGCAATTGGGACACACTCCGTGAGATCGGAATACGACAACCGTATCCCCTCGAGTGGAGGGATGTACCGTATCCTCCAAAGTACAGGCCTTTAAATATGAACCCATTTGACGGGAAGACATCTTCCCGTCAATACATGACTTAGTTTGAGACTACTGTAATCCCCCTGATTTTCAAAGAATTTTAAATTGGATTTCTGGAAATATTTCTGGAATTTTTCTAATTAAATTCAGGTTATTTAAATTATTGAAGGATTTTTAATTGATATTAAATTATATTAAAATATTATGAAAATAATATTTTATAGTGTAAAATAGAAAACCAGACATAGGGTAATTTTCCGGGAATTTATTGGACCCCGGATGGATTTTAAAGCCCTAGAAACTAATTAAATATTAAACCTATTTAAAACCCAAATAAACCGGGTTTATTTAACTGAACCAAACCAATCTGAACCGAACCGGACCGGGTTTATATTTAAACCAAATTCCTTATCGGGTCGGATCCGGGTCCAACCCAGACCCGACCCGTTAACCCAAACCCGACCCGCCTTAGTATCGGATCGGGCCGGATCTGTTAGAACCCGACCCGACCTGAATGAACCCGACCCGCTCTCTTTCTTCCCCAAACCGATCAGCCGCCCGACCCCTCGCCTCCCGCCGACGCCGGCCGTCCCTGCCGCTTTCTCTCCTCCGACCGGCTGCCCTTTCTTCTCCGGCTTCTCCCCTTCGACTTCCAGCAACCGACGGCCGTTCCCTCTCCCCTATCCTCTATTTAAACCCGACCCGGCCACCCAGTTACCTCCCCCTCCTCCGTCTTCTCCGGCGAGCCGCCCTGCCGCAGCCCCTCCAGCCTTCGCCCCTGCCTCCTCCGTCCACCAGCGGCCGCCTCCCTTCACCCTGCACCACCAGCGCCTCCCCGAGCACCTCCCAGACCCTCTTCTCCTTCCTCCTCACAACCTACCTCAGGCGGCCTCCACAACACCGGCAGCAGCTCGAGAAACCCCCAGCCGCCTACGGCGAAGTCTCGGCGAGCCCAGCGCCTCTTCCAACGAGCCTCCGGCGACACAGAACTCAAACCCTAGGACACAGCACAGTGCCGTGTGTCGGACACGGTCAGAGGAGCAGTAAACCCTAAACCTAATTTCTGAAATCGCGTGTCGGACACGAGTTGGACACGAGGAATTCACTGATTTTCGACTCTGTTCAGGTACTCGTAATTTCCTCCTCGTAGCTCTGATTTCTATTCCGTCTTTTGCGTTGCGAAGCCTGTATGACCCTCTCGGTGCCCGGACAAACCGTTCGGGGCATCGCGTCCTGTGGTGATCGCACACCGCGATCCAAAAACAGGAAAAACCTAAGTCCAGTTTCACCCCGGAATCGAGTACGCCCCGCCAAACGGGACGACTTGGTCACGTACGGTCTTTACCGATACGTCAGCGTCGTTGATACGGACGTGCGGGATTTCGCAGAAGCTGATTCGGATGTGCGTGCACACCGGAATCAGTGCGTATCTGCGGACATCGCCCCGTATCCGACCCTTCTGAAACTTGCTGTAACTTAGTGTGCACACGTCAGATCGAGACGAAACTTGCGCCATCGGACTCGTAGCAATATGCTGGTCCTGTGGGTCAAGTTTGGTTCGATTCTGAGAACGTTGGAAAAATCGCGTGTCGTCGGCCCCACAGGCTCCAACCGACGGGCGATTTTGAGAACGGCTCATCGGAATCCAATTCTGGAAGTTCCGTTGGGTTCGTATCATCGTTCCTGACCTGTTGACACTAAGTTGGACGGTTTTTGAGACCTTTGACCCTGACGCGTTTTTCGGTGCAAAGCGGCCCACATTTGGACCCCGCCTTGACCCGAAAATGGCGTTTTTGCCCTTGTCTCCAAATTGGACTCAAGGACAGGCGTTTCTAGCTGATTGACATCTTCTGGATCTGATGGTGATATTTGTTTCAGCAGCCGGAGTACTACCTACAAATCCAGCTATTGCTAGAGCTATAATTGAAACAGGAAATCCAGGCAAGTGTACCTTGCCATAAAATGCAGTTATTGATTCAGTTTCATTCTCTTGCTTTAATTTCTATGACTGTTGTACTTGCCCTATCAAGTAATTTAAACCCAGGACACTTGACACAAAGCATGATATAGAATCTTCCTGATTTTTCAAAGAGGTTTTGAATAGGATATAGATTTCATAACTTGAGTTTAGTTTTATCCTGACTAGTTGCATTAGTTATGATCCTGTATGGCATGGACATGAGACGTCGTCGACATGAGATGCATGATTACATTGGGTGGGGAGAGTATTACCATATCAAGGCTGATTATATTATATATATCTGGTTATCTGGAAGTGTCCTAGTCTCTGACACAGAGCTTTGGCACCTGTACTGGCCCTTCGAGAAAACACTGCTATGGTTTCTTGTCACTGATCCTGTAGTAGTCTCAGCCTGAGTATGAATAATAACTCTCACTTGCATGATCACTTAGCTAGTTTAATTATTTACCCAGATTTGTTTGATAGTAACATCGGCATGCCACTGTCTTAGACTTATTAATTTCTTGTGCTTCTCTTGTGTTTAACATTTTGGTTGACTTGCATGCTCATTCACTGTATTATGGCTCGTATTCTTCTGTACCTTGTTACGTCCCTCTGAGGACCTGGTTTTGTTCTCCAGTTATAGCAGACGAGATCTACCCTGAAGTGTACGGAACAGGAGCACTACTTGGAGCAGTACATGAACCTGAAGACGAGGTGATCGCCGAGGACTTCACCTGAACAAATGCTTCGCCCTGCTCAGTCTTTGCAAATAAACTTTAATTCCTGTTTAAACTGAACTCTTTATTTCCTAACACTGGTGTAACAGACTTTATATCGGATTGTTCTCCGATTTTAATTACTTGACTGTGGATGTTTAATCTTTCATTATGCTATCTTATATTTGTGGATGAGATTAGTAAACCCTGGACAATGTAATACAGCTTAAGTATGCCCCGATGGATCCATTAAATTGGGTTTGTCCATCGGTGCGTACTGCTGGCCATTATCACGTGCTCAGTCCCTCGACATTTTGGGACTGGGGCGTGACAACTACGATGGTGCACCTACCTCGCAGTGACGTTCTCCTCCTAAGCTCTTTGTGGGGGCATTATCTGGAGTAGCCTTCGACTAGTTCTGCAGCCTTCAGGATAACTGTATTTCGTCGTTCGACGACCTAAAAGATCTTTTTCTCGCCCGATTCTATAACGGGGGAAGCGACATGACAATGTCCTCTCTAATGGATATTACGCAAAAAGAAAAGGAGCATGTACTCTCCTACGTCGAACGATACAGGCAAGCAGCACTGAAGTTGCCTCCTGGCAATCCTGAGTCTACCCTGATGGACATGTGCCACAGAAATCTACTTCCAGTAGTCAGCCTCTGGATGGGCGACAGTCAATTCAAAGATTGGACGTCGTTCTGCATCAACGTTGTCAGTGCTGAAAAGAATGTCAAGGACGCTCATCTCTTTGGCACACAAATCCCTGTTACCAAGGATAGGGAAAAATGCCCCTACAACAGCAATAACAACAGCGGCAATAATAGTCGTGGAGACAGAGGGAAGCAGGCCCTTGTTGCCAACTTGACCAAGAAGTCCGAGCAGAAGTCGGCTAAAGCTCCAAAACCGAAGAAAACCTATTCCTTCGAAGACGATGATGTTATGGAAATCTTCGATGTGCTGATGCAGGGAAACAAGCTTTGACTCCTCGACGTCAAACTCCCAGTTGAGGCAGTCGAGATAAATAATTTGAAGTACTGCCACTATCACCGTTACGTCCACCATGAATGTCAATGCAGACGAGTTGGCTAGAGAAGTGGTGAAAGGTACCATACTCGTATCATCTAGCCATGCATCAGTACTATTTGATTCCGGAGTAGCTCACTCCTTTATATCTACATCTTTTGCATTTATGCATGATATTATGACCCAGTCCTTAGTTAAAAACTTAAAATTCTTACTGGTAATGGTATTGTAGAAGTTAGCAGAATATGTAAAGAATGCCCGATTAAAATGGGAGGAGAAATTTTTTATGTTATATTATTAGTCTTTCCTATGAATAACTACGATGTAATACTGGGAATGGATTGGTTAAACTCGACCTCGGCAGTTATAAATTATAGACAGAAAAAAGTCTTATTTAAATTTCTAGGCAAAGATATACATGAATTTGTTAAAGATCAAAAAGAATTTGATGAAAAGAAATTAGAAAATTTTGAATTACCTTCAAGAAGAAATTTTCAAATTTTGGAGATTAAAAAATGACCAAGAATTATTGATGAATTTAAAGATATTTTTCTCAAAGAACTGTCTGGATTGCCACTTGATAGAGCTGTCGAATTCAATATGGATCTAATTCCTGGAGCTTCTCCTATTTAAAGAAGATATATCCAACGAATAAGGAAGAACTAGCTGAATTGAATAAACAGATCAAGGAATTGCTGGATAAGAAATTTGTTAGACCCAGTGCATCACCCAAGGGAGCACCTGTATTATTTGTAAAGAAAAATAATGGAAGTTTGAGATTGGTAATTGATTATAGAGCATTAAATGAAGTCACTATCAAAAATAAATATCCATTACCAAGGATCGATGAATTATTTGATCAATTAAGAGGAGCAACAGTATTTTGGAAGATCGATCTCAGATCTGGATATCATCAGGTGAAGGTTAGAAAAGAAGACATACCAAAAATAGCTTTTAGAACTCGTTATGGACATTATGAATTTCAAGTCATGTTATTTGGATTAACCAATGCACCTGCAACCTTTATGGACTTAATGAATAGAATATTTTATCAGTACTTGGATAAATTTGTAATTTTATTCATTGATGATATACTAATCTACTTAAAGGATGAAAAAGAACATAAAAAACATAAAGAACATTTGAGGATAGTACTTCAAATTCTGCGACAGGAGAAATTATATGGAAAATTGAGCAAATGTGACTTTTGGTTAGATAAAATTTTATTTTTGGGTCATATTGTAAGTGAAGAAGGAATATAAAAAAGATAGAAGCCCTAAAAAGATAGAAGCAGTCAAATTATGGCCTATTCCTAAGAATGTAGCAAAAATTCAAAGTTTTATTAGTTTAGCCGGATATTATAGAAGATTTATAGAAAAGAATTCAAGGATTGCTGAACCCCTTACCCGATTAACTCGGAAGGATCAAAAGTTTATTTAGACTGATAAATACCAATCAGCTTTTGAGCAATTAAAAGAGAGACTCATTATATCTCCAGTACTAGCATTACCATCAGGATCTGGAGGATATGAGATCTATAGTGATGCTTTCGAAAAAGGATTGGGCTATGTGTTAATGCAACATGGGCGGGTTATCGCGTATGCTTTTCGTCAACTGAAGACACATGAAAGAAACTACCCAACTCATGATCTAGAATTAGCAGTTGTAGTCTTAGCACTAAAATTATAAAGACACTATCTATATCGAGAAAGGATCAAAATATATACAGACCATAAAAGTCTCGAGTACGTATTCACTCAAAAGAAATTAAACATGAGGCAACGAAGATGGTTGGAGTTACTTAAAGACTTTGACATAGAAATAGAATATTATCCAGGAAAGGCTAACAAAGTAGATGATGCATTAAGTAGAAGGCCTACGACATTCTTCTTGAATACACCTAAGAAAATTTTAGAAGATCAGAGAAGAATGTGGATTGAGGTGATATGTTCAGTAGCTGACAAAACTTGGGCCAACTTACAAATACAATCATCTTTGGTGGAAAGAATTAAGATGGCACATGAAGATGATGTAAAGCTACAAAAGCTATGGAAACAGACATAAACTGGATTACAAACTGGTTTAATTAAACATTCAGATGGATCCTTAAGATTTGAAAATCGATTGTGTGTACCTTATGGAGATCTCAGGATAGAAATAATATCTGGAACACACGGCTCATAATATTCTATTCATCCTGAAAGTACAAAGATGTATAAGGATCTGAAGCAGAACTTCTGGTGGCACGGAATGAAGAAAAAAATTGACAAATTTGTGTCAAAATATTTGGTTTGTCAACAAGTTAAAGCCAAACATCAAAGGATTGCAGGACTTCTTCAACCTCTACCTGTACCACAATGGAAATGGGAACACATTACCATAGAATTTGTATCAGGACTCCTAAGAATTCAGAAGGATAATAATGTCATTTGGGTAATCATGGACATGCTTACAAAATCTATTAGATTCCTGCCATTTCGAGTTGGTCAATCAACTGAACATTTAGCATATATGTATATGAAGAATATTGTTAGTCAATATAGGGTACCAGTAAGTATTGTGTCAGATAGAGATACTCGATTTACTTCTAGATTTTGGAAAATTTTACAAGAAAGTCTTAGTACTTGTCTGAAATTTAGTTCAGCATACCACCCACAAACTGATGGTCAATCTGAACGGACAGTTTAAACCTTGGAAGATATGTTAAGGGCATGTATTTTGGACTTTGGGGGATCTTGGGATGACCATTTGCATTTGATTTAATTTTTATATAATAATAGTTATCAGGCCAGTATTAAATTGGCACCATTTGACGCTTTATATGGAAGAAAATATCGCTCTCTAATATGTTGAAGTAACGTAGGGGAATGTCAACTTTTAGGACCAGAATTGGTTATCCAAACTGTGGATAAAGTAAAGGCAATCTGAAGTCACCTTCAGGCAGCACAAGACAGACACAAAATATGGGTAGATAAGCGTCGAAGAGTAAGCAGGTGACCATGTGTTCCTAAAGATTTTGCCTACATGGGGACCTATTAGATTTGGAACACGAGGAAAATTAAGTCCACGGTACATAGGCCCTTTTGACGTATTGGAACAAATTGGGGACGAATCATATCGGTTGGCTTT